>JAODJX010000136.1:8535863-8554993 GCA_026776945.1 Isichthys henryi | reverse complement strand
ACCCCCCCCCCACACGTGCAGGCACACAGACGCCCGCTGACGCAGTCACTCACACTGCAGGCAATTAGAGACGCCAATTAGCCTACCTGCTTGTCGTTGGACGGCAGGAGGGAAGTCTGCCTCAGTTTCTGCATATTCAGCGTTTTGTTTGGGAAAAGACGAGCGTGACGCATGAACATCAAAGCAAATGAGGCTCACTAATGTGCGACAAAAATGGGTCTGTATTTCAGTTTGTTAGGGCTCAATTCGGAAGCGCAGTGTTTTTTTTTGTTTCCTCAGCTAGCTGATGCATTTTTAAAGTGTTGCCAGAGTTGAATGGGCAGTCGTGCCGACCTAAAGCACGTCACCTGTAAATCCACACCGGACAGGTGGGAAACACCATTGTGTCCTGCAGCTCCCAGGCGTGGAGGAAGTTGAGGAGCAGATGGTACATTCGAGACGCAGAGGAGCAGTCTTCACACGAGGGATGATCCCACTGTGTACGCCCCCCCCACCCTGTTGAAAGCACCATGGCAACCCTGCTGGCTCCCCGGCTTGCATGGGGACCACACCCCCGGCCCCTCTGTGGCACATGACCAAACATCTGCTCTTCCTTGCCCCCCCCCCCACCTCAACCCCACCCCCACTGCATTTCTGCGTGGACAAAAGCTTCTCCCTCTCTCCAGGCTCCGATAGCGATCTGCCACCCCAGCTTAGTGTCAGGTGACTCGTAAGCAATGTTCACACTTCACATTATCGCTTTTGGGTATCGCGCTTTTAGGGCAGGTATCTTATCTTCCGTTATTCCTGTAAAGAATCCTCTCCATTAATAAGATCCAAACAGGTAAACAGGTAACTGTAGCCCTTCTGTGATGAGTTACAGTAAACACCCAGTTAGGACTCAGTCATTCTGTCACCATTTGTTTACTTTCTTAGTGCCTGAGTATCCATAGAGATGCTTCCTGTAGAGAAAGATTTAACGAATAAATAAATACTTGGTACCTTAACAATGTTACTTAATAATATCCAAGTGTTTTTCAATGTTACTAATTAACCGTACAGACATAATTTTATGTCCCTTCTCTTTGTCAGTCTTCGGCCGCCCGCGTTTGAATAGGTGCTGGTTTTAATGGTGTAGGCGCCGGTCCCAAATGGTTTGGTTTGTGACTGAGAGATTAGCAGATTAGGGATTACCCTCGTCTTTGGTGCACTGTGCTGCCATATTTATATAAACCTCCCAACACACCCAATGTAACACCCTCAAGCTTTAATAGACACTACAGCAATTGTGTTTGACTGACTGTGAACCATAAAACTGCGGGCAGGTTCTAAACGCAACAAAACAGTTTAAACATTGTTTTGTTTACTAGGAGTAGAATGGAATAATTATCTTTTGGTTGACCGTGTTGAATTTCTTGTTTTCCAAGAAGACAGGCACCATCCTCTGTGTGTTTTTTAAAGTAAAATTCGGATCATGTGCACAGCTTAATGCTTCATTGCCCATTCTTCTGTTACAGCACTCACTGATACTGCACGCTGCTGTACATCGTTCTGTTGGCATTAACAACGACAGGAGCCCCACTCTTTGTCCTGCAGTTCTGCTTACTTACTGTGAACCTTTGCCTCTGAACAGGCGACGAGGGGCTTCCTTACTGAAAGGCAGCTGGCACTGCCAGATACTACAGCGGTGTATGAGGTCGGGGGGCGTGGCCATGGAGAGGCGGGGCGATGACGTCACAGTGGGGGCGGATCTGTAAAGGGACTTGGTGGTTGTAAGGTGAGCTCAGACATGAGGAGTCAGGGGAGCCATTTACTCCGAGTAAAAGCATATTAAAGCAGCTTGTATATAATTAATGGAAAATGTATATAAGTTGAACTTCTTTGTAAAACTGTAAGTTTAAGTAACTGTTATTCTTAGTCACAATCTTTAGGGTTCAAAGACTGCTTTCTTAATGACAATGCTACCAACTAGCCATTTATATAAATATATTTAACTGCTCCCCCTGTATGCCCCCTCTTCATAGTAAATATTTAACTTTGTCATTATAGGCCAATTGATTGTAATTACCTGTTAACACAGTACTGTAGTTACTCAGTGCCTATTTATAAAAGATGGTGATTTCCCGTTCCTCAGGCTGAGCAGCACTTAAAAGCTACAACAGAAAGTCGCCTTCTGAGTTGGTACATTCAGCTTCTCAGCGCCTTCTCACCTGTGACTCTACAGATCTTTATGTGCTTCACGTTATTGCAGCGTGATCCACGCCTTGCAGTTGATTCCTAAACCCTGGCCATCATCATCAAGTATCTTCCTTTACCTTCCATCCAAGACTCCCCCCCCCGCCGATCGAGTTATCCCGACGTTCTTGCTAATCCCAAAGAGCAGGTGCCACCGAGTCACGTTTATACCCCGTCGTCACGCCAAGGTTTTGATTGCATCGCTGTTGCTGGTTTATGGGACAGTTTCCTGAAGCTGTCAGTAAGACAACGGAGATGGTGTCACTTTGAGAAGCAGCAGGAAGCCGCCTTGTTTAAGAATCAGACTAGAGACTCAAAGATAGTTCAGTCTGTGATGGAATCTTGGTGTTGAAGCCTCTTGGGGCCAGTGATGGGCAGCCTTGTGAGGTCCTGACTGGAGGTGGTTCAGTCCTTGATGACGTCGTGGCACACAGGCCCTGCTTTCAATATCCATGCTTATTAAGCATTAAACGTATGTCATAGAGGTTAGTGTATCTCAGCAGCTGACATGATGCTCTGAAGATTTACTCTCTGAGATTTAATCATAGTTAGAATACAGCAGTTTATGCGTGTCAGGAGCGAGGTTGAACCACCAGGTGGTTGTGGGTGTAAATCCCAGAATTGCGGAGCTCCTGGGTCTGCCCATCTGATGTTAGGAGAGCCAGTGGGTACCTGTGATGGCAAGGTTACTTTTGAAATGCAGTAGGTTGCAGATCACTGGTTACCCTGTAAAAATGTAACAAATAGTGCTATTTTGTTGACTTCATCAAATGAATGTAACTTATTTCAACAGGAGAGCACAGGGGGGTCTATGACAGCATCGGGAGTCCCTGGTGTGTATTAGTGGTGTGATAATACATTTGAGGAAAACAAAGCATTTAGGGCGTTCACTCACAGGAGGGGCGTGATGTGAGCAGGTCAGGTGACCCGTATGGCTTTCATCACAGGCTACCGTAATTGGCCCATTCTACCATTACTGCTCCGCATTGCATTGTCCATAAAATAATGCTACACTCTGCCACAGGTGAAATATCAAATGCCGCTTTCTTTATTTTTCATTTTATCCAAACCTATGTGCATCGCGTTAAGTAAATGGATATACCGAAAAAGAAAGAAAACTGAGCCGAAAGTTGTGGTAGAAAAATACCAATACTGGCTGTTGTAATCAAATCTTAGCTGCTGTTCTTGTGATAATCAGGAAGTGAGGAGTGCCGGCAACATAACAAAATTCAGCTCTGACAGTTGAAACTCTGCTGATCTTATCTGAACTGCCGGCTGCTGAAAAAGCAGCAATTCGCAACTTCCTCTTTTACGCGTCCTTGGCTCTCTAGCACCCTCTAGTGCTCATCTGCATTAGCGACCTCTGTGTACTTAGCAGACGTTTTCCTATAATGCAAATAACCAGGATACAGTTGTACAGAGTCATTGCTAAGCTACATTTAAATGTGACTAGCAAACTGTAATGTAGAGGTCACACTGTGAATAAATGAGCTGAAACTACAGCACCGGCCTTTAATTAGTCACACCAGTAAAGAAAACCCACACTGATTATATGTGTACAAAAATACTGTTCGGTAATTTTCATATCCACATTCAATTTAATCAGTTGCCAGCTATATATTTTTTGTTTGTTCATGGAACAAAATAATCCAGCAGCACCAGAACCAAGAGATCAATATATTGAAATCGCACTCTGCCGGGTATTTCTTTAAGAGCCCGGATAGCTCAGTCGGTAGAGCATCAGACTTTTAATCTGAGGGTCCAGGGTTCCCTGTTCGGGCGGGAAAAAACGGTCGTTTTTCTCTAAAACTGACTGACCACATGAAGCAGGGACCCAGAACGAGAAAGCGAACTTTCCGGAGCCAAGTACTTTATTTAGGAGCCATAATCCCCCTCGATTGCGAAAAGTTAAATGAATAAAGAATACTTATGACTCGTTTTGCCCCGGTCTGCCTCACGCTGCCTTTTCTTTCTCCTTTCATTGGCGACTGAAATGAAAGAATCTAGTGGCAAAATAAAAAAAAAATCTAGTCGCACTGTTCTTCCCATGTTGTGCAGATATTTAGGCTTTTCTCCGTATCTGTCCTGTGACTGGCATCACGTCCACGCTTTACCCCAATCAGGTGCCGTCTGCTGCCTGGGACAGACCCCCTTTCCATCACCCCATCACAGTCATGAGGGTTAGGGGTGGAAGATCCCAACAAATGTGAAAATACTCCAATAATACTTATCCCCCCCAAACCTTAACCAACCTTAACCAGGATTCTCAACAGTCTTCTTGCATGAACTATAGCATAAAAGACTATTTATACCAATTTATAAACAAACTGTACTGCACGGTACACTTTGCATGTCAAATTACATATATAATATATACTTATATAATACAAACCACGTAAACAGACATGCACACACATATTCACCGATCAGCCATAACATTAAAACCACTATAAGTGGTTTTACACACAAAATATTCATCAGGGCAGGCGAACGGATTTTGTCTAATCTCTAAATATTCAAACCGCTTTGAATGGATCTTCTTACGATGTACCGCACCCTCAGGACCCCTGAAGAAAGATGACATGCGGAGTGTACTCCAGCCTTGTGCTTTAGATTGCCTGTGATGGGTTCCCGGTCCCTCTAGAACCCTAACCAGCAAAATCACTGGTAGTTAAATAGCCATATCATTAAGTCATTTAAGATAAATATTAAAGATGTGTCAAATATAAAAAAATAAGACATATCAGATCCATCCTTTGATGACTATTTAATTGGAAATTGATATGCTTCAAGACATTAAAAATGAATCTGCAACCACATTAAATTTAGCGCTATAGGGCAAAAAACGTGATTATGAGAGCAGAAAAGAGGAAACGTTAATCACTATCGCGCACACCTGCGGATTGTTGGCTCTGAAGTGATTTTCAGCAGAGACAACACTAGAGGTCGCCCCTTCCCACAGAGCAGCAATGACAAGAACATGCATTAGCGACGGAAAGCGCTCTGGAGGGATCGAAACAGCTAATGAGAGAAAGATTCGATCTTTTGTAAGGTTGGAAACATCGCTTCGCTGTGACAGCCGCTGGTCAAACTGTGCTCAGCAAAGCCAACAAGAAACTGTATATTAACAGAACGTAATTAAACGGTGACCAGATAATCTGCCACTTCGAGCTACTTCAGGTTCCACAAAGTACTTGAAAGCTGAAACGCTCCTGTGCTCGATTGAATAGTTCCGCTCTTCTTGCGCTCCTCCCAGAAAAGTCCCGCCAGTGATTCTCAATGTTCCGGAAATGTCTCGGTTCATAACTTTTACTGTCACCACAACATCACCCCCCCAATATATTTCACAGCCAATATGCCTTCACTTTGTTAAGTATATATTAAGCATGTGCATCAAAAAGTATCACTAAAACAAATGGTCTAATAACAGACATAAAAACCTAAATGCTTAAAATGTACAATGCAACAGGAGTTAATATGGTACTAGGCAGACAAGGAAACTAGTTGGTTACATAAGAAATACTACATGCAGTAATGATACAGCTTGGTGTACAGTATTCAGGAGACTGTGTAAGTGCTGGCAAAGACCTGAGGTTTAGATAGACTTTAAAAACGTCGGTGTGCCGATGAGGTGATATCAGGTAGCATCTAATCACTGGCATGGAATCTCAGTTAAAACTTTGTACTTTCTATTTAGGTGCTTTTTTGGATCATGTAAGATTGCTGACGTCGAAGTTAAAGTGCTCGGTGTGCATGACTGTGTTTGGTTTCAGTCTTGAAAAGTTATATCATTGAAAAGATTCAGAAATCTGGTCAAATCTTTATTTGTTGGAAGGTTTTGCTCCTTTGGTGTGCAAAGTACTTTGACTGCCCATTGTTAATTTTCCAGTTGATTATCTGACGGTTATTTGTATTGAAGTTGGATGAATGGATGATGTTTGAAGCGTTCTACACGACTGAGAACATGCTGACACGAAGAGTCATCACCTGGTGTCGGGGCTTCACCAATCAGGAGAGCAGAGGCCTGTGTGGAGTGGAACATCCACCTGGAGGCGTTTTCTAGTGTTCTCCCCCAAAGCTAGAGATCAGTGGTGCAGGGACAAAGCGTTGAAGAGAACAAAGGACAGCACCCCCCCCCAACAGCAGCCAATTCTCGCTGCTGCAGCCTTAAGGCCAGTACCTGTGACCTAGAAAGTGCATCTATCTTCAGCCTGTTTGTGTTCTGCATTTTTTACCTCAAGTAGTTACTCTAGTTGTTACTATGTTACATTTCTTACATGTTATATCTCCAGATTGACAGCTTAGGCTTTTCTGTACCGAATCATGGCAAAGCATTTGAAACCTTTTTGAAATAATGTGACACAATGAAGGCCAATGCATCGCAGTCACATGGTTTTGTCATTTAAGTGCGGAAACACTATACTGCAAATGAATGGAGTTTGACATCACATCTCGATTGCTCTATATAACCATGGTTTCTAAGTTAATTAGGACCATGTATAAAACCTGCTTGGCAGATCTGCCTTAACAATATTCTCCGCTACAATAACCAGAAGAAATTGAAAAACTGCAGAAAATTTAAATCAAGTACAGTCTGTTGAAGATGTTACAGTGTAGGATACTACAGTGAGGTTGTAACACATAAACCTGTCATTAAACCTAAAAATGCATGTTTTATGAGTAGATTGGTGTAAATGACATAGGCAGTGGTTTCCTTAGCAGTATAACAGTGTCATGTGAACAGATGAATCATTCCTCAGCCTGTTCGGAGCAAACAGCAGAGCTCAGGTATAGGCAAAGGGAACCTGCAAACCTGTTTCACATGTGGGAAAGGTTCTGCCCACTACGCTGTGGTGTGGATTCGGAGTGAGTGCATTCACCTTGTGGTGAAGCATTTCTATTCTGATGCTGTGAAGTCATGCATGATGAGTGCCAGACACTAGTGGGGAGGTATGTAGATCAGCTAATTGGGCCTCTGTGCTTGGAAGGTTGTGGGTTTGAATCCCATGGCCAGCTGAATCATCATATTCCTGCTGGTGCCTTGAAAAAGGTCATTAACCCCAACTACTCTGCTGGTGCTGGCTGACCCAGAATTTGCTCTGTTTATGCTGAACTAAAGTGTGGCTCCTGGTGGCCTGACCCCTGCTGGTGTTTTCCTTCTATTGCACTTTTTGTGCTGTGAGGTTATTTTTTGCTGCACTATGAAATTCTGCTGCTTTTCCATGTAAGACTATAATTTAAAGAAATATTTCTACAATCAAAGAACTAGTATAGTAGGTTAATCACTGGTTGTTATGTACAGTCAGTTTTGCTACTACTCCACTGATGCTTCACTGAAAAACCTCTCGTTCACTAAAATTGTGCACTAAAATACACACGTCCTATGGGAAAAAATAGGGTAATGGGCTCAAGCTGGTGAAATTGGCAGCTGGCCAGAGAGGTAGCATTGAGAGAAGATATGTGATCTGAGCAGAGACTTTGAAAGTTGAAAAGCTGAGGCACCCTGGAGATTGAGTTCCAATGTTCCAGGACCAGTCCCACTAAACAAGCCTCCACCTGGGAAGGAAAGGCTGAACCTGGGGAGCACAGCTAGGGATGGAGGTGTGAGGGGGAAGGAGCTCAGAGAGACTCAGGCCCAATCCAGTCATCGGAGACCCCCAGACAATACATGTGTTTTGCTCCCTCCCAGTTCCCTGCCTGACATTTTATCTCCTAAATCTTGGACTGTCCGGGGGATTCTGAGGATTGGATCAGGAAACACTGGACTAGACCACGAGGAGCTCGGAAGTTAGTGAAGATTTCTTTGTGCTGGATAAGGACCCTTAGCTGGTGCTAATTAATAAAGATGGGAGTGACATAAGATTTATTTAAGATTTATTGTGTGTGATAATGTGAGCTTTGGAGTTTTCAATAGTACTATGAATCTAGAGAGAATTTTGAAAGGTGGGGAAATAATCTGGGCATTGCAGTAGGCTGGAGAGGAGGTGATGCAGGCGTGAATTAGGGTCTCACATCCGTCCGATGAGGAGGACAACATCAAGCCTGCGGATTTGGCAGTGAGGTCTCACCAAGAACTGCGGGAAAAATATAACAGTTGGAAAAAGACACAGGACATCAAGTACTTCTGCTGAATAATTTGGCTTGGCGATCTAGTTTAATCCTTTGCAAGAACAGAATACAGCCCATTTAATTGTGACTTCGAATTAGGTCTCTGTGTATTATATAACCATATTGTATCAAACTGTAGCAAGAGCCATTTGCTGTAGTTTATTCATTAATCAGAAGCTAGACAGCTGAGGTTAATCTTGCTTGGAGGGTGATGAAAACACTCTGCGTACACAGAGGGCTCCGGGGACCGACAGGAAAACAGATTAAGCAAATATCAGGCTAGTAATTCATACAGCATTGGACTGGAGCTGCTGTCTAAATATAAAAACAGAGGTATGCAAATTTGCATGAACTCAGCCATAACAGCGAAAATAAACATAAGTAAAACAAGAGAGTTAACTAAATATTTAGCTGACAGACAAACCGGGTGGTTTGCATAACGGAGTTGCATAAATAGCCCTATCATTTGGGTAAAAAGGGTAGTGCAAGTGACAGTAATGGAGACCAAGTCAATTGTATATTTTATTTATGTAGGAGGTAACAGCTATGGAAAATGGTTTATTTCTTTGGAGGGATTCCCATGACTAATAATGGATGTTACGTGACTCATGCTGCATATTCAATTGACGTCAACTTCAAACCACTGACCTAGACTCCTAAACCCAGAGGTGCGAAGCAACAGTGTTTCCTTGGAGTCACAACACCATCCTTGACAGTCAAACAAGTGTACAACAATAGCTTGTAGCTAGTTTACAGAGCAGCACTTAAACAGGGCAACAGGGGGCATGGGGGGGCAGATGAAATACTGGAGGCAGTCTGTTGCAGTACTACGACTTCTTCTTCTTAGAGTAAAGTACCATTATTTTCTGTTTGTAAGTGTGTTAGTATACTGAACCTCCACTGGGGGTCACTGCTACATTGTCTCAACTCTTATTGAAACTGATTCCCTAGCAGACTGATTTGTTAATATACCTACACACATATAGCTGTATGTATGTCTGTATGTAAAATACTTTTAGAAATGTATACATTATGTCTATCATTAATGCATGTGCCTCATTCCAAACGTGGATAAGGATACCTCTGTCATGAACGATATGATTGGATTTACTGAAGAATAATCAGACATTGAGAGAAATGAACAATATGTTGATGAGATCATTTCGTTCAGTTAAAGAACGAATGATTTACGAACGATACAAGTCTATTGGCAGATTCATCTGTCGCCTGTTTACCAAACGTGTTCTGAGAGACGGTGAGAGGGAACTAAGCTCTTTCATACCCTGACAGGTGATCTTCTGCCTCCTCATCCCCTCCCACAACAACACGGCGAATTATAATAATTGTAATGAGCTACATTTATCTAGGTTACGGGAATGAAAGTTTAATTTATACTACAAAAGCTAATTTGGAGAGACATATCTAATGCTTAAAACCATTGAAGACTCAACTAATTATAAGTCTGGGAATTATCTGAAGCAGGTTTCTTTCATTTCTAAGAGGTGCAAGTCTGAGTTTGAAGATGAGAGTCTGGAGGCACTCATCAAATACTAAACTTCAGTACTGACTCTCCCTTCGGTAATTAAATGAATAATTAAGAGTCTATGAAGTCATATAAATTAATAAACAATACAAGTTAAACAGACGAACAGCCAAAGAACGGGTCAACACATGACCTATGTTGGTGGATTTCAATCAGGTAAGACACCATCACCACCGTAACCACACCAGTCTGAGCTGTAAGCTTGTAAACCAGGAAGCCGCCATCTTGGAGACCAGACAATACTGTTTAGGTGCCGGATCTAACTAGGTTTAAGTAGTTTTTAAGGTAAAACCTTTATGGCCTAATGTTTGTTTTTCTGTTTTGTGAACTAACAACATGTATTGTGAACTTCTAGGCCTATTTCAACGCAGTGACACCAAGATGCTTGCAGTAAGCGTTTATTTTTTTATAAAGTGCTTTGCAGGTTTGTGTGTCGGGGGGAGAGTGGCTGAGAGTTTATTTTAAGAAAAATCGGCTTCCTCAAAATGTTTTTTTGATGCCAAACTGCTTGTAGATACTCACTGACTTACAGGGATCACCATTAACAGCTGTGTATATCTGTGTTGACTGGTAATTTCTTAGATGGTTTGGTTATAACAAGGAGTTCTGCTTATTGCTGTTACAGTAGGTAGCCTAGTGTGATCACAGTGATTGATCACAGCTGCCTCACAGAAATGAACGCACCTAGATTATTTGTGGATATTTGCCGGAAACTTGCTCTCTTCTGGAAAATTAAAAAAAGGTAAAAGGGAAAAAAACTACACTATATAACTGACCCAGCATATGCCAGGGAATGGGAACCTTTTTCCCATTAAATGTCATCGTTCTAAGAGTAGTGAGTTGTTTGATTACAGGGTTGGACCAGTACTCTGGCCTGTACTACGAAGCGGGGTTACTGGCTTATCGGGGTAACTTGTCGCATTTAAGGTAGTCTGGGCAAAATGTAAGTGAACGAATATAAAGTCCATTTCAACTGTGGTACCTTAAATCCGACAAGTTACCCTGATAAGCCAGTAACCCCGCTTCGTAGTACAGGCCACGGATCAGCCCATGCTACTTGGGGTGATTGTAGTACTGGATCCCAGCAAACGACATTCTTACTCTTGGTTTTCACAGCTTCTCTTAGACCGTTTTACAAACCCACACTTTAACGAGAGCTTTAGTTTAGGTGTTTAGATAACGGTGACTAAGATCTTTTTTTAGGTTCCTCCTTTGCAGGGCAGATGTCTGGTACTCTGGTCTCTGTGTGTCTGTCTACTCAAGGCAGATATACAGAATGGCAGTAGTATAGATAGGCAGGATGGCGGCTCGACCTTCTCTCTGAGAATGCTGAATACTTCACGAGTGACTTCCTGTTCCTTCCAGGTCATTCTTGGGGCAGATGCATTATGGGTATCTGTTCATTAAGGATCCCTTTGGACCTGTTCCTCATTGTGAAGGGCATAGTCCCATAACGCATAAGCTGCTAGTGGCTCATTTCACAGGATGGCTAAACCACTCATTGTTCTCTGACCTAATTCCTTTAATTAGGCTTCTGTTGTCTTTGGATGTGAAGAGAGGAAAGTGCTTCCCCCCTCTTTACTGGTGCCTCCTTCGAATTAAATGGAGTCAGGAATGTATGGGTGTGCATGTCCGCTGCATTTTATTCAAACGAATTCACCCTTCCATCCAGTTAAGGCCGTTCCTGCAGTTCTCTGCATCCCTGTGCATACTCACTGTGTGGCTGGAATCATTTGATGGTATTCCAACCAGAGATTAATGAAATGTGGTTGGTCAAGAGGTTTGAGCAAATGCCAATATGATGCCTGAAAGTGATGTACCTGAAAGTGATGTACCTGAAAGTGATGTACCTGAAAGTGATGTACCTGAAAGTGATGTACCTGCCTCCTGGATCCGGCCAGGCCCAGATTCGCTTGGCACCGGTGCACTGCGTCGCTCCATTCGGGATGCGTTATTTTAGCTCGCCGATCGAGCGAGGAGAGTAAGTCTTTATCGCCGGGCCTGGCCATTGAGACCTGGGAATGCAGTGCTTTACTTGTCTAAGTGCCCTTCAGCCCACTGTGTATCATAGGGCTTTGCTTAATGAACACATACTGCACGCAAAGAGAACCATTTTCCATTAGGGACTGAGGTGCGATGTTTACGGTGCACTCTGACTGAAGGCCTGTGAAAGGAAGAGGCAGGTGCATTTTTCGGCCGAAGATCTTCACCATCAAAGGCCTGTGACTTATAAATTACAGTATAAATTAGAATTTAGTGATTAATTGCCATTGTTGACACACCACAGCACACATTCTCAGACTGTACAAAACATTGTTGATAGGTCTCTTACAGAAATGTAAATTTTTGGACACAAATATGAGAAAAATACATGACAAAACCGAAGATTTCAATGAGATGGTACGTGACGGGCAAATTTGGATGTGATTTTCGTGATCAGCAGCCAAAAATGTATAAGGAACAGCCAACTGTGTTCAGGAAGTTGTACAGTGAAATCGGCTGATTGTGATCCCTGGCTGATCGATCAATGTATCACACATACATGCATGTTCTCGGCATAGATTTTTGACTTTTATTTTCCTTTGGGTAATAAATGAAGTTCCTGTTCTGTGAAAGGACAGACTAAGTCATGCAAAGCATGGTTTGTTATTCAGAAAATGAACACTAGGATATTGGCTTCAGCCTTCCTAGCATATATAGGTCCAGAAGGTTCAGAAATAGATACCTTTTTGGTATAGCAGCACTTCATTGAAGTAACAAAAGATCCTCATCGGTGATGATATTCCTTTGAAAGGCAAGGAACGCCTTGAGAGGGATTTGAGGAGGGAGCTGTTGCCCTCAAACACAATGGATATTGCTTTCTGCTGAATTATGGGCAAGGAAATACATTTTTGTATAATTCAAACACCTACCTCTTTCTCCAACCACTGGCATTAATCCCAGTATAGGAAGTAAAAATATTTTATAATGGAAAGTCAAATGTGTTTAACCTCTGGCAAAACACACCTCTTTAAAGTTTTCCCAAAGTCTATTTTTGCCTTTTGTCACTTTGCTTGAGGTGTTCTGCACTTTTGGAATTTACTGGTGCATCCGCAGGGAACTGAATTATTATGAAAACACTGTTTTTTTGCATGAAAGCAGGTTCAGAGATGGCTGCTGATCAGGCTCATTGCATTCCAAATTGTTTTCAGTTCGCCGAAGACAAATTAGAGCCTGTTTTGAAGAATGACTACAAATCAATTTCACATTAATTGTTTACAAAGAGAACATTCCTAGCATATTAACCATGGAATAATAAATGGAATATAAAGGGGGGAAAAAAAAAAATATTTAGTTTCATTAATCATCAATAACATGACAAAAATATAACGCAAAAAGACCAGTAACTCAGATAATAAACAAGTTAGAATAGTTTTTTTTAATTCCCTTTCTCCAGCAGTCGGTCCTTTGTGTGCACTTACAATGACTATTCGCCATAATGAGATTAGGGACTGCTCACAGCTATTTTGCAGTGCCCTGTCATTTTGTTCTTTGTCGGCTCCTGGTATCTGCAAACCGGGAACCTTTGGAAATGAGATGTATTTTGAATTTGCCAGTTTTCTCTGAGATTGGCCAATCTGTGGCATCTCTATTTCTATAATTGTCTCAAGGGGAGGATAAAGAAGGGACCATCGAGGTGGGGGGGGGGGGGGTGTTATTTTTTTTCCACGGAATGATTTACAGAATGCCCTTCGGTTTATGATAATTGGTATAATTGGAGTGCAGCTCCATGCTGGGGGTGGGGAGTGTCACGAATCCTGATGACTCGTTTATGAAGACAAACCTGGGCCGGTGTTCTGAGCCTGTGAAATTTCACTCTGGTACCTTCAAACACAGAGCACATCCGAACCTAGTATTAGAAACTCCCGGGACTGCTCTGTACTAGGAAACCCTGGCGGGGGACGGGGGAGGGGGGGTTAACTTCGGCTGTCCAGATGGCCCTCAGAGACCTGTCACTGCTGTGGTATGGGAATCACCATAAACCTGGTGTGACAGGGTCACTGTTAAAGGAAACATGGTTTGTTCAAGTTTATAGGACACCCATAGCTGTGCATTTTGCTCTCCACATGCTTCCTCCTACATGTCTGGGAGGCTTCTTCTGGGTGAGAAAGCAGACAGAATCATAGGACCAAGAAAAAGTGACCCATTGGGGTAAGAAAATGGAGATCGGTTTAATTAAATGGTGAGGAACCCAAGAAGCTAACTGTCAGCGACTGTATAGAAGAGTTCGATTCTTTTGAACTTTGAAAAACACCAAGGACCACGAGGGAAAAACGAATGATCATAATAAAATGCAGAGACAGAAGAAAATGAAATGGCCCCATTAGATGTTGGAATGGAATGGTGTGGTGTGGGAATAGGCTTTGCCTTGGTGGAAATGGGCAAACTATTCATATATGATCCGTAATAAGGTTACCAAGCTTTCTCCCCACCCTGTCACTTTACAGCCCCTTTCTGATATCGCTCAGGGTACATGTAAACAATGTCGGAGGTGCAGACTTTGCAGCTAGCAGGTCTTGCTTTGCTTACAGCAGGTCATAGAGATGGTAGGACGTCCGTGAAGCAGCGCTGGCCGTCCCCATCTGTCCTTCCCAGGGCCTCGGTTCCTTGGTCTTTGATCTCCAAAGAAGAATTTCATAAACTCATCTGTTAGTTTGATTGTCATTTGCCCTTTGCAGATGCATGTTGACTTTCTATTCATTTCACCTGCAGACAGGAAAAGTTATTTTAATAAAGGTCAAATGTCCTAAAGGGAGGGGCAGGAACATCGCTATTGAACCGCTGTGAGTCTGTGCTTCTTCCCTTCATGGTCTAGTTAGCCCTATATTTAATTCCCCCCCATATCAGAACAGATTTGATCAGGTTATGGTGATTTTGTTTGAATCCATTAAGCGACAAAAGGTGAAGATGGCATCCTGTGTTGTCTGTAAAGGCTGGAGGTCTTCAAGTCATTCTGGGCTCCTCTGGAGAAGGTCCTGGGTGATGGATGTTTGCTTGTATGTGCGGAAGTTGTCTTCTCAGGGCAGCAGATGCCTTCTTCTTCTTCTTCTTCTGTGTCCCAGCAAACATTCGTTCAGATACTGAATCACACTCGGTTCCCGTGGCAAATAAACTGTCTACGCAGAATGACATCGATCGAACTAGTAAGAGGCATAGAGAGAAATGATTTTACATGAAGATCAGCCACGACTGGACAAAACATTATAAGAGACTGTTGGAGAAGCTATGGTGAAGGTACTTTTGGTGTGCATGCAAGGAGACGGAGCTCACTCTCACTTAGGATGTGGCTCTGTCACCAAGAAGGAGAATGGGATGTTCAGGGGATTCATCTGGAATTTATGCATCCAATGTGAAGAGAAGGATTCATGAATGTTAAAAAATACTTTTGGTCAAATAAATGAGCAAACAGTCCAGCTCTCAAAATTTCCATGGCAGTTTCACTCAGATCAACAGCACAGATAAGCGCTTACAAGCCTGTAGGAGAGCTGGGATTTTTGTGTCATAAAAGTTCCCCCGCTGTAATTCAGCTGACCAGTCCTATTGTAATGCAGGGTAAACACAAGTGTAGCGGCTCCCGGAGCCTTTCTGTTTAATTATTAAAGCCCCTAACTCAAGAGTCAAGAGTAGAGACGATGGAAAACAAGTCTGCGGACTGAGTACTGCCGTGGATTAGTGTTGAGCACAAAAAGGGTCATTGTGAGATGACAACCCCCAACCTGTATGTCACCCTGGAAGATTTTTTTTTGGGGTGTGGTGTGTGGCTCACTGGCTTAGACCTATGGGCCTGTGATTGGAAGGTTGTTGGTTCCAATCCCAGGCAGAGGAACTGCATTGGGCCCCACCCCCAACAAAGGCTCCTGCAAAAAAACCCTTTCCACTACATTTTGTAGCCCCTTTCCCTACGAAATTGAACTTTACATTGATTCTGCTGTTCACTAGCACCATAACTTTTTTGTAATTTTCACCATTATTGCCATTATTGCTCTGATATTTATTACTCACATTCATATTTTTGTGCATTTATGTGCACGTAGTTCTGCAGCCCTTGATAAGGTCATTTCGTGTCACCGTGTGTTATGCATGGAATATGATCGGTGTGACACTAAGGTCCCTCTTAAATTGACTTGCACAAATGGCAAAAAAAAGAAGTTTCATTTCATTTTTCATTTGCTTCACTCACTCCCAATCCTGCCTTTTGACTGACTGGTGCTCAGTATAGATAGCAAGGTGAAGCCGTTTTCATTGGGATTTCAAAAAACACAGTGTTTGCCATGCAAGGATCACAGAATAAGAAAAAATTTGTTACAAGGTGAAGCTCCAGGGGACACGATGGCTTCTTCGGGGACGTAGAAGAGGATTCGCATTGCAGTGACTCTATAAACGACTCCAGTTGGGACGGGAAGCTGAATCATATGGCTTCCTAGGCTGAGATATATGTGTGGCTCAGTGAGTTAGGATGTTGTGCTTGTGATAGCCTGACCATGCTTTCTAAAACAGAAAAGTATACTGCTGTGGAGATGAGTGTCTGCTGAATAATTAAAATGCTAACATTGAGGAGTGTGTCGGGCTGACAGTGGCTTTCCCTCGCAAGATTTTGTGTGTTGGGTTTGGGCTCAGACAACACAAATGCATGGAACGCACTGGACCCAGTGAGGGCAGAAAGCATGGAAGCGATTTGTTGAGGGCAAATGGGAAAGTGACAGTGTGAGAGGAGATTATAAACATAGGCATCAGAAGGTATCTGGAATTCTCTGAATGACACAAAACAGAACCCCCACTTTATACATCCTGAGGAGAGCAAGGCACTGGCAGGAGTAATCAAGATAAAAAACATCACCAGGCCCCTCTTCCCAAGTCCTCTTATTGACCTTCTTTGTAGACGACAGGGGAAATTCTCAATACCATTTTCCTGATATCATTGTTTCGAATTTGCTCTGTTTTTCTCAGCACAAACAGCTGTATATCACTTCAGTGCAGTTTAGTTGTAAAATGCACCATAATAAAATTGGGCTGACTGATAACTTCCTGAGGCTCCGTTTTCACCTGGGTCTATGTTGACTCATGCTTTGCTGATACTGTAAACACTCCCTGTCATCCAGAACTTCAGCGCTTCTATTTGTTTGCCTTCCTGCCTGATGGCTCTGATGGTACGGTGGCATCTTTGATGGAGAAGTAATTACACTTGGCAACTACAGCTTTGTGGAGTCTTGCTGTTGATCTGGATTGTCAGAGGCACCATGAACTTAAGTTGTTGTGGATTTACCACCTACTGGTGACTGGTGAAAGTCCATATTTAGGCCATATTTCCATCTCTATAGGGTTTTCAAGGAATCTGTCCACCTGCTGCTTGCTCTGCTCTGTACTGTAGGTTAAGCAGCAGCCTTTGCTCTGCACTGTACTGTAGTGTAGGCAGCAGGCTTTGCTCTGCACTGTACTGTAGGGTAGGCAGCAGCCTTTGCTCTGCACTGTACTGTAGAGTAGGCCCTGAGCCGTTGCCCTGCACTGTACTGTAGAGTAGGCCCTGAGCCGTTGCTCTGTACTGTAGAGTAGGCCCTGAGCCGTTGCCCTGTACTGTAGAGAAGGCCCTGAGCCGTTGCTCTGTACTGTAGAGTAGGCCCTGAGCCTTTGCTCTGCACTGTACTGTAGAGTAGGCCCTGAGCCGTCACTCTGTACTGTAGAGTAGGCACCAGCCTTTACTCTACTGTAGGTGTCTTTTTTGATCTTGCAGTCTTATCTATAGGTTTTTACATCTATATTATTAATTTCACCAATTTGGTTTTGTGTGTCCATCTTTCAAGCTATTTTTTCTCCATCAGCACCGTCATTTTGTTTGGAACCAGGGGTCTTAGCTTGTGTATTCATGTATGACAGTTACCAAATATCTGTTTCCAAGGGCTTTTGATTCAGCCGTCACTGTTTTGCAACAGCTGTGAAGCACATCTTTTTGTGAGGGCATCAGACTGGCAACTGCAACAACAATAACACTCATCCTTGATACCAAGAGTTTCTGAAATCTTCTGTAGCGAGATGATTCTTCTTTCATTTTGGAAAGAGCTGTTTGAAGGACGTCACCTTGTGTAAAAATCCATGAACTAAATGATGTATAAGGGAGATTTAGATGTTGACATAATATTAATTGTTGACAACATTTCTTCTCGTCTTTCTTCTCTATAGACATCTGCATATTCCACTGGAAGGTTTTTCTATACAAAAAGTTGGTCAAGGTTAGGGCTGGGTCCACAACTTCAGTTCTGTAGCACCAGCAGATTTAGAAAATCCCGGCATACACTTGAGCCATCGAATATGAATAAGATTACACAGTGCTGCTGTCTGGTGCGTGTGAATCGTCATCTAGTCTCTCAGTTTCATTCAAGTTTCACATATCTGCAGATACTCTGTGTAGAAGGAGTTTAGTCAGGCTACGCAAGATGCCTTCAACGTGCTTTAAATAACAAATAAAAAAATGGAAAAACACGATAAATAGTCACCAGAACAAGGTTAATTGCTTTTCTCCCTCTTAACCACAGTTGATATAAAACGAAACAAACACAAAAAACAAAAACTATATTTCATATTAGTCTAAGCACAAGACTTGAGCATTTTCATAGCGTTGTCATGCATATGAATGAAATGCTGTTTCCAAACTAATAATGTTGTCAAAAAATATGCCTTTTTTTTTTTTAAGAATTAATTATAATGAATTTATATTGAACAGTATGAAGGTTTGTTTCCTCATTTATTTTAATATTTGAATCAATAGGGGTTAAAAAACACCTTGACTGTGATAATATGGTGTTGAATTATTCAAGGTTTGTAGCCAAAATTTAATTAGCAAATATTCAAAAGGCAATTTAGCTTGTGTCACATTTCAGAGATATGAGAGAAAAACATGTAAACAGGATTGGCAGAACTTTATATTAAGAGTACTAGTGCAATAAAGTGAAAAACGTGAAATGTTTTTAACGCAGTAAATTAGAAATATCTAAAGCAGGGGTCACCGACCTTTTTGAGACTGAGAGCTACTTCAGAGGTACTGAGCCATACGAAGGGCTGCCAGTCTGATATACTCTTCTTAAATAACAAATTTGCTCAGTTTAAAACATGTTTTAAATGCTTTTTTTAATGTATTGTCATTTTCATCCATCCATCATCCATCCATCATCTCCCGCTTAATCCGAGGTCGGGTCGCGGGGGCAGCAGTCTCAGCAGGGAGGCCCAGACTTCC
>JAODJX010000136.1:8473379-8484388 GCA_026776945.1 Isichthys henryi | reverse complement strand
CCCCCCCCCCCCCCCCCCCCCCCCCCCCCCCCCCCGCCCCCCCCCCCCCCCCCCCCCCCCCCCCCCCCCCCAAGACGCAATGCTGGACAAGATGGTGCAAGATAAGTGTGCATTATAAGAATTAAAATACAGCGTAATAAGCAATGGACAGACCTAAGCAGGGCAAAGTAGGGATGGGTGCAGCTGCATGATTTTGGGGAGAAAAAAATCATTGCGATATTTTTTGCAATGAATACTGTGATATTCACATAACAAAAAAGGAGTTGAAAATTGACCCAAAATAAACTATAGTGACACAGTACTTGTTATTTTCTACTAAGAGAGCCTGCATAATAAGTGGAGGTGTGTTTGTGAGCCGTACCAACCCACAAAAAACAGGGCAGACAAAGCACTAGCTTTTTCATCAGTACTACGGAATCCAAAATATTTTTTACGCTTTTCTCCTCCTCTCATTTTTGCTAGATTTCTCACAAATGTGCCACACTCTGAGTCGAATAGCAAGGATGAAAATGATGACGGAAGGAATGGCTGAAGGAGTGCATGCAGAGCTCACACACAAGTGATGTTTTTTTAACGTTAGATGATCTTGAAAATGATCATTAAAACTGCGAAGCATGCCGTTTTGTTTCCTATGACAGTATAAATGTCTTAGCGTAACTTATCGATGGTCTCTCTGCAATCCGTGCCAGGTAACGCCGCGCAGGCCAGGCCTGAGGTAGCTTTGCGTGACATGCAAACAAACAGGCAGACAGCTGTGCTGCTGTCTGGCAGAAGGTACGAGCTCTGCCAGGTTCAGCGGTAGCTTCTTCCCCGAGGCTGTCGGGACAGTGAACACTCTGCTTCCCACCCTAACCTCCAGCCATTCCGCAGGCTGCTCACTCCGCCCTCCTGAACTGGCACTGATAACTTTAACTGGACTCGATCTTGTCACTTGTCACACACTCCGGTGAACTTCTGCTCCTGTCTTGACTCGGACTTGAACACTCAAAAAACTTCCCCGAGTCCATCGGAGTCCGTAGCATATGTCTGCATCCTGCAGTATTCAGCCATTGTACCGCCGCCCCCCCCCCGACTTCTTACATTAGCTTCAGTGTTTTTCAACGCTGCGCACGCACCCGCGCAATCGAATCACTTCCTCGCCACGTCTATCAAGTCAGCAATTATCCATTTTGCATAGATAAACCATAAGGAGTCTCTGTGCAAGACATCCAGCAAAAAGGACACTGCAGAACGTAAATATGGCGAAGCATCAACAGACAAATTGGCCAGTATAATTTCCCAGTTCTACCAGAAAGGAAACATATAAACAGGAGCTTAATGCTGGCAAACTGACCTTGTCAAGGGGCGATGACTCACCAAACGTGCAGCCCAAATTTGCTTTATATGGTAATCGACCGATAGCTATCCGGCTAACTGGCTAATGTAAAATTATTATAATAATAATTATTATTCTCATTATTCCCTACGTTGGAAATTCTTTTTCATATTGCTCACATGTCTCCACAGCAAGGGTGGCCAATCTTATCCGCAAAGGGCCGGTGTGTATATACAGGTTTTTTGAGTAACCTTTAGGTCAGCTGTTCAAACCCAGATGTGAGGACTCCTCAGCCAATCAGTCCTCTAATTAGTAATCTAATTAGGGAGCTGCAGCGAAAACCTGCACACACAGTGGCCCTTTGCGGATAAGACTGGCTACCCCGCTACAGAGAAATACAGGTGGGAGTGAAGTCTGGGATCAGATCACAGGGTCAGTGTCCACTGCCTCTACAGTAGGTATGTTTTAAGGTCTTACTCAAGAGCCTAATGATGGTGTGACTGATTAGCAGGAGTGGGAATCAAACCAGACACAGGGGTCTTAATCCCCATTGTGCATGTTTAAGCCATAAAATCCTCAAAGCACTTGTGCTTCTGTGAGGAGAAAAATTGGAAGACCAATTTTGCATAATGTGGAGAAAATCCAAACATCACCACTAACATTCATAGTGTTTCAGGTAGATCTGCCACTGAACATTGTGTGTGCACTTTAAAAAATGAAATTAAAAAAAGGTTTGAAAAACACTTTGTTTTCGTTCCAGAACCAAATTTAAATGCGTTCAGCAGGATACAGTCACGGTACAATGAAATTACTAATTACTTCATGATGCAATGGAGTTGTGTTTCTGTTACGTTAGTATCTGACAAAACATTTATTTCTTACTTGTAAATAATTCAGTCCCCCAGTCAGGGACAGCGTCATAAAAAATACAGGTATTTGTTTAGTCTTCAATGTACAGTTTTTGAATTCAGATTCATTGTCTAGGATTGAACTTGTTTTCTTCCACGCTCACACTCTGCTGCACCATCTCTGTGTCTCACACTGACCCCCCTTATAGGACTTGATCTCGACTCAAACCTGACTAAGGTGGACTCAAACACTGGTTATTCCTCCCATTTATCTGCGGTCTTACTTCGTGTTTACATACATACGCATTGCACCGTGTAAATAAACCTTTGTATCCAGCCACCAAATTTATTTGCTTTTGCACTTTAAGTATTGTGACCACCGTGCCCCTGCCACTGCTGTTGTATACTGTGGTTCCTGGGGCAATGCTATCTGGTGCCACCCTATACTTATGTATGGCCTGTATATGAATGGTATGAGAATAAAGGCCACTTGTCTTCACTTGGCTGTAAAGTGCTGGAAAATACAATAGGGTGAACAGGTATATGTTTTTTGTGACCCGATGGCTTGAGGGAAGAAACCGTCACTTGAATGGGTGGTGCAGGTAATGCTGCTCTGGTAATATGCTCCGAAGCGGGCAGGACCATCAGGAAAGCATGAGCTGGTGGCTGCCATTCGTGATGACGACTTCTTCTGGCAGCAGGAGAGGTCGTTTGATTTTAGCTGTGAAAGATCTGTGATGAAGATGTCTGAAGCTGTCCAGACAGATCTTTGTGGTAATTTGAGGTCCAAAGCGGTTAGGATACTCAACCAAATCATGATGCAGTCAGGATGCTCTCAATGGTATAGTGGGAGAAGTTCACCAAGGTTTTGGTATCCAACCCAAAGCTCTTCAGCTTCCTCAGGAAGAATATACTCAGCTGAGAATACAGCTGATGTTTAGAGACGATGAGAGGGAGTCTGTGATATAGATGCCCTGGAACCTGAAGCTGCTGACTATCTCTACAGAAGATCCATTGATGAGTAGTGAGGGGTGAAGGCCTTTGGTCTTCCTGAAGTCAATTTCCTTTGTCTTCTTGATGTTCAGGCAAAAGTTGTTTTTCATGGCAGCATACATTCAGGTGTTTTACCTCCCTCCTTCAAGCAGCCTCATCATCGTTACTAATAAGACCAGATGGCAGAGTGGCGTTAAACACCAAACTGAAGTCAACATACAGCATCCTGATACACATGACTTTTTCTACATGCCCCAGAGCACTGTGTAGGGGGAGTGAGATCGTATCATCCACGGATGTTATGCTGGAATGTGCATTGGAATGAATCCACGATTGCGGGCATGTGGTGCTTAATGTACGATACTTTATAACTATAAAAGTTAAAGTGACAGGACCATAGTCATTTGCGTTTACATTCTCGGTATTTGGCAGTCGCCCTTAGCCAGAGCGACTTACATAAGAGCTTAGAAGTTATTCAGGGAGCTTTCGTTGGCAAGAGCATGATCGTGGCCTTCTTGAAGCACAAGGGCACAGTGCAAAACAGACACTGTTGACACTGGAGTACACCAATGACCGCAGCATAGCACAGGCCTTCACGACGCACGACGGGATGTTGTCAGGGTGGGCGGCTTTGTGAGATTTGACCTCTTTAGAGGGTCTCCTCATGTCGGCCTCCCACGCCTGTAGAGTGGTCCTTACTTGAGATGATATCACGCCACAATCGCAGTGCTCGCATGGGTCACAGAAGTTATTCAGCGCACTTGGGCGTGATGTGGGGGTGTCTGTAAACGCGGCTGGCAAAGTCCTGTAATCTATTATCGCATGCAGTCCTCCTCTCCACATGCGACATGGATCACAGCCATCAAAATCAATCTCTGTCTTCTGTCCACACCGTTTATGTCTTTGAGAAACAAAGCCATAGTATGCTCCCTCAGAGCCAGGCAGACAGCAGTGTGCGTCGAGGGCCTCTACTTAGGGTTAGGAGCGGACAATCTGGGAAGGTTCAGACGAGTCCTTCCAGAACATGACAAAGTCCGAGTCAATTCATCCAGATTCATGGAGAAGTCCTTGAAAACGGACCAGCCACATCTGGGCTTGAAGTCTGAGATCAGGTTCAGGTGTGCAGCACTGTACTTCCCTCCCCACCAGCTATACATGTTCCAAATTTACTTCCTAATTTGCTTAGACGTGACATTTTGTCCCCCTAAAATTTTCTGTTTGTACATGTACTGTTCCTCTAGTCAACGGACAAAGAAGACGTTTGTTGGAATAATTGTCTGGGTTACTACACACGAGACACCTTTTAGAACCTCTGTTGACGTAACGCAGGACAGCCCCATACTTGGCTGTACTCCGCCACACTTATAAACGTAAAATTGACAGTCATACGTGTTTGCTGCGAGTGTCGGGCACGGTGGGCTTCTAAAGACGCGCATGCGGATCTGGCAGCGGCCGCATGTCATAGCAGCTGTGAGCTGCGAGGTCAGACGTTAAACCGGCGACGTCGGAGGGGAAACGGCTGCGTGGAGGCAATCGCAAAACTCCCGTCATAATGACAAGAACCAGAGGGAGTAGAACTGAAAAGTAAAGATGCAGCATTTTAAGATTATGCAGATGAATCCAAAAGTCCTCTGGGAGATTTAAAATAAAATATGCACTCTTCCCGATGACTGTGCTGACTGAAATGCATTGTCATTTGGAGCGACCGGTATCCCCACGAGACCGCTGCTGGGGGGCTGCGGAAGGCCACTTCCGAAGTGCAATGTCACGGCCACAGGCATCTTTGCCAATTTGTTTTCCGGAGCCATAATTGAACCATTAGCCTTGGCTGTCCTGCGGGGGCACCGCTGTTAAACACAATACCATGTGTATGTGAACGGATTCAGTTACAATCGAGCGGAACAAATTCTACCACTGCGAGCCAAGTCTCTTTGGGGAAAAGTCCGAGAACGCAGAAGTCGTGAGACATGCAGCTGAGATTTTTGCCAAAGGTAAATGACAGGACAGGCTCCCGTGTGGCACAGTCTGCAGGGGTCAAAGGTCACAAGTTGGATCTGCGCAAGCCCGCTCTGCGTGTTAGAGGATTCAGGATGGCAGACTCTGTCTTAGAGCGCCGTGCTCCGATGATAATCCCGCAATCAGCCTGATGACAGCGACGCCGCTGGTGGGCTGCCCAACGAAACAAGCAGGTGTCTGAGGGTGACGCACCCTGTTGTCAGGTGACAGGGGATCTGCTGACTCTGCCTGGGGGGGGGGGCACAGGTGACACGTGGAGATGATTGTTGGAAATGCAGCTCTGAGGCATATAGATGATGTGCTAATCAGGTTATTGGAAGCAGGCTGCTGCAGTATGTGACACACTGCCTTTCTACCTTTTTACTACCATGCAATCACAAGAAAACTGATATTAAGGAAAATAATAAAGGTTCTTAGAGAAAGGGGCTGCATTAGGTTATCATTTCCCTCACCTGCTGGTCCGCGACACCTTTCAACAACGTCTAATCCTTTACAGATTTGATTTACTACTCTGGCTGAATGTGGGTGACACTCACAACGTGTGACAGAAACTGGCAGGCTGCCTGATGGACACAGTTAGCATCCAATCAGAAAGACTCTAACTGGGGTCCACCTAAGGCAGGATGTATTTTGCATGAATATGACCTCATCAGTGTATAACACCCACTCATTAACCAAATTAAGTCATGTTATTTTATAGTTTTATAAACTAATTTTTTTTTCCCCAGAAGTTTTGCAAAACTTTAAAAATTATTTTAGAAAGTAATGCACGAAAGAAGACAAAGCCTTAGAAAGACGCAATAACGGACGCACATGCGGCCCAGTCAGCCCTGCGAAAGTGAACACGCACGCACACATGCTCTTGAGAGGCAGACTCTGCTGACGTCATACGTCCGCCCGCCGCCCACCTTCGCCTACCAGGCCGGGGTCACCATGACTACAGCAGCAACCTTTACGGGAAGGCTGTTCAAACGCATTTCTGCAATTACGGAGGGCAGAGACAGATAAACACGGCCTGGCAGGTGAAGGGAACCTGACACGCACTCAAAGGCCTAATACCTGATGACCCCCTATGAATATGTAGAAATGCGTACATGCGCGGTATGCCGCCGCACGTGGTGTCTGCCGGGAGGCTCCAGGCTCTTCTTTCCAGACCACCTAGTTTCCACTTTCAAAAGCCATAACTTGAGTTTCAGCCCGTATGGGAACACAGGAAATTGTGTGAAGCAGCACATGAAAGGTACGTCGTGATCCTCAGCCAATGCGCCTACTCCAAGGAATGTCCGGGAGGCGATGACCGTCTGGAGGAGGACTCGACTTTGCCCTGGGTCCAAATATCCAAAATATTTTTGAAATTTCTGCGTTTGTGAAACCATCGCGAGAGGCCAGTTGTTTAACTAGCTCCTTAACTGTTCAAAATGGAGGGAATGCGGTCTTGGGTTGCCACCGCTGCCGTGTCCGTATGCATGCAGCGCTCTCTCCAGTGCTCACACAACCCGGGAGTGAGGTTCCGCTGACCGTTAAAGCGGCTACCACAATGAAATGTTATTTCAGAGCGGAACAAAAAAAAAAAGCTGAACTGGAATTAAGCACGCCGATGCACAGATACCTAAACATTACAGCTCGACACGCTTAAATCCCCCACTTCCTGTCGATGCCCCTCCACAGGGCACTGAAGAATGACAGCGCTAATGGAAAACAGGAAGTAGAGCTGATTCATGCTTCATACGGAAATATCACACAACCAACGAGCGGGGCGAACAAAAGAGAAAAGGCTTATTTCGTTTGCTAATTATTCTGCTTAGAGGACACCTCTGATAACATGGCTAGATTCATTTACCTTAACCATTGCTCTGTAGGTAAAAACAGGCAATATGCAGAACTTAAAACTTCCTCATATGTTTTATATAAGTTTCAGAGAAACAACTAAGCAAAATAACAGACAATTCTCAGGTGCGTACGGCTGTGAATCTGGGGCCAAAGGTGATGTGTGACTCCAGGAGTTACAGATCAAGCACAGATTAATCATGTTGCCATTTGGCCCTTGAGCAAGGCCCTTAAAGGCTGCAGGGACACTGTGTGATTCTGCTCTCTGAAACTCACTTTGGACACTTTGGGAATCTGCTAAGTAAATAAATACAGTCTTCTGTGAATTCGGGGGGGATAATGATGGTAACGGCAATGAAAACAACGATATCAATAAATCCCCACAGCCTGACATTCACCTACCAATTTGCCAGTCTGCATTTTCACCATCCTGTTTACGTGCCACAATATCCTTGAGCCCTTTGTAATGCGGGGGAGGTCATACACCAAGGTGCCTGCCATTTACACAGTGCTACAAATCAACTGAAGGCAGAGGCTGATGTCCCAGCATCAATGAAGAGCATTACAGGCTGTTAAAAGTCCAGGAAGTGAAGGGAAACATATCGGGAAAGAGAAGCTGTAAATCTCAGCGGCCAATCACAGCCCCCTGCGGGACGGTGTCCAAGCAGGCTTCTGAGCCAGGATCTGTGTTTGTGCTGTGATGTCTCAGGTCTGCTGGAAGAGAACCATCCCAAACCATCCCAAACAGTGGAAGCTACAGAGTTAAAAGGAGCAAGGTTCCTCCCTATTGGACCCGCTGGATTACAGTGGAGGGAGAGAGCAGGGACTGTGACATCACTGCTGTGCACCCTGACCCAGAGCACGTCTACAGCCCAAAATGGTGTAGATCTTGTCTCTGGACCCAACTGGAAGTTCTGGAATTGCGAAACCAGTGGGAACGCCGCGGAAACCAACTGGATTAGGCTCTGCACTGCTTCTTAGAAAATTGAAGGAGAGCTTCCACAAATCTCCTGGATGGAGAAGGTGCGCCGATGCTAATTGGTGCTGACTACGACTCAGTGGAGGTACCCAACCCTCCCCCTACAGAGACAGAGTCAGCTCTGAACTCACAGGGGACAGGATCCAAAAACGAGACACATGGCCTAATAGATGTAGGTGGCATGCAAAGGCTTGGAGAGGCTGGAGATGCATCAAGGGTTGGGGGGGGGGGGTGTTGCCAGGGTTACATGGAGCTGCCTAAGAACAGGAAGCAGAGCAGGAAGCTCCTCCTTTGTACCTCCCAAACACCGACAATTACCATAAAATGTGTCCCCCCAGTTCCAACAAACTTAGATGTCACAACCTCAGAAACATCATTTCTTTGTCTCCAAAGTACGTGCATTTCAAAGAGCATGAAAACAGAGAGGGAGATGCAGGACGAAAGAGACATAGAACATCACAAGTAATCCATATGTTTCACTGTACTTCTCCTGAAGGACTAATCTCATCCCGAGAGTCATTGGAAGAAATCAATAATCCCATCAATGAACATACGAGATTCCCCGAACTTCATCGGACTTTCAGGTTGCTGCTGTCGAACCTGTGACAAATCACTACGCCAAAGACCCTTCTGCGCCAACTGTGAAAACCTGTGTAAATTTAGGTCGGCACTATTAAAATGACTGACAAGAAACTAAAAAGAAATGTGAGATTTACTGAGTTTGGTGACATTTTTAAAAAGTTTAGAATCAGTGGCACAACCCTGTCCAGTACATATCAGGAAGAGTAAGAGTTTGGAGAAGGAGCTTGTTAGCTTCACCATCCAGCAGCCCAAAACCAATCAGGGCACTCGACGTGCTCATCAAGGCCAAGGGTCTGCTATGACCCCCAACCCTGCCTGATTTTCAGCCCTCCTATAAGGGGAAACCCTATGTCGAAGGACAGGAAGTCCACCATACCAAAAATCAACTGATTTATACATGGCAGGAACAGTGGGGAGACCCGGCTTGTGATCTCAAACGCCAATCAGAAACGACACCACTATTTCAGAGCTGTGACTCCGGGGGGAGACGTCGTCCTGCTGCCTCAGATCCCCTGAGAACATTCGGATTCAGACTCCAGGGAACTAAGCACCGTGAGCCTGGGAGATGTGGGGACCAGCTAGCTGGCCTGCATGCAGAAACAGCCGCTTTCACAGAGATAACACGCGTGTGACACGGAAGATCGGAACGGTGGGTGGAAGCGTCGTCACACTTGCAGACGTGTCATTTAACGGAGGTTCCGAACTACTGCTGTGTATCTCCATATTACAATAAAATAATGTTACATAACGAAATACATTTCATTACATAAGCACATACTCTACCTTTTAGCCTCCCCTCCCCAACTGGTTGTTTATTTTAATCTTCTTTAAACTGGCGACTTAGATCCCACACAACAGAAAGCAGGGTGGGAAGAACAACACTAATGTGTGATTTGTTTGGCACGATGTGTGACGCACGCTCTCTTTCTTTCTTTCACGTTACTCATTACCGCTACACTGCATCACACACGTGACAATCTGAAGTCCACAAGTAAGCAAACGGATCATTAGCAGTCCGCTGGAGGTCTGAACCTAAACATGCCCAATTTGGTTGATCTAATATACCCACGGGCGTCTGTGCTATGGATGTTCCCGTTTCCGTTAACTATTAGTTGCCGCACTGACCGAATTTAACTTATTAATATAGTCCCTAAATATGCTCTCTACTGCGCAACTGCAGTCCCTGCAGAATTCCAGAACTTTCTAGCATGTTCTGTGGCAGGTTCCTCGGGTCCACGTAGGGCAGGTGTCGGCCCGAAGGACCTCAACTTGTGCCCGTGGGATGCCGACATTTACAGCAGCTCATCTATGAACTTCTGTCATCGGTCACAAACAAAGCGTAATAGGTCGTCATTGGCGGGATGGATTTCTAAGAACCGTCTATCCATATTCTGACTGCATAATAAGGACACTGTCGCTGGGAGAATGTTCCGGGAAGCATAGGGCACCAGGCGGGGTACACCCGGCTCCCCAATGTCCCCTGATCAGCACCATCTCCAGCTCCAAGAGCCTTAGAATGACATCAGTGAAGATCGGGGCCACTGCCTGGGTTACATTTCCATAGAGTATTTTACACTTCATTGTTCACTATCGAAAGGTACTTTTGGAATCAAAAGGAGGAGCACTTTCGAAACTGAGAAGGGAACCAGAAAGGGTCACCAATCACTCCAGGGCTCCATCCAAACTCTCATTTCTCCCCCCTCCACCGGTCTTACCTTTCATGACACAATATAGCATTGAGAATGGCGGGAGTCTGGAGTAGAGGCCTGACCCCAGAATCTGCCGCTGCGGCCGGCAGACCATCCGAAATGAGCTACCCTCTCATTTGCCCGTTTTCCATGATTAAGGCCGACTTCACAGATCGGACTGCAGTTTCAGCTCTGCTCACATTTGGCCCTCGATCTGAGGCTCTGTGCTTATGGTCGGCCGTGCCGCTGCCTGGCAATGGGGGGGGGGGGCGGGGAAGCCATAGCGGCATCCATCATGTGACAAACAAGGCCTCTTAGTACTTGTTGCCCGGAGTGACCAACAGAGTGGTCAACAGCTTTGGTCACCTATAAAGGCACTAAAATGACCCCAGAGCAAAAAATAATAAACAAACACCTCACTAAAATCAGGGGGAAAACAGATCACACAATTAAAATCCCAGCAAAAACAAGTATATTCACTGATCTGCTAAAATGCCTTTCTAACGTTAGCTAATCAGGAAAAACCAAATCCTTGGACGGAACACTGAGGCATCATGGGATATGATGCGAGTGACCATCTCAGAATGACACGCTAATAAGAGGAACAGAAAAAGCGGGGAGGATGTGCAGGTGCTAGGTCTCTAAATTAGGCCTGTTAAAAAGTCATTATTTTTAACATTATAATAGTCTTGTTGTACTTCTACATCTACGTAATGCCCATTCTGCGTATGGCGGGGGGGGGGGGAGCATAAAGAGTGGGA
>JAODJX010000136.1:8458843-8473279 GCA_026776945.1 Isichthys henryi | reverse complement strand
CCCCCCCCCCCCCCCCCCCCCCCCCCCCCCCCCCCCCCCCCCCCCCCCCCCCCCCCCCCCCCCCCCCCCGGGCAGCTAATATAGCCAACAGTCAAGAGAGGCAATCAGGTACAGCAGCACAAAAGGACTCTGTTGGGGGAAAAACGTGCCGAGCGGGCATGTTCCGAAGTCAGAGATCGTGCTCTCTGGTGTGCTGGAAATGAGAACCGTTGCTAGGATACGCTATGAGGAGGAGGCAGAAAAACATCGTGCAGGAACTCTTACGAAAAAAAAAAAGGAAGGACGGGCAGATCCCGTAGATCCCCGGGATGGGTGCGGTGCCACCTTCAGGGTGGGTGACTGGCTTTCTGCTCGTCAGTGGGCACCCCCTCCCGGCAAGGCTAACGCACGGAGAGCGGAAAGTGTGGCCATATCACCAGCCTAATTATCCACAATTAGCTGGTGAGTAGGAGCTGGTACGGGGGACTGGGTCCCAGCTCTCAGCTACTGGTGAAGTTAGACGTCAGACAGCAGGTGCATCCTTTAATGCAAATCGCCAAGACAAGAGCCCCATGTGAAATGCGACTGGGAAGGCCAAGCCGGCGTTCCCCCACCCTTCCACTGCTCCCAGCCCGGAGCCCGGAGCATCCCTACCTTCTCCATATGCGGGCTCTGCTTTCCAAAGAACTGTCCCATGCTGCCGATGGAGCCTGGAAGAGAGAGAATCACACCGTGAAGATCTGGACACGTCAATCTGCCTCTCACCCTTCTTCTTATCACTTCCCTATAAAATTCTGCGGTACTCTATCTGTTAAAACAGGGTCAGTACTGTTGCGTCACTCCTCCGGGGGATCGAATCTCACTTTTGCTGTACGTCATCTCCTCTAGAAGTATGGCCACAGCCACAGTCCAAAGACATACCGTTAGGCTAACTGGCAACCCTACACAGACCAAGGCATCCAGGGGTGAATTTCCCCGAAAGCTTCTTAACACCACGTGGTCCGTAAGTTCCACGTGAAAAGGCAGAACTTACGAACGACATGGCATTAAGGAGGCTGCAGGAAACTCACCGCAGTGCAGGTACCTTAGCCTTGTGCTCTATCACCAGTAGCGGTTCTTCGTTCTAGGAATGTTTACCAAACGTTACAAAGGGAACATTCAAAGTGTCCAGTGTTCTTCATGTTCCCAGAACATTATCCCGGTACCACAACTAAAAATAGTAACAAAAACACAGATGAAGGGTGTGACAGAACAGCGGGTAACAGTGTGGCTTTATATGCCAAAGGTCATAGGTTCGAAGCAGAACAGTGCGTTTGTAATACACACATATAACACTTTCGTAAAATATTACATTGTTATAAAATATTTTTCAACAGTAATTGCATTAAAAAGATGTTCAAGTAATAATTTTATCATGCTGACACAACTTTGTTAACAATTAATTAACACAAGAAGGTTTTCTGCCAACTCTGGGAAGACCTTCACATAACACTGACTAACGTTCCGGGAAAGTTCCGTTAGCTGGGATGCTACGTGAGATAGCCCTCAGCCTGGACCAGGAACTGGGTTAGCAGATGGATAACCTGTTAGAATGTTTCTAGCAAAGAAACAGTCATATGCACTTTAATGGGCTTAGTGCTACAGTATAACCTGGAACCTGAACTTCAAACCTTCTGATCACATGATCATGTCCATAATTGCTGAGCTACGGGCAAATAAGTAACTTAAAAGGACTCCGCACAGCCCTTGTGAAGCATTTTAAATTTTTTTCTTTAGTTTTACTACGTTGTTAACCAATTAATAATTTAAAAATCACTTTCCGAGCACTTTGGAAGCCAAGGTTTCATTAAATGAAGTCTGCTTTACCTCTTCTGAACAAGCGTAATGTTTTAAAAGCCAGGAAAAGGGGGGGGGGATTTCTTTCTCCCGGCCATTTACATTTTCTGCATGTTCCTCCTGCCTGACGAGATACCTGATGATAAAAGGCACTTAAGCAGGAAAATCAGGCCTCATTAGTTAATGATAAGCATGTGGAACAAAGAGGACGCCTTTTAAAAAAAACTTAAGAACAGGTTAATGTGAGCAGTGTCTGGCATTTTCAAGAAGAGTAAAAAAAATAAATGAATAAATCGGAGTCAGCTGTGATTCTTAGCACCTCCAGAAGAGCAGCCTCTGAACCACAGTCATCGTGTGACTCAGCTGGGAGCAGAAGTTAAAAGCGGGATTCGGTTTGAGGGACGACAGCCGAAGCTGCCCTGCTGAGGTGCTCATCGCTGCGGACTGGCAGCAGGACGACTTGAGTAAATATCCAGAACACAAAGATCAGTGGGCCGAGCCGCTGAGAGGAAGAACCCAAGATGTCATGAGCCAAGCTTTTAACTGACTCGGAATTCTACTTTGTGTGTGTGTGTGTGTGTGTGTGTACGACCGTCCGCATGCTACTCTGTCATGTGACTCGGCACCCATCCCAGATGACAAACAGGAGCCTGATCTCGCCAAGTGCCCCTGCCCCCCCCAGGCTACTCAAATAGAACATGAACACAGCCCTCTTCAGGTTACCAGCAGCAGAAAAAAATAAGTAATTAACATTAATTAAGGTTGACCATGTATTTCCGTAAAGGACAGACATTGGCCAGTGTTCTCCTGCATCACCCCACACCAGCCGCCTGGACCAGGGACAGGGTTCCTAACATTGCGTAGACTGGGGATGTAAGACTGTCAGGTTAGGGGAGATTCTGAACTACCCGAGAGGCGCCCCTTTTCACAAAAATGCGCACACATAAACACACACACACACAAACACGCATAGTTCACACACAGACACTCTCACGCCCCACTGCAACAGGCACCGCAGCCTCACACCAGGTGGTTGTGTGTTTAAATCCACTCTTTCGAAAACACACTGTGAACCTGACGGGACAAGTGCTACTGGTGATTCGCATGTGACACATCCATAGATTTAACTGGAGCTCATTTGGATGTTTCACACACTGCCTTCGGTGCGCTGCAAGGCTGTGATCGTCCTGAGAGGACTGCATGTATGTGGGTGTCCTGCGACGCTTCTGTGACTGTGCATATGTATGCGTACAGAGATTTAGCAGTACACTAATTATGAGCGATGCCTGCTATAAACAAGTCTTAGTTTTAATATTTACTTGTAATTTTGAGGAAGTGCTCCTGACGTGACCTTTATTTAACAGAGGCTTTTGTCCAGAGTGAGGTTCAAAGAGCAGACAGTGTCCATGAAGAAATAAGGGTTAGGGGTCTGGCTCAAAACCCAAAGCATGTGGCTCAGTGGGCTAAACCTCTATGGCTGTGATCAGGAGGTTGGTGGTTCGAGCCCCGGCCTTGGCAGGATAATCACATGTCTGTGGGTCCTGCAGCAGGTGGCTACCCATCACTGCCGAGTTCACTCTCACTTTCACGTGTCATGAAGAACGAGAGAGGACATGAGAATTTCCACACAGGGATGAAAAAAGTGCCAATATTATTTAACTGCGCCAACCATGGGATTTGAGCCAGCGACCATCTGATCCATCTGCAGCTGCAGAACTCTCTCAGCCCCTTTCATTAGCTGTCCAGAAAGCTTCAATAAACAGCCGGCAGAGAAATCGTATTACTCTTGCGGCCTTGAACAAAGCCTTTAACCCCAACTGCTCGTCGACTGTCTCCTCAAGCTCCTGACACTCATATATCACTTGGGACAAAAATTTCTGATATACAAACAAGTATAAATGTTAGATTCTGCTTCTACGTTGCCTTTTCAAGCCACAGGGAAACTTGAAAATGAGAAAACGCGATTCTGCCGTAGGACGGCAAGTTGCACCAAAGCGTAAAATCAAGGAAAAAAGTCTGAGTGAGTCTTTAGATTCCTATCCAGTTCAAACCTCCAGTGAGGGCAACTATCATCTCAGTCACCGGTATCCCAGCCCATAGCACAGCAGCCCAAGACTATCTAGGCAAGGCGGGCATCTGCTGTTAATCCTCCGTTAATTTTTCTTGCCGAGAATACAGATAAAGGCACCACTTTCTCTTTGGGGCAGATTAAAAATGAAAACGGGGGAGAGACACTAAGCTGTGGAATCGTGGAGTCCCAGTGAAAACTTGCTATACGCAAACTTCTGGGGCACAGACAGAGCGCGGAGCTTCTGAAGCAAAGAGAACAAGCAAACTGCTCCACGTGCGTTGACACACTCGTGTGCTGCTCAAAAATGGGAGGGGTGTTTGTTGTTTAACTCTCTAATCAAATGTCGTGGGGCTACAGTCTGCTGCATTGTGGCTCTGAGGATGAGAGGCGACGGTGACCTCGTTCCGCGTTTTAAAGAACACGAGCGGCAGTAACAGAGGCATGACTCCTCTGACCTCTTCCTTCCGACAGTCTCAGATTACTTCCTGTTTTTTTCCCCTTTCGCTCGTTAAAACCCACCGCCTCCTTACCTTGAAAAAAACACCTTCTCTTTCAACAGAAACCCGGAGGGAAAATTTTTAACAGCAGTCTGTACATTCCTCCCTGGCGTGCCCAAGCTTCACCCCCCCCCCCCCCCCTTAAATGTGACAGACACGTAGAGGTAGCTGAATAATGAAGGGAAAAGGTCCAGTCACAAACCAGCTCCCAGATCCAGGCAGCTAGGAAACTCACAGCACACTTAAAAGTGTAAAAGGGAAGTGGTGATAGAGATACGATGATTTCACAAACCACAATTTAGAAGACTAGGATTGCAGCTAATAGCCAACATCCAGAAGGAAAGCCGTCTTGCAAAAATAAAAATAAATGAGATGGAAGACTGCCACTACACCTACGTCTGGGCGCCCTGTGAGGGACTGGCTTCCTATTCAAGGTGAATCCCAGGCCCCTCTGCTACTGTATCCAGGATACCAATAGATGGATGGTTAAGTAGGGGGTGAAAGTCTGCCCCCGACCCCATTGAAATGTGAATCCTCCCCTGGGGTTTTAACACCCAGGTGTTTCAGACCAGAATACGTCACCCGGGTTAAAAACATAAATCCTGAAACTGAACTATTCAAGCCGGTGTTCTGAGAGTCTTCTAGGGTATGACCTTACTTATGGGTGCAGCGAAACCGTGCAGGGACAGGGTGGCCGGAATCAGCATCCAGTCCCGTCACCTCACCTTCACGCTGTCTGGGTATCAAAGCCCCAACAGTGATGCCAGTGACGTGACACAGGCAGCCACTGATGCCTGCATCCGAGGTGCTGCACGTACGGCTCGTAAACATGGCCAATCCGAACAAATACCGGCTTCGGGGTAAATTATTCTCGTTAATAATGCAGGACACATGTTAGCTTTGTCGACGCTCTGCAAATATTTCCATGCAACTTTATTTCATTCATAATTACATTCCCGTCAAATGTGAATCAAAAGCTACGCATTTCCATTACATACTCAGGAAGACGCAAGACCTCAGGTAGCCTCCATATCAGAAAATATTTGTTTTTGTAGCAACGAAGAGACATTTTACAAACTCCTGCGTTGTTTTTATCAGAATAAAACACGCCAGGGCTACACTGACATTCCGGATTCCTTTTTTAACCAATGGCAGCTCTGCTCCCGCATACCTGGCCCCGCCCCTCCACGGAACAGAGAATCTGTTTTGAAAATGGACACATACTTGGAGTTAAACTGTCATGCTCAGATGAGTAAAGGCAGATGACCAGCTAGGCCGAGTCCCCACTTCCACACCTCCCATGTGTATTTGCGTCTGTTTTGTCTGCCAGCCCTGACCATTTGTCTTGCCGGCCTTCACACGACCCCCCTGTGGGTTTCCCCTCTCTACCATTTCACACAGATCCGCACTGGCCCACATGTTTCTGCGGTTGTGTTCGCCACTCCTGACTGGATGCTCACATTTTATTGAGCACAACAGGGCAATAAATCTAATTTCAAGGTGCCGTGGAAAAAGGCAAAGCAGTTGATTAGACTCAGACTGCGACTGCTGCTGAATTTCTAGACTTTAAAGAAAAGAAGTGAAGAAGTTTGAATCCTAAAAAGACATTGTGGTTGAATTAGTGATGCTAAGCAGTAATCTTCCCTCAATATTACATTCAGGGTTTGAGAGAAGAGGCTGGTCTTTAGGCCGGCAGGAGGGACCTTCAGAACTTCAGAGGATGTTAAGCAACACTGCCTTGTGTGCTAACCCTGCCACCATTAGCATTTAAGAGGGGGGGGTGTTTTGAGGGAGGCTTCATGGCGTCTTTGATTCTATGGCTTTGGGACAGGAGAGAGAAAATGACTCTCATGAGTTCAGTTTCAGCTGACTGACATTTTCAAGAGTTTCGCGACGTCTCGCATTTTCTGTGGTTTATCTGGTTTCCCTTTTCTCCTCTTGGCTAGAGGCCAACTTGAGACCAACTGTTCGCTGGTCAAGACCAAGAGGAGCCCTTCTGACACACATCTAAGCAAGGTACTCACCACCGCCACAGACAAGGGTAGCTCGTTAACACTATGAACCATACAATTAAATAATGATAGGCTCAGTTCCCCACCACTGATGGGATCTAGAGCCACTCCTCTGTCCCACTATGGTCTGCAAGGGCACCGTAAAGGTTCCAAGGCTGTTTATGAACTCTGTTCTTAAAACCTAACCTTGAAACCTAAGAAAAACCAGCAACGGCCTGGTTGCAATTCACAGATAAATAACTGCAAAATCAATTTATGTGTCAGATAACTCATGTCGTAGAAGCTTTCCAAGGCAGAGCGTGTGAATGTGCAAGGTGACCTTCAATCTAAAAGGTCCCCATCCAACGTATGAGAAACATCACTCCAGCCAAATCACCATCCGCGCGTCCCCCCGGTGGACATTATGTATCGGTATGGACTGACGTCACCGGCAGCGCAGAAGCAGATTGCTAACATTATCATGCCGACCGTGAAGCGTTTGACTGTGCACATTTCAACAGGGGTTCAAATTACTGCCAACTCAAAAGCTCTCAAAGGCACGGAGGGCACAGCAAGCCATCTCCTGGCAGCTCCGATGCGGGCTCAATCATCTGGGTGTGTGGAGGACCGATGGCCATGTTCTCACCCACCTCCAACCAAAAAGAGATTACACTAAGCTCTGGAAGACACTCAGCGAAAGTCGAGGCCCTTTAGGCCACTTGCACAGGTAAAACTAAAGCACGTCTAGAATCTATATTTTCTTATGACTATTTAAGGGCTTGTGTGTGGTTGGTAAGTTAGGTCTCTATACCTGTGAAGAGAAGGTCCCCAGTTCGAGTCCGGACCTTGGCTCAATAGGAGAGGAAAATGTGATGTACAAAAACTAAAAAAATCATTGCTGACACACCACAGCACAGTGCACAACAACAAAATGTGTCCTCTGTGTTTAACCCATATGTGACAATGTGATATAGCAGGGGGCAGCTAATTTAGTGACCAGGGAGCAGTGTTTCGGGGTGGTACCTTGCTCAGCGTACTTTAGTGGTGCGTTGCTGGTCGGGGATTCGAACCTGCACTCTTTCAACCTACAAGGGGGCGTCCCTAACCACTGAGCCACCACTACTCACCAGCCCATTCTTACACAACACATGCCATCTGGGTTCTGGCACCAAAAGTGTTGAGTCTGTTTTATTTTTATTTATTTTTTTTGGTGATACGAGTTATGTGAGATCATTCTGGCCATCTGGTGCTCTCCTTGACACGTGGCTCGTACTATTTCTATGGAGCACATAGAGAGGCCAGCTACACAGCAGGAAATTCCCGCCAGTCCGGACGGGGCGGGACAGCGCATGTCCAAAGTGACAGAGTTGGACGCTGCAGTGACGCTGCCTCACGCGAATCTTACAGTGACCGCCCCAAATACTTGTGTGGAGACTTGCCTCTGCTCTGCTGCCTGAGATTATCTTCTGTGTCTGGGCATGTCAGATCATTCACTGGCAGGCTTGAGAGATGAAGGGAACTATTTCACAGCAAAGGAACGTGTTGCGCAACCAGAAATGCGAGGGAAAAAAAATATATAGAAAACCATGTGTGCAAATAGGAGACAGGAGACGTAAACAAGGGCTTAAACTCAACAACATCTAAAAGATCACAACGCGCTGAATGAGAGCCAAAAGCATCTTGCCAAAAGAGAGAACGCCACACAGTGGCCCCCATAACAGTCCTCAAGGGAAGTCCATCTGTCTGAGCTAAAGAAGTTGTGTAATTTCTTGACAAGGCACCAGGCCAGAGTTTACGAAACACTTTTGACGTTATGCATGACAAGACAGAAGCTCCAATCAACTTCACCCATGAAGCCAGTCCTCCATCTGAGCACAGACAGCAGTGGAGGAATCTTTCACAAATTGCACCCGTCATACCACCACACTCATGCACAGACCTGAAGTACAGCCTTCCTGAGAATTCTGCTACTTTCCAAGAGAAAGATGTGCAAAGAATGGAAACCTCATGCTCGATTCCCCATCAACTCCACCCCTAGAAATTTGCCTGATCCACGACCGGCTACAGAAAAAAATTCTGGGTGTCGTCAATCAATCTTAAAATGCTAAGTAACCCGCAGATCGACGACGGGACAACACAGAATTTAAATCTTCTCCCAACAACCATCTGTTTTGAATCACATTACAGTTTTAACGCGTAACACATATACATCCATTTCCCGTAAGTACTTATCCACTTAGGGTTGTCATCATGCCCAAGTAAAGTCAATGAGAGGCTGGCAATAAACCTCAGCTACGAGCCAGTGGGAAAAACACAATCTCAACATACACAGACCTGGGGGGCGCATTCAGTGCCACATCCATTCGAGTGGCAGGCAGTCCCACTACCAACATGTGCAAAGCAATGACTCAACACCTCTCTTAACACAAGCGAAAAACCATTAGCGACACATTCGACATCCACTCTACCTGCTTCATAGCTCAATGTGTAGATTAACACCAACCTCGCCTAATGCCCCATGACAGCTGGCTTCACTCTATGAAAACTTCCACGGCTAAGCTGACAAGCACAAGTTGTGCAGGTGCCTAGCAAATAGTTCATTGCGCTGTGCTATAAACAGAGTTTTCTTTACATGTCATATGCTTAATATAACCAAGCAATATCTGAAGTGTATATCATATTTATTCATAACGACTGGATTATATCTACAGCTATACTGGACATGACTCTGATCCTAAGTTTTAACGGTGTTGCGTGTTGTGAAGAGTTACTCTTCTGTTTAGCACCAGTTGATGTACGTTTGTTGTCAACACACGTCTTTCACATTGGGGCCCCAGTTTCCCGAGACTACTGTAAATTACAAGGATGTCGACTGAACCCCCTAAGCTGCTTGCAAGCAGTAGCGCATCGGATCGCTGAACTTTAAGTGATTTTTGAGCCCGTTTTCTGTTAGTGCGCGTCCATGCAGCGATGCAGAAGCGCCAGGCGGCTCTCCAGCTGCAAGGCACCCGCGCCGGAGCCCGCAAAACTACGCAGGGGACGCAGCGAGACCGGGCGGAGGTGGGAACCCATATGCACACGTATGTGTGAAAGACATACGCGCGAATGTTACCTTTAAGGTGCGGTAAGACTGCGTAGTACTGAGGTAGGTAAGTAAGTGGCCAGGCTGCATGCATTAGTACCAGCATACAGTCACATACACGGACACCCTGGTAATACCGTACACTTGCGATCGAGGAGCTGGATCGCACGGAGGGTCCTCGACTGTCAGCCCCTACCTGCCTGCCTGCGCTGGAGATGGAGGGGGGATTGCCCGATCATATGCATTATTGTAAATACAATACGTACCCCTCAAACGCAGTCAGCGCAGCCGGGCAGCCCTGCTCCCCTCCGGATAGTCGTGGCGGAAATAAACGCCTCTCGTAGCGACTGCTAGCACGCTTTGCTTTTCTCCCCCATTAGACGGTAAGAGCATGCCGAGCTGCTTCCTGTTTCTTTTTTTAGCCGCAGTGATGTATTTGCGGGGTGGGGCAGTTTTTTATTTTTTTGCGCGATCGGGGGCGTTCAGACACCCCCCCTCGCACTGCCCGTCGGGTTAGGAAACTGTCCGGCGGTCCGAGCGGTGCGTTTCTGCCCAGCCGCGTCCCGATCGGCATTAAAGCCGAAAATGTGCGTGTATAAACCGCCCAGTTCACTCGCTTCCTGTACGTGTCTAATGTGGGCTAAGCGCAAAACTGACACTTCATCCAAATTCTACCATGTTAAGATTTAAATGCAAGTAATTATGCGGTTTATTAAACAATCATTCCGGGTTCTATAAGTTATAACGTCCTTCTCGTTGTAGTAAGAAAAGACAAAAAAGTTTCCTTGCACATTTCACGCTCGGACACGCAGTTCGGTTTTGCTTTCTGCGGACTTGCTGCAAGTACAACGTTCCCACAATTCTAACATTGCCATTATGTATCGTGTTAACATCATTAAATTGATCTGCATAAAACAAAATTCTTCTGTAGATTGAGGAAGTTTCATTGTATTGTTTTTATTGTATTAATGTGTTAATTTGTGAAATCAACACTCGATCGCTAAACTTAAGGTTGCGACGTCTGAATATTTGAATTGTTTACATGAGGTGTATAGGTCTCTGCCCAATTACACCTCTCACAGCAGATAGCCACGTTTCTTCATACACTGCTGACCGGCAGCTGTACTGGAAACTGGAAGGTCATGGTCTCAAAGCTTGATGATCCGCTCTAATTTTTTTAGTAGCATGGATAGCTATGGAATTGGATTTGTAATAAAAAATGACTGCTTGGTAACTACGCAGCTGTTCTCTGCACACGATAGCCTTGTTAAGCTCTACAGAGGAAGCCATGCACGTCTGTGGAGGTGTTCTCCATAGCACGTCTGGTCCAGGGTCTGCATAGGCTCCCAGACCCCTAATAACCTCAAGTTACAAACCCACCCTCCACTACAGGAGACTTTTCTCAGAAGCTAATCTGGAGCTGTGACTTCAGGTGTGGTAATATGGCCTAACACTAGTGTCTTGACGATTTTGACGTTTACCTTTGCTGTGCTTAAGCAGAAAAAAACGAACAAGCAGTATCTCAGGCATGATTTAACAGAAGTTCATGTCAAACAGCCAAACAACAGAACTCAAGACATAAACCATATTTTCATAACATGTTTTTGTTGTACTTTTATCGTATCCTTTTGTTTTTAAAATCACACAAAATCTGCACTTCACCCATTTGCCTTATTTTTTAATTCTTCTGTTCTGCAGTGTCTTTGGCTCTCTTGAAAATCATTTATAAACAAATCCATTATTCATCTTCACCTCCCTCCCTCCCGAATGTTTCTCTGTCACCCACTTGTCTTCAGATGTCTGTGCACAAATTATCGAACCTGTTTGAAATGTGTGTTTCAGCATTTTTCTTTCCCTCAAATGCAGCAGGTCAGTAGAAGATGCCATGTCACTCGTCGGTCTGATGGTGAACGAGGATCGATGTGAGGGGGGGGGTTTGCACACTCCCTCTCGGTGAACATGCTAAGGGGAGGGAACCAGAGAGTATGGGGCCGCGGGGACTACAGTGTTCCCTTTGCAGGTCTTACCTCTGAGGTTCACCACCAGATCATGTCTCTGAACATATGATGAAATAAAAACAAACACTGATGGATGCTGGCATCCCTGCTTCTATTTTTATGATGTGCTGACCAATTGTTTCTCCACACTTCTGTTATTTTCTCTCAGTTTGGCTTAAAAAAACTAAGTACAGTGTGTTAAAAAAAAACACACCAGGTTTTATCCTGTTTTTTTTTATTGGAACTGAATGGCAGCATTTATTAAAAAACAACTGCATCTGGTTGTGTCTGAGGCTAGAAAAGTAATTTAAGTGGCAGTTTCACAGCAGTAATTCTAGGTCACAATACCCCTGGTATTCCTAAAAGTTTCACTTCTGTTCAAAACCAGTTGCTGTTGTTGTACTGGAGTCAGAGCGAGGGCAGAGTTGCATTTAATGACTGCTATGGATTCAACTGCTCTCCAAGGTCTAAGTAAACATCAGATGGCCAGCAAAGTAAGGGGAAATTCAGTCCAACGTTTCAAATGTTCCCCACAATGTAATAAAAATCTGTTTTTTGACGTTGTGGGGACCATGTTTCAGGTCCCCACAAAGATCTGTGAACGCAATCATAAAACTAAAAATGCCAAAAGTCTCGTATTTTATTTGGTTACTTATGGTTAAGGTTGGGGCTGCGTAGGGGTTAAGGACGTCATGTTGGGATTAGAGTTTTCCCCTTAGAAATGAATGGAGAGTCCCCACAAAGATACAATTATGAAGTGTGTGTGTCTGTGTGGTATCATTCAGAGCTGCACCACTTCCTAAATTTGCAATTCAGTTTCACACTATGAATAATGATCATTATATATTGATCTAGGCTGCTGGGCTGTAAGGCTGTATCTCACTGGTCACACTTCAAACATAACAGCTTGGTTTCAGGTCAGCCTCTGGTAAAAAGTTCTGTTTGAAAAAAAAGCTGAAATGCTCTGATGTCGTCTCTAGGGGGCACCTCACCTTGATACCCTTCACGGTGAAGGGCAGCCCAGAGACTGCTACCAAAATAGGACAGTAAAGTTAAATGAAAGCTGAAAGCTGCACTGTGACTACAGCAGTCCAGACAGGCCAGACTGTGCAGAACGTCCTCAAAGACATTTCACAGGTGAATAAATGGCACCACATACAAGAGAAAACTTGACTGAAAAATGAGAGAGAGAAAAAAATCGATTTTTTAATGAATGTCTTTTCAAGCAGTCCGTCACCATGGAAACCGTTTCACCCAGGGGTCTGATGAAATCTGAATTAGGTTTCCTGTATCATTACCTGGAGTGCAACTCGCACGAAATTCCAAATCACTCACGGTAATTATGACTGAAAGTAAATAATGAACAAAGACTGACTAGATTTGTTGTGGCTGTGAAAGGAAACGGCTGCATTCTGTGGTTAGTGTCCCTCAAGGCACTTCGGAGCATTAGAGATGAGTGAAACTCAGGCAGCCTGACTGGCAGCAGTCCCCCAAACTAGATTTTGACTGACTCACAGAATATTAACCATGAAAACTGAAGCACTCCCAGAAACTTTAGTGTCGAACATTTGTAAAATTTAAGACAATTTCTTGGCATTTATTACGGCGTCTGTTGACTTGTCTTAGTTGTAAATGTAATTAGCCCCTCGTTTGTTATCGTCGCATGAACTATCAACATCGTGACTGTTAACAGTATGAGGAAAGTTACAAATCAAGGACCTGTCCATTGTAGCTACCTTCTTCTCTCCGGTCATGCAGTTCTTCTCTCTGCACTTCCGCACACACCAATAATCATATACAGAACATTCAACAATTTATACTTCAACAGACTGCAGGGTCAGCGTCCCAGAATTCCTTGCTGCATGAACACGGCGCATTCAGCTATGAACCAGTCTGCTGTGTCATAATTATCAAATGAGTTACAAAGTGTTTTATATACGACAAATTGTAATTCAAACAAAAGATAAGCAAACTGTTTGCGTGAAGATTTACGATAATGAAACATATGAAAAAAAGCCACTGTATTTAAAATAAATCTAGACTGCCGTTTGTGTTTTACCAAATGATTTTTAATACATTCTTCACTACTTATTCAATATTTTTGGCCCACCTCTATGACGAATGATATTTCATATTAATATTAATATAAATTAAATTAACTGGAAACAATTATAACAAAGGTTCCATTATACATAAATCTGTACTGCTTGAAGAGGAAATATAGGGATTAGACGAGTTTTCTAGCTCTCATATTACATGATTAGATGGCAGGTTTCCAGCGTAGCGGACTGTTTGATTGCTAATGTGTTGTCCTTAACAGAACTGGGAGCGTTTATCCTTTCTGTGTTACACAATCACTCCTCCATCCCCATGGTGACCATAAACTGGGGTTATCAGTCACACATCAGGTCATGTGCCCGGATCACCCAGAAGCCCAGCTGGACATTATTTAAACACTTCCGGAAATAAGCTAATGGATCACCTGGATGTTTCTGCGATGCCGCCGTATCCTGCCATGAACATGCAATCTCAGGTCACTTCATATTTTGGGAACAGAAATTTGTATCTTGCAAATGTGCGATATGTAATAATCAGATCTGTCCATCAGTTAACCATGATATGTAGACGGATTTAGAGGATTTAATGCATTTTTTTTGTCATTTGTCTCACAACCTGAGCATTTTTGGAATATTCCACAAATTAATGAAAATTCAAACTTGGTCATGCATGTAATGCAAGGCTGTAATTATAATATATATTGCCGGGGATATGTCCCCCTCCATGCCCTGCGATGGGCTGGCCCCCCATCCAGGGTTGTTTCCTGCCACGTGCCCATTGCTTCCAGGATAGGCTCCAGACCCCCCGCGACCCAGTAAGGATAAGCGGTTTGGACAATAGATGGATGGATGTCCCCCTCCAATATTCAGGTGTGCTCACAGTGTCCCCCCGAATATATATTATAATTACGGCTTTGGTCTCCGCC
>JAODJX010000136.1:8443359-8458743 GCA_026776945.1 Isichthys henryi | reverse complement strand
AGTGTTGACTACATGGCTACAGCCTTGATCTAATAGTCATCTGTCTGGAGTCGTCAGCTAAGATGGTAGCTGTAGGACTAGAGACTTTATGTGATTTAGCCCCTAAATCACACGGGACCCTCACAAGGTAAGCAAGCAAAACTATTTTACCAGTGACAGAAGCGAGAAATTCTGACAAAACGTCACCTGGACTCCCACCCCTATCATTTCAGATGTTTAAGGGCCCCTGTAAAGTGGTGGCCCCCTGAATCTGACAGGGTTTCCTTGTCCGTACTGTGGCCCCATACATTCTCAGACGCTCTTAATGATGGCCATAAGCATGTAAAACTACATGTCATACTGATATGTAGTCTTACAGAAATCTATGAGAACTCGTAATAATCACTATTTTCGAATAGAAAAATCATTGCTGAATAACATGGTTATGGAAAAAAGTTAGAATAGGAGCAGATCCAGGTGACAAGGAGATTTTATTAAAAGCTCCAATTTAACACCTGGTGGGCAAATACATTAAAAGCACCTGCTCACTCCCCAGGAAACACTGTTTTATACCATTCACACATCCACAGTGGTGAGCGGCAATTAAGCATTAACCAATTAACTTTCACTTAACAATGAACTGAATACAGATGAGTGAGAGGCTCATCAGCGGTCTTCACCACAGCCTAGAACATCCCCACCCTCAGCTTCATGCGATGCACCAGGGCTGCATGACATTACAACATTGAATGTTATGCACATGCAATTGCAAGGATGGCGAAAGTCAGACGGGCTGAGATTAGGCTTGGGCAGTATCAAATGTTTCACACCATTTTTCACACCGTCACACCATCCAAATATATTGTGGTACACAAGTGTAAATTTATCTCCATGCAATACTATTTTGTTGAACAAAAATCATCAAATGTTTACAAATGTTTTTGCTATAATAACAATTTGTCAGCTAATAGAGATTAAAAATGATCGAGGAGAATAAATGCAAACAAAAAGTGGTCAGCAAAAGACATTCACCTTCAACTGTATGGAAATATATTGGATTGCACAGAGACTAAATTGAGCAAAAGTAAGTCATTTATCAGCTTGGCTTTGTGTCTGTTGGTAGAGCTCAGCAACATCACTAACTTATTTCACTGACTCTGTTGGTAGGTAATAAGTTGTATTTGAGTAAACTTCATTCTGGGTCAATTTTCAAATCATTTTTGCACCATAAATATATAAATATTTATCACAAAGCTGCATATGATGATATTTAAAGTTTTTCCAAAATAGTGCAGCAAATGGACATTATAGAGAACAGAGACTTTTTTGTAATCCTGCTGCCTCTAAGCTTGTAAAAAATAAAGAAAAGGCGACATTTGCCTGGCTACTCAGTAAAGATGTTGACATCTTCAAAGGAGCCTTTAGGCCACTGTGAGGGGGTTAGTAACTTAGATTTAAATAACACAGGTGAGCATAAACGGGTTATATCACATGGATCAGTACATAATTAAGATTTAAGAATCAAGACATTTATGTTTAAGAAGTTTACGAGCAATAACTCCCCAAGTGTTCTTAGAGAAACTTCTCTTTATCTTTGAGTTAACTGTTCACCCAAGGATTCCATCCATCCATCCATCCATTTTCCAACCCGCTTATCCTTCTGGATTGCGGGGGGTCCGGAGCCTATCCCAGAAGCTATGGGCACGAGGCAGGAACAACCCAGGACGGGGGGGCAGCCCATTGCAGGGCCCACTCACACACCATTCACTCACACATGCATACCTACGGGCAATTTAGGAAGTCCAATTAGCCTCAGCATGTTTTTGGACTGTGGGAGGAAACCGGAGCACCCGGAGGAAACCTCACGACGACATGGGGAGAACATGCAAACTCCACACATATGTAACCCAAGCGGAGACTCAAATGCAGGTCCTTGAGGTGTGAAGCAACAGTTCTAACCACTGCACCACCAAGGATTCTACTCAGACCCTATTCTGGGTTTTGCACATACGTGTCATAGGAGTATCTTGTGACCTGGCTCCCGGCACACGGTAAACAAGCAGGTAATTGCCTCCTTCATATGGTACGGCATTGCTTAGGCATAGAAGAGACATGATGATTGGCCACAACCGAAAATAGCAGATTGCTCAATACACGCAGACACTATTCTCTAAAATAAATTAAAAAAAAGCCACTCAAACAAACACTCCCACAGGCTCACCGACTTTATGTTCCTGCCTAAGCTTTCTGCATCATATGGACCTTCAGGATTAACCTGTGAGGTCAACATGAAACATCATTCTCTTTGGGGAGGGGGAATCTCTCACTCTTTTTTTCACTGAGTGCTACATATAGATTTATGTCTTAGCAATTGCCAATTAACAGGAGAAAAACAGGGGTATTTACTTCAAGTGAACAGATTTAAGCCCTTTTAGACTAACTGTCTTTCTGTTCAATACAATATGTCAGAACAGGGCTGTGGTAATTAGACATGCCAGAGGTCTAAGGAGATGTAGGCAGCAGCTATGAGGCACTTATGATGGATATGCTTGTTTAGTAAGAATACAAACAATAAGTCACTTTCATTCATTTAATCATATTCAATTTATTTTTTGTTAGCTAAGCAAACTGCATGATATATTTCTCCTTGACACCATGATTTTTGCAATATGCTGTTTGCTTTGCATGTCACTTTGGAGGAAACTGTCTGCTAAGTATGTAATATATAAATGTCAAATTTTATAAACATTCCAAGAAATATAATACTACTTCTCAAAGTTTTAATATCCAACATTGCACAAATATTTTTCTGTAAACTTGTTTGACTTTCACAAAGTGCTCAAACCCATTTATATAAAATTGTTGGTGCAGCAACGTGGGAACAGACAGCTTTTCTGATATAACAGGAAATGGCTGGCAAATTGTGATCATTTTGGTATTTTATTTCTTTTTGTTCTAAGGTTCATTTCAGGCAATAAATGGATAGCAATTTGATGGTTAATTACCTAAAACTCCTACTTCATTTAGGCTCGCATAAGCGGCAAAGTCAGATGACACGAGTGTCCTACTGAATTTTCTGATTACATCTCTACCGCCACGCAACCATCCAGTGCTATAAATTGAACAACATATTTACTTAAATGCCTTATGTGAGTCAACAGAGCAGGAATGGAAACTCTGTCGGAACAATTTATTTCAAAAATGAAATGATCGGTAAAGTTCTCGGTACATCTGGGCTTGTCAGACAACAGACAGAAGGTGTGATGCACCGATCAGCAGAACTAAATCTCATCAGCTAAACCTAAACCTCGTCAGCTAAACCTAAACCCCAGCCTAGCGACGAGACACATATCAGTTCCCATTCTCAGTCGATGCCGGTGCCTTACAATTAAATTTTAAGTCCTTAAACCGACTTCAGAAAGGACACGCATGGTAGGCCTACATTTTGAAGTTTCTGGATATCCGAAGAATGAGAAATCAAATAGGCAAAATCTAATAAGAGCAATAAAATACATATAGCATACAAAAATTAAAGTTTTGCCTGCTTAAATCTGCGTGTAAAAATGATATTCAAAGCATGCTGTCCGTTAGCAGAGGGGCTGTTTCCCACCATGAAGAGCTCTTATAAAGCACCCACTGAAAGTAAATAATTTCCTCCGGCAGAAAGTGATTTATTAGCGAAACAAAAGCCTCGAATTACTGTGCCAGCTTCAGTTGAACAACTCAGGATGAACATGGCAGAAACGGTTATATCCCAGGGCACTGATGACCATTTGTTTGGAGGAGAAAGCTTCAGAATTTCACATTAAGTCGCGTACTATTTATATTACAATCCCCATTATTATTTTGTCTACTCACTTTCGCACATGGTCTCAAACTAAGGTGGGAAAATCAGTTGAAATCATGCCAGTAACGCTAATCATTTTATCAAGTATATATATATCAACAATGCCTTCATTAAAATTATGAACACCCCACTTCCACATATATATTGAATATATGCCCTATTTATATTTTATATTATACGTATGTATTTCAGTACAGTTCAGTACAGTCGCTTCAAATGTTAATTTTCAGTACATTGGCCTCGCTTAAGCTCCATGTTATAGTGTTGCCTCAAATTCAGATTTACGAATTTTACGCTACGTGTACACAGATTTTTGCTTTTAATAATTCAACCTCCGAAGCCTGACCAGGATGAGCGTTTGGAAGATACTGGAAAATAGTTTTCATGGACAGACTATCCTACTGATTTCTTAAAGTCAAAAAACTGCCCCCGTCTGGTGGAAGAAATAATGCCGGACAGATTAAAGACGTATTCCAGCCTAACCATCTGCGTTATAAAACCCGTATTATTACCGCAAGGCTGGTTCAGTCATGTAAATGATAATAATCATGTAAAAGTTTTTTTTTTCCCAATACGAGAAGCTACTCAAACAAACATACTTTTTCACAAATGAGGAATGCGCTTATTTTTTTCATAGATACACTATAGAATATCTTGAACGGAAATTAATCACTAGTCGTTTAAATATTTCCCGTTTCCGTATATTCTTATATTGGTTCTGTATTTAGATAGTTCGCCAGTTATCGTTTGTATTCCGAACAGAGACTGTGGTGTTCCTATATGTTCCTCTGTTGTTGAATTCCCTTTTTTTTCACTTTTATTGTTCTATATTGTTTTATTTTCTCCTTGTTATCATTTGCTATTGTTCTGTCCCCCTATACTGTCCCATTCTGGATATTGTATGCGCCATTATCGCCTCCAAAAGTGTTTTTGACAATTTACCAAACCGCTTTTTCGGGGTAACACTGCTCTGAAGGGCAACGCATGGAAATGATGGAATCAAAGCGCAGTATCATGCATTCATGATGAAATATAAAAGTTCGGACGTGTCTGGGATTACTTAATCTGCATGAACAGGCATCAGGACCACTGAGCTACAATTTCGTACAATAAAAGGACAAAACTTTATGTATTATTAAGATGGTTCCATCGGCCAAATGCCACATGTTAACCTTAATTTAAATATAGCGCCCTCATTCATTCATTCATTCATTCATTCTCAGCAAAGGCGACGATTAAGTACCAGCGGACTGAAGACATTTAACACCATCTCTTCGTCGCATGGCACATTTGCACGATACATTCGCCGAAGGAAATTTAGCACTATACATTTACCTCTTCAACCAGCCTTTGTTACACGGGATGAAAAAAAAATTGAACCAGGATGAAAACCAGGAGAAGCGGACTGGAGCCACTTTCAAGCTGTTCGGGAGCTCGGAGGCGGAGTCTACCCTGCATTTATTTAATATTCAGGAATAATTGCCCATTTATCAACAAGACTTAACGGAAACGTCTTGAAGTATGATACAAAAGATTGCTTGTACACTATATTGGCAAAAGTATTGGGGCACCCCTCCAAATCATAGATTTCAAGTGTTCCAATTACTACCATAGCCACAGGTGTATAAAATCCAGCACCTAGGCATGCAGACTGCTCACTCTCAGGAGCTCAGTGAATTCAAGCATGGTACCGTGATAGGACGCCACCTGTGTGACAAGTCCATTCATGAAATTTCCTCGCTACTAAATATTCCACGGTCAACTATTAGCACTATTACAATGAAGTGGAAGCAACTGTAAAATCACAGAGCGGGGACAACGCATGCTGAGGTGCGCAGTGTGTAGAAGTTGCCAACTGTCTGCAGAGGCAATAGCTACAGACCTCCAAACTACATGTGCCCTTCAGATCATCTCAAGAAGAATGCATAGAGAACTTGAATGTGAGAATGTGTTTGCATGGCCGAGCAGCTGCATCCAAGCCTTACATCACCAAGTGCAATGCAAAATGTCGGATGCAGTGGTGTAAAGGATGCCGCCACTGGATTCTACAGCAGTGGAGACATGTTCACTGGAGTGACGAATCAAGCTTCTCTGCCTGCCAATCCGATGGGCGAGTCTGGGTTTGGCGGTTGCCAGGAAAATGGTACTTTGACTGCATTGTGCCAAGTATAGAGTTTGTTGGAGGGGGGATTATGGTATGGGGTTGTTTTTTCGGAGTTGGTCTGGGCCCCTTAGTTCCAGTGAAATTAACTCTTCATGCTGCAGCATTTGAAGCCATTTTGGGCAATTCCATGGTCCCAACTTTTTGGAACAGTTTGGGGATGGCCCCTTCCTATTCCAACATGACTGCGCACCAGTGCACAAAGCAAGGTCCATAAGGGCATGGATGAGCGAGTCTGGTGTGGAGGAACTTGACTGGCCTGCACAGAGCCCTGACCTCAACCCGATAGAGCACCTTTGGGATGAATTAGAACAGAGACTGCGAGCCAGGCCTTTTCATCCAACATCAGTGCCTGACCTCACAAATTCTCTCCTGGAAGAATGGTTAAAAATTCCCATAAACACACTCCTAAACCTTGTGGACAGGCTTCCTGGAAGAGCTGAAGCTGTTATAGCTGCAAAGGATGGGCCAACTCCATATTAAAGTCTATGTATTAAAAATGGGATGTCATTAAAGTTCATGTGTGTGTAAAGGCAGGTGTCCCAATACGTATGGAAATATAGTGTATTTAGTGTTTTAATGCTGTTGCAGTTTGAATTCAAATAAACATCTTACACTATATGTACGTAAGCAAGTGCCTTCGGATACTGCACATTTACATACAGAACGTATTATATGCAGCATTAAAGCTTCTAAGTAACGTGACTAAACTAACATGTTAAAATAATACAGTTTATCTGTTTATTCAGCTGGATTTTCTTTAAATTATTAAGTGAATCATTTGCAGAGTCCCCCATAATGGTTCAAGATCAAGGACTCCTCAAGGAATGAACCACTAACATTCTGTCAAGTGTCTAAACCATTATGTCACCTGCAGTCAGGGAATGGTATGCTGTTATAGAACCTCTGTCTGATAATAACCCTGCAGTACCCTGTTTTGGGTGTTGTGTTGCTCTGTGACTTAGGAATCTGTGTCTGAGACTGGATGGTTGCCAGTGTGAATCCCTTGTCTGGCAGAGGTGTCGCATCACCATTATCTTTGAGCGGGGTCCTTTCCCTGTGAGCTGCCCCAAGGCTGCCTGATGAAACGCCGACTCTCAGCTCTGATCCCAAGTATCACGCTCACCTCTACAGTATATGCATGTTTTTTTGTTCATGTTTCATGTTGCTGCCAGAGTACGGTCACCCTTTGTGGTGCTGAATATTCGGAAAAATTGCTCTTCCTTAGTAATATGTGAACGGTGCCCCCTCCCTCCCCCAACACACACATGCACACAAAGGGCTTAAAAACAGTTCACAGAACATCCTGGTTAGACTTGAGTAATTGGATATAATTACATTAATTTTCTAAGGCTTTGTCAGTGGAGATTAGAGAGGACCAAGCTTGGGAGCCAGAGATATACAGTGATCTGAACCCTCTTCCTTTCACCCCCCAATCTCTGCAGGTTTCTCCTCCAAAAATGTGCCCCTTGGTTTCAGTCTTTCAGGGAAACACAGGAAATGATTTGCTGGCTTCAACTGAGGCTCATTGGAGAGGAAGAAAAAAGAATACAGTGAAATGTAGAAAATTTAAAGAGCTCTTTTTATTATTTTAACAATCTAACAGTGACCCTTCACTGAACAAGTGGTTGTGGAAAATGGACAGATGCATCTTTACGGGCTAGAGGTGCAATAGCTGTAATCCCTAATATAAAAATAACATTTTTGTTGTCTTAAGCAGAATATCCAACTACTTCAGTGATATAAGAAACCTTGAGAATTTACTAACAGGGTCTCCAAAGTCAGAAGATGCTCCTGATTTCACTTCTAGACAGGCTTAAGTAACGGTCATTTCTGTGCACACTGAAGGGCATCGTGTAGTCTAACCGGCACAGTTGCAGGGTGGTCATAGGACACACTGGATTTTAACACGTCGATTTTAACACGCAGCATGCAGCCAGTCCTAAATCGCCAAGATGAAGTTAAGATTTGCAGATCGGTTACACTTTGGAGATGCAGGTAAGGCGAAAAGCAGGGCTTTTCCTGAAATGAACTAAGAGGGAAACAGCTTGCAGATCATGCATTGCATTCAGGTGGGATCAGTGCTGGAGGAGGATTAAGCGCTGACGTGAGAGGCGTAGCCCACCAGGACTATAAGTCTTCCAGAGAAAGCCGGAGAGGAGACTTATCTGCGTATAGCTGGAGCGCAGGACTTACAGGTGACCATTAAAAAAACGGAGAAGACTTTATGAACGGAGAACAAAAAGAGAACGATTCATAGATAGATAGTGATTGCAACTCGAGATTCTTAAGACTATGTAACCTTAATTGACATCTGTTAGATAAAAAACGAAATTATTTCTCGGAGAAATCGGCGTTTTTCAAATTCAAGCAATGAGACCGAGTACTTTCTTTTATCGGAAAGCTCATTCGTTTCGTATGGAAACGTTTAAAGAAGCATCAGTTAAGACCCGCACGCCGCACACACGAGTCTCCGGACGGACGGCCGCTAACCTGTAGTACTTTGAGAGAAAGTCATGAAAAGTGTCAACAGTCATGGAGTCACCGGCTTTTAGTAATCACTCGGATTTACCGTGGCATTCAAATCAAACTAATGATGCAGTATCAGCTCCAAAACTTTTGTTTGGAATTGGCACCGACAATTTTATAACGCTTCTCGTATTTGGACTGATATTCATCCTCGGGGTTATAGGGAACTCCATGGTGATCACAGTGTTGGCACGGAGCAAGCCTGGCAAACCCAGGGGCACCACTAACATCTTCATTCTTAACCTCAGCATAGCCGATCTTTCGTACCTCCTTTTCTGCATACCCTTCCAGTCGACGGTCTACATGCTGGACACATGGGTCCTGGGCGCCTTCATTTGCAAGTTCATCCACTACTTCTTCACCGTGTCCATGCTGGTCAGCATCTTCACCCTGTCGGCGATGTCGGTGGACCGCTACATCGCCATCGTCCACTCCAGAAAGTCGTCCTCGATCAGGGTGGCCAAGCACGCCCTGATTGGAGTGGCTGTCATCTGGATACTCTCGTTTGCCATGGCTGCTCCTGTTGCTTACAACCAGAATATCGTCCAGAGAAACGAGAACAACACCTACTGCTGGGAAGTGTGGCCGGACCAGAGCCAGAAGAAAGTATATGTGGTGTGCACGTTTATATTCGGATACGTGCTGCCTCTGGTTCTGATTTCTTTTTGCTATACAAAGGTTAGTAGGGCATTAATAATACTAATAAAAGCATCCGTGTTACCACCATAGATGGTTCGAGACTTTATGTTTTGCCTGAACACACCTGACCTTTTTTTTCTAAATAAATTAATTTAGTGATTTGCATATTGTGCGTATCCAATTTTCATATGGGGCGACATGTTGGACCCCCAGTTCGGCAAATTCTATGCTGGGGGCCCTGGGGGGTGGCGTCCCATATTTCTTCTGTGGTCTAAGCCCCTATAAGGATTAAATCCTATATCGCTCCTGGTTGTTACCGCCTAGAATAATGTGTGAGTGTTATTATAACCTACTTGTATTCCTGCGGGGCTTCATATGAACCCCGTCAGCACCGTTAGATTTAATTAACCGTTTCGCAGAATTAAACGCGCATACTGATACACACTGCCACATTATTATTTTATTATTATTATGTTAGAATGAAAGTGAGCGAAAAACAACAGTTATAAGCGTGCTAAACACGATGTGCGTTTTTTGCCTTCCCACAGGTTTTAAATCATTTACACAAGAAGTTGAAGAACATGTCAAAAAAATCGGAAGCGTCGAAGAAAAAGGTAGGATCTACCGACGCGTCTGTCCGCCTGCTTGGCAGTGAAGGGGCAGGGAGCCACAAGGCTGGCAAATATTAATGATAAAACGTCGCTCATGACTTAAAAATAGAAAACGTGAAACGACAATGGACTTCCACTTACACTGGTTGTTGTCCGTCTGATTCAGGACCCTGAAGCAGCTTAATTAAACGTTTCAATGGCTGGACAATAATTCGTCAGTTGATTGCAATAATAGTATAGATATATAAATGTGTTTGACTGAAGTGTGATGATCGACCAAACCAGTTTGCTCCCAGCTCTGGCGTGGAGAGACAGTCATCAGAAAGGGCGTTTAATAGGCTTTTGAATGTAATTATTACCCCAGTCTGCACTTGTACAATTAATTACTAAACAGTAAAATATTACTATCACTATCATTAGGGCACAGATTAAAAGGTCCTTTATATTCAGAAGCAACTGAAATTGGTGGGGTGACGTCTAAGTATCACACTACATGTGAAGAGTCATTCTCAAACACGCCCCTGTAGGGACAGGACAGTGAATGGCAGCCACGTCTGTGTTCTGTGATGCGAATTTCAGTACCTCAGGGCTCGGCTGAGAGAGCCAGTCAATGCGCACCCATTCAGTGGAGCCGTTTCCTGTACACGGGTGAAGCTGATTTGCTTCACGGTGTCAGTGCCGCGCTCTGATGGTGGCCCTGCCATTCTGACCATCGTTTCCTACAGCTCTCAGCTCCAAAATTAAAGTCCCATTTTAATTTTTTTAGTTTTGTTATTCAGGTATCACCTACACTACAGGTGTTTGGAGACAGGGGTCTTTATCAGCCGATCCTGTCGTAGTCTGAAGCTGCACAACAGAATCATGCATTAAAATTTCTGCATCATGTTGTCTCGTCACATCGCATAATTTTCTGCTTTGCAAGCTTGCAAACGCACATTTTAAAGATGTGACCTATTTTGCTGAGTGTACCTTTAATCCTGCAGTGAAAGATGCGATGTTCACGAAGGTGGGCGTCTCATTAAACTCGCCGCAAAATCATGTCATTACTGGCAATATGCCCACAAATCATCGCAGGCTGGTAAAGTGGACTTAGCAGCGAAGGCACCCGAGTTGATAAGTTCAAAAGCACCAAGCAGGGAGAGACCGCTTCATTTACTCAGAGATTTCAGAACAGGCCGTTCAAACGAAAGCAGCATTTTCTGATGTCGTCCTATTTAAAGTGCTTTAATGTATGAAGTCGATATCGGTCGCAGGAATAACTCTGGCACCAAAGTCCATTTACATGTCACTGTTTATTTAGCAAGAAAGTGAAAAAGGAGTAGAATGTGCATGCAACAGGAGAGTATCTCTTTTAGGTGCTGGCACTGCAGCATTTTCTAGGTGTGCCTGATCTAATATGTGAAGATGAGTGCTTAGAGACTGAGCCTGGTGTGTGTTTGCTAATGGCTGACTCGCAGTTTCCTAATTGCTGTATATTGTAGCAGCTTGTGCCTGATGTTGGACACCTACTGACTTAGCTTGTATTCCAAACCCAACAGACCTCAGATGGGAGGCAACAGCTCAACCCGGCAAAACTAGCAATCAAAACGAGCATCCAATTAGGCAACACAGGTGGTCGCCTAGGGCACCATCTTCTGAGGGGGGGTGCTGACTTAGCAAACACTGGTTGCACACCGCAGATCCCGACAGCTTGTAGTAGGTTGCTAGGGTACCACATGGGCTTTGACTGGAAAAGACGCTGATATTTGGAAGTTTTGTTTTTTCGTTTGATCTGCATGCTGCAAATGGTCACATTAATCAATTTTAGAGTTTGCTTATTCCACTCAAGACGTGAAGAAATTAACAGACAGACGGAGACGTGAAGATATTAACTTTGGGTGTACTGGAATCTTCCTAGGGATGGCATGGTGGTGCAGTGGTTAGCACTGCTGCATCGTACTTCTGGGACCTGGGCTCGAGTCTGTGCCCTGGTTCAGTGTGTTTGGAGTGAGCATGATCTCCTTGTGTCATTGTGGGGTTTCCCCTGGATACTCCAGTTTCCCCTTCAGTCCAAAAACATGCTAAATCATCAAACATGATCTGGAGTTACCAAATTGCCGCTAGGTGTGATTGGTGTGTGGGTCCTGTAACAGGTTGGCGCCTTGTCTCAGGTTGTTCCCTGTCTCGCACCCATAGCATCCAGACCCCTGCAACCCTGAATAGGACAAGTAGGGATAGAGGATGGATTGAATTATCCCAGGTTTCAAGTTTTATTTGCCACATACGCAGTCAAACAGTAGGACCACTCCCTATCGTGCAGTTAATGCCTTTCTAGCAACTTTGTGGATTGTGCTTGAGGAAATGTGCAAAATAGCAAAACAGTTTGACAAGATAGGTATGAATAAGAATTTTTATTCACCTTATATAACAGTAAAGATAAAATTACTGCAAAATAGACAAAAATAGAACAGTATATCAACAATTAAAAAAGACGTGCCATGAGAGCTGAGGAAACCTTGTTCATGATCTTCTCATGTGACATATGGATGGGAATGTTTAGTTTGGCACTCTTCACTTACTGCAGATCACCGTCATCATAACACTATTCAGAAGAAATGATCATTTCCACTGAGGTCTTAATCTCTTTCCTGCTCCTCAAACATGTGGCAGATTCTCAACGGGAAAAGTTGATATGCATGCATTTTGCAATGATATTGAGGTCTGACGAATACTCGTATGTTTACAGGGTGCATAAATGTCACTCTTGACACAGCAATCAAACAAACCTGAAGAGAAATCTGCCCGAGCGATGTGAGTGTGAGGGAGCTGTCTGCTCGCGGCACCTGCAGCACAGTTTCCATTAGAGACCTTGGATTTGCTTCAGTGATTAACATTCCTCGTCATTTCATTGTCGCGCTGTTGCCCGTCGAATTCCACCTCCTTGCTCCTATAGTCCAAACAAATGCGGTCCGGCTCATTGACTTCTCACGTCCGTGTCCGTCACGTGTCCATTCATGAATGTGTCCTGCAATGGACCAACGCCCCCTCCAGGCTGTACCTCAGCTGTGTGCCTTGTACTGCCTGGGATATGACCCAGACCTCTCTGCCAACTTAGCCAGGAGAAGCCGTTATTAGTTGGATATCAGCTGGACAGTAGTATTCATTATGATAATGTAATAGTGAAATGTAGAAGGGAAATGTTTTATGATTGCAGATTGATTTAGTAGATTATTCAGGTAAGAGGGCATCGCCCGAAATCTCTGGAAACTGATTTTTCTCTATGGGCTAATCCTTCCAGTAAAGTACTGACCAAATGCATTTTGAACTCAAATTAATTTTACCCACCTTCACTACTGCTTTGTTAGCAGGAAGGAACATCCTGTAACCAATTTAACAAACTCTATTTTCAAATCAGGAGGGTTAAAATGCAAACACTTGCCTGCTGTGTAATATACATCATGTTTTGAATGTTTTATTTTCAATTTAGGTTTTTTTTTGCAGTGTAACACAATGACTCACCCCAATTGGTGTTAAAATTTAGCTTTGTGTTCATTTCATGTCTGTGTGGGTTTCCTCTTGGCGATCTCATCCATCATCATAAAGACATTTCTGAGTGTGACGGACTGGTATCTTGTCTGATGGGCATTCCCTGCCTTACATAGCATCCTTCCTGGGGTACTCTGGATGGGGGGAGGGGGGGTCACTGAAAATATTTTTGCACAGTACAAAAACACAGTAGCTCGACACAGAAAACATTCACCAGAACGCTTTATCAAAACAAGCCCATACAAAAAAAATGGGCTGGATGGTCACAGCGACTCATTCCCAGATCTCTGGGCAGGAGTTCAGCTTTACAGATGGGGCTTTGGCCAGGTACAGCATCACCCTGCAGCTTTATAGGTGTTACTGTGAAGTATAAAACCAGCCTCATACAGATTTTTCTTACGGCTCCATGATAACTAGCTTCAATATCACACCCAGCAGTTCTGACACCATGCAGGTATTATGAAAACCCACCTCTTATAGGAAACGTACTCAGGTTCCCAAGCAGGTAGTAGACTGGGAGTAAAATGTCTATTGTTTGACATCACACTGGGGGTGGGTGAGCGTTCAGCTGCCACCTGGGAGACCAAGTCCTGGCAAAAAAACAGACCACAGGCTGCACTGTTGCTATGGAGCCTGGTGCCACCCAGATTTCTGCATCAGTCAGCAGCTCCTGCATCCCCGGCTTTGTTGCCCCCCCCCCCCCCCCACCTGAGAGCTTTCCAGGGTTCCCTTTGGATTGACAATTTTTTTTGACACAGTCTTAAAAAGAAACTGGAAAGTTACTCAGGGATTATGCAGCTAGTGACTTGGTCTGTACACATAGGGATGTTGCCTTGGTAACTGTTTAAAACCCCTGTTTTTGGACACATTCCAAAGAAGAATTTGGACCCATTTAAGGCCACATGTCGGAAAACAAATTCCCAATCACATGGCCCACACCTCATTTCTGACAAGCTGTCTCCCACCGTAATGTGTTTCCTATATCATCTAAATGCGGGGCTGGCCCCCCATCCAGGGTTGTTCCCTGCCTCGTGCCCATTGCTTCCGGGATAGGCTCCGGACCCCCCGCGACCCAGTAAGGATAAGTGGTTTGGAAAATGGATGGATGGATCTAAATGCGGGACTCTTATGGGCTCACTGGCGCACTGTGGAGTCCGAGGGGAAGCAAAGGCCAGGAGGGGTGAGATGAAGTCACCAACCTCTGGCATGTTGTGATCTGTCACTTTCTGTGACAAAACCCATATGTTGCCTTATTTATCTGACAAGCCCGATACACCGGGACTGGCTCGCTGTAAACGACACAGCTGCAAGCCCAGCACTGTTTCCAGTGTTTCCCTTTTAAATCTGCATTCTGCTTCTCCAAAGTGGCAACCCTGCACTCTGCTGCTTATTAAACACAACCTACAAAGTGCACATCTTGGCGGATTTGGGATCTTTCTGTGTCAAATGCACGGGTTAATGCTGGAAGCTCACAGATGAGGTCACACAAGAAGAGGGTCAGAACTGGCCCCGTATCTTTACACGGGCCTGGAATATGCGAGGTAGCAGAAAAACATTCCCTGCACATTCAGATTTTGCAGCCAGGATTTAATAGTTTAGGTACCTTAAGTAAAGATAAACAAATGACATGTCATGGAGAAAAGCAAAAGGAATTTAGGACAAGTTGAGAAATAGGTATATATGACAATAATTCCAGTTCTATCTGATTTTATTTCCTTTCCAATAATTTATATTCTTCTGACAGATGTGTTCCCTGCATATGCTATTTAGAACATTCTAATAGGTCATTGTTTATACCCACCGATGTCTCCTATGGGATTCTGATGCATACTAAATTCACATTAATTTAAGTTATTATTCCTGTGAGTCATATGATGAACTCAGTGACTCAGACACTAAAGAGTCTAAGTTCAGTCTCTGTTTGTCCTTCATATTTGTTTCATAAATCACATTATTAGGGGATTAAATCTTTCATTACCTCATAAACACCTGTTCCATTTTTATGTACTGACTAATTGAAATCCATCCATCCATTTTCCAAACCGCTTATCCTTACTGGGTCGCGGGGGGTCCGGAGCCTATCCCGGAAGCAA
>JAODJX010000136.1:8425708-8438948 GCA_026776945.1 Isichthys henryi | reverse complement strand
GTGAGTGTGCCCTGTGATGGGCTGGCCCCCCATCCTGGGTTGTTCCCTGCCTCGTGCCCATTGCTTCCAGGATAGGCACCGGACCCCCCGCGACCCAGTAGGATAAGCGGTTTGGAAAATGGATGGATGGATGGATGGATGTAAAGCATATATGCACCTATGGGAACGTGTGCTAATGAAATCCAAACTACCCTTAAGCTCAGTTTTCCTTACAGCTATTTCTGTACAATTTGTCCTTATGCCCTAATTTTAGATGTTTACCTTTCCTTTATCCTGGACAAATTCGGACGGCACCATCCTGAATGGGGAAAAAAATCATAATTACAATAAAAAACTATGAAGGAAGCTTGTTTGAAGGGAACCTCTATGCTAGCAAATATCTTCCCCCTTTTTCGGCTGAAAATGAAGCATTTCTAATTATACAAATGGATGATGAATATTGTCCTTTATGTGGAAGGGAGAGAGGGGTAACACTGCCCCACCCACCTCACAGAAGAGAACCGGACAGCAGCTGTGCAACAGGTGATACGTCAGCACCAGACTGGTCCAAATGGACCAATGTGAGTGTTTTTCCAGTGGCTGGAGTGCCAATCCTGCCATTCACCCCCAAATTAACCCTATAAGTTGAAGAACCTTCTTGCAGGGCTGGACGTAGATCCACGTCACACACGCAACAGGGCGATCGCAGGTTAAGGGCCCTGCGGAGTATGATCACTCCCAGCATTCATAGGATTCAAACCAGCAACCTTCTGATTGCCAGTACAGATCCTTAGCCTCAGAGCCACTCTGTGGCAGATGAGGGAGAATATTTTCAGTAGAGGTGCCGATGGCACTGTTCAGTATTCCAGATTTATTCGAGCTACAGGATAACCCTGACAAAAGATTTGCATAGCCTTCACTTTTGCCTAATGAATTATTTATTTACCTATCATGCCAATTTGTGGGTCATGTCTGAGCTGTGTCACAGATTTTGGGTGATTGCCTATATACATATATATAAATGTATCAGCCTACAAAGCTTCTAGTCGTCTTCCAAATTGGCATGCACTAAAATCGGCACAGTGGCGGGACTGCTGAAATACGCACCCACCTCGCCGGCCGCTGCCGGCCAAATATGGCATCAGGGTCTCGGCCTCGGTGAGTGAGTTGGTCTGTGAGAGGCAATGCAGCTGTGTGCATGTACTTCACACTGATCCTCTGTCATTCCCGGAGAACAGAGGTTCGCTCGGGGCCGTTACACAACAGGTCAGCTATAAATGGAGCTGAAAAGGTGAATGCGTAGTCTGTTTACGCCAAGGTGCTCTGGCCTCCCCTTTCAGCCACTAATGAGAGAACTTCAGCTACCTGGCAGTTCTCACACTTTTCATTACTCATTGTCATCAACAAGTTTTCAAGGGAATGATTTTTCTGAACCGTCCGATACATTCTGTACTGGACATCCGATTGCACAGTAGAGAACTGGTTCATTTACACTGGTAAATAATTCATTACGACTGCGTGCTCCTGAACGTGGAGTCTTGGCAAAACACGTTTGTCTTTTAAAATGAAGAAATATACCACAGTATGTTTGCTTTCAAAATTAAACAGCTTTTTTTTTTTTACCAAGAATGGTACTTGTGATGTTTTGTATTTTGTGTACATATTGGAATTATTTACAAACGTTGCACCCAGTTCTGGTCAATATGAATGTGTATTAACGTTCCTTTTCAAAAGATAAGTGCATTAACCATATGTTTGGGGTAGATAATAAGCACTACAATGTGACCTGTGTCTCCTGAATCATGGAGTACGTTTGGGCATGGTTCCTTCAGCCCCTACATTGTCTTCCCTCACTGTGTTCCTCTGTGATGCAGTGCTTTTCATTATAGCCCTGCCTTTCATTACATCGCCGACAGCATCAGCCAATAGATCATTAATTAAAATAATTATTGGTTCCTAGTTACATCATTTAAAATAAAATTATTGTTTGAATTCAGTGCTGAATGGAGTTAACTTATAGTGAAAAGGTGTTTTCTGGAGTTTTTTTATTAACCCATCCATCCATCCATCCATCCATCATCTAACTGCTTATCATGGTCAGGGTCACTTACAGCCTATTCCTGGCAGCATAAGGTGTCCCTGCTTCAGTCTCTGTATCACAAAAGGATTTTTCCATACTTTGTACTAAGCATGCTGGATAAATTGAACAAATCACAATCTCGAGCACGGCAGCTGTATTACTATCAATATTTCTGATAAGTCAGAGTCAAAATAAAGAGTCATTTTGATTAGAAAAGAATTTTCTTCAGAATCTGGTGCTTGTTTGCCCCTGAAGTGGCTTGAGTGATCAGGTGCTTGAGAGTTGCTACTCACTGAATTTCTCACTTATCCATAATCGACATGCAGGTCCATGAAGAGTTTTCATTTTGATTTCCTGTCGACAAAAACATGTCATGCTTGCAAAAACATACTTGCATGCACACACCCACAAACACACATACGATATACATGCATAACTCTGCATATAAGCACCCACAAATATATATGAACACATACAAACACAAGGACAAACACATATCTATATACACATACCTATACATACATCTACACCAGTCCGTGTAAATACTATATGTACATATAAAAAATAAGGAGGCGAAGACCCAAAACGGGCATGTGAGCGGCAAGGACGTCCATCTCTTGTTTAAGCCTGTCCTTTTTCTCATGTCCTGGTGCCACCCCCTCTCTGTGCCCACACAGGATCTCAGCACGGTCCGTGTAACAGCACAGAACGCCCTGTGACGGTGGGTCCCCCAAAGTGCCGGTGCTGTTTCCTGCACGCCACGGTCTCACTGTTTTCTGTGTCTCCCTATAGACACAGATCCCAACTGGCATCAGCCTCAATGGGTCATTATCGAAATGACTGTAATAAGATGGAAAATAACACGTTCTATGAGCACAGACTGCCGCAGTGGCTGGGTTCACTGCATCCTCAGCAGACGCTGGTACTGAGATGTAGACTGCCAGAGCTGGCCTGTAGACCGAGCTGGTGCCCGATTTCAGTGAGCACCACTGCTGATTTCTCAGGTCTGGACAGGGAATGAATCCATGTGATATGGGGGTGGGAGGTTGGAACAGGGAACTTCTTTCTGTTTAATATATTTTAGGAGAAGAACAAACAAAATGTCAAGGGAGGTGATGGGGTACGAAGAAACAGCATGGAGATCAAGCCTCCAAACTGGAAGAGGTGAGTTGAATGCTGGGTCCAGTCTGTTAGAAGACATCTGTCTTACTGGTTGTTTTATATTAGTGTGTTAATTGAACCTAGAAAAATGAGTGCCCTGTCACATGACTTTGCTCCACTCCATGGCCTCCCCCATCTTAGCCACTCTTACTGTATACCCACAATCAACCTGCTGACTGACTGAAGAGCACCAACAAGAACATTGCCAGGCTACAGAAATAAGGCCTCTGACTTGGAGTGTGGGCTGGAGAGTCACAGACAGTCAGATGGTGAGGGAGGGGATGAACCAAAAATTCCCAAATAGGGAGAAAAAAAAACCTCTGGGGGTCCAAAACCAACTGGTCCCCCCACCCCCCCTTCCCCCCCAAGGTCTAGACTATGATCAAGGTCAAAGCCAAAGTCACTGACTCAGTGCTCCACGTCGGCCTGTGTAGGACGGCAGATTGAAGGCTGCACCCATGACGTTACATGATGTCCTCCCCTAAGTTAGTTTAGTAGATGTGGATTTTTAAGAGGTTAATAGCACGTGTACGTTTGTTCCCAAGCTGTGGAGAAAAGACAACTGCAACAATGAGCTCAATCCCGTAAATCAGGCAGAAAATAATTACATAACATAATGCCATTGTGTACACATCATTACAGTGAAAGCCGTCAGAAGTTAAATCAATTAAAATGGACTTGCCGTCTGTCAATCGCATACTAAAAGCTTCTGCCTGGGCAAATACATTACTTGCTGGTTCATGGGTCTTATTTTATGAAAGAAGTATATATTTTTTTGCATTACAAAATTATTTCAGCAAGGCTAATGTGTGACAACATACCAGTGTTACCTGGCATTCAATGATACCAGCGTCCCACTGTGGAGAGATTGTGGAGAGAATGAAAGTCCTCCCATTCATCTGGTGCAGGTCATTCCGGAATTTTCCACTAGGCTTTGCTAACATAGAGAATGCAATAGTTTTTTAATATATTTATTTATTTTACCTGGACCCTCTACAGTCTGGGGTTATTTGCTCTCAAAGTCTTACCTTGAATCTATGCCGTTGGATAAATACTATTATTTCTGATCACAAAATGGATTAATGGAGCGAAATGAAGGCTAGAAGAGATGCGGAGGCGAGAGCTAACATCCTGATGACTGCGGCTTGTTAGGGCCGAGCTGTATCCTCTTACTGTTCACCTCGAAAATGAAAGAATGGAAATTGCCATTTCCGTTGCCCATACAAAGCATGGCAGGTAATGATAGTGTCTGGGAAGCCCAAGCATGCAAATATGAGGAAAGGAAGAAGTTTACAAATCTACTACAGTAGATTAACAATGGTCCTGTACTTTGATTTCCAAAGGTGTTGGCACAGTTTTGTGGCAGGGCTACCTAAAAGTTATTGATTGTCATTCCAAAAGAGGGTTTTCATGATAACCTTAACTGATACCTACAAATACAGCATGCCCCCCCCTCCTACGTAACCAAGTGATAATTCCATTCCTGGGTAATTTCCATCCCTAATCCCCTGGGCATGTTGGGGCGATACTGACACTGTTCCCTCTGCGCTTGGCTGTTCATGTGAAGGTCACGTCGATCCCAAAGAAGAGGCTGTGGTTCTGTTCCCCCAGAGCAAAACCAATTACTTGGACAATAGCAGGATTCCCAGAAGCAGATTATGGGCCAATGTGAGCTCTCTGCTCAGGGACACTCATCTACAAAGACATGGCACATGGCTAAATCACTAGCAACGCACTATTTATTACTATGTTCTAGTCAGAAATAGGAACAAAAGGCTAACCAGTCATCGGATTGTAGCTAATTTTAACTTGAGATTTGGATTTGAGATGTCAGGAGAAGAATCAAGTCCAATCAAGAATCAAGATATCATTCATTAAAGTCGAGGCCTATTCTTGAAAAGGGTTACATGGCTAAACCGGAGAAAATTCCAGTGATTTCTACTGTGACTTCAAAATGCCTTTCAACAGACGTGTCTCCCAAAACTCTTAGCAGAGACTGACTAAATCCCTCATTTCTACTCTGATTATTGCTACAATACCGGCAATTCAATGAACACTCTCCCCCTGAAACCCATAGGCACATTATCAACTATCATGCCAGATTATAAATTAATTCTAATTTATTCTTCCACAAAGGCAAAACACAAGATCCGTCGAGAGGAAATTAAATATATTTCATAACCTGGGAATGCTATTTCTTTCGGTAAATATTATATATTATGTGTTCATCTGCTGCCAAATATGGCTCTTTTGAAAAGCCATATGTGTGACAAGTGTGATAACAAAATGATTGAAGACAGAAGCTCTGTCCATCCATACAGAGATAGACTGCTACAGTAGCTGCCCCAGGGCCCAAGCTCCGCCCCCAGTGAGGTCGAGGGCCCCCCTCCTACTACAAATCTTACATATATGTGAAACATTCATGAGAATTAAGACACTCATACCATGCATATTATATATTTGAAGGCTACTTAAATTTCATGATCTGAACCTGCTGCAGCAGGTATTGGCAGGCCGTAGGTGTGAATTTGGAAAGGGGGGGGGCAGTGTACAGTTGTTCCATCACTGCATCCATCCCTTCATTTTCTATAACAGCTCCTATTCAGGGTCACAGGGGGCCTATTCCGCAGGTTATGGGCATGGGGCAGGGAACGACCCAGGATGGGGCGCCAACCCATCACATGGCACATTCACATACCAGTCACTCACACATGCACACCTACCTGCAATTTGGGAACTGTAACTGGAAGCTCCGTGGAAATACTTCTCCATGGCAGGTATTGTGTACAGGTGTGAAGTCTGTTCTTATTGTTTGCTCTTGCCACACACAGCAAGCAGAACTAGGTGGCTCAGTCTGTAGCATTGATGTCTTAAACTTACACTTTTGGGGCTTTGGTTTCCATGTGTGCATTTTTGTAATTATTACATTGTGAGGACCAAATTACCCTACAATGTGACTGTAACTTTTTGCCTTGTGGGAACAGTTTTTCAGTCCCCACAAGGATAACCTCAATTTTATAAAAATCTGTGAATTTAACCAAAAAATTAACACAGCCTAAAGTGTTGTATTTTGTTTGGTTACTTGTGCTTAAGGTTAGGGCTGGGTAAGGGTTTAGGATGTTGTTGTTGGGGTTAGAGAACTTACACTGATATTAAGTCATGCACTACCCCCCCCCCCCCACACACACACACACACAGCCTGTCTCGTCCCCTGCTCCCAAGCCCTGGTTACAAGGTAATATTAAATACCACTATTCCCACAGAAACCATGTCGTACAAAGCCAAAACGCTAGGCTGTGTTGATTTAAATAATGCCACAATCAATCTTCCTTTGAAACTGTAGACTAAACTTTCTCGACCAAAATTGATACTGAGCCGCATTTTAATCTGCGCTGTTCACGCGTGGGGCACATTCTTTCTGAGTGCTGTTACAGATTTTTTTTCTGCTTTTGCACTGATGACTGATGACTGATTTTGCGTTGATGACTGATGACTGCTTTTGCACTGATGACTGAACTTGTTTTGCAAGTTATTTTGTAATGGCTCATTAGACAGCCCAGGCAATTAAAGGGGAAGCAGTGTCATCATACTTACTTATGCTCATCAATTAAGGAAAATAAGATCCTGCAGTTGCTAAGATAGTTATTTAGGCATTATACTGTAAGCCCTCATTATACTGTAAGTCTTCACTGCCAGTGAGCTGGCTGAAAGTAAATTGGCTGAATAGGAATTTCACTGCATCTGTGGAAAAATGTCATGTATAGAACTTAAAATCTTTGTGCCTAAGATCTTTACTGACATAAGGTACAGCTCCAAGCCTTTCCATCTTATGAATCTGGGGTCTGAAAGGAGGAGCAGCTATCTGTTACAGATGCTGAAACCTCCGTTATCACACCTGGAAGTGACCGGGGAAGTGAAGCCACGCCTCCTTAGCTGACGTGACTGACTAGGCAAGAGGATTAGTCTGCTGATCTACAATATCCAGGCACCCAGCTGAGGGAACAGATCGATCTCCTGCCATAGCAGCAGTGCAGTGATGTTGCTCTGCATCAGAGCCCTCCTGTGCCGCTTAGCATGGCCGACGGAAGGTGATTCTGCGCCTTCAAGCAACTTTGTTAAATATATCAACTGGAAATACTCAGCCTTGCAAGTTAACTCATGCCTGGCTAAGCTTATATACCTGATATTGTAGATCAGCAGACTAATCCTCTTGCCTAGTCAGTCACATCAGCTAAGGAGGCGTGGCTTCACTTCCCCGGTCACTTCCAGGTGTGATACTGTGCTGAGATGTGCCAACCAATAAAATCAATTATTTGTCCTACGTGAGGAACAGATGTACGTTTGCATTGAACGGAATTATACTAGATCTCTACATTAAAGGGTAATAATGTCAACTGCGCAGCCATCTTCCATGATCACTTATTCGGTGTAACGTCACATTTAAATTAGAGCCCCTCCCAGAGAGATCAGAGTACAAGGTAGAGACACCCAGGGAAGGATGACAGTCCAACGCATGATATATACTCAGTAGGCGATGCTATCTATCAACAGCTAACAACGGTTGTCTTTCTGGAGAAATAATAATAAGGTCGCTTCTTAGTCATTGCAGGATAATTAATGTAGTAATATGTTTATCGTTGATGAAAGCAATACAGAGGGGCATGCTGCCTTACCACCAACAACCAGAGGGGGTGTTGAAGCACCCTCAGTGCTCCAGTTTCCAGCGCTACTGCTTGCTGCATAGCAGCGGTTTCAAACTCCAGTCCTGGGGGGCCGGAGCCCTGCACATTTTTGGGTTTCCCCTCATTTAGAAACACCTGATGCAACTCCTTGTGCTAATTACCACACAGAGCTGAATCATTCATGCTGGAACAGGGAAAGAACTAAGCTACACAGGGCTCCGCCCCCCTCCCCAGGTCTGGAGATTGACACAGAATTCGAGATGCTTAAGTCCTTAATTTTGTTTTTGTTCTTGACATTCTATAGACAAAGGATCATTTCATTTTGCAGAAGATGCCGGGATAACAGACATTTCCTCTAAAACTGGTTCATAGGAAATGCCTAGTTGATCCAAAATAAATACTCAGTGAAATGTTCAGTCAAATATGACATTTTTCACTGCTTTACAAGGCTAGAGTTTCCATCACAAATATATTTTTATTCTATCCTGAAATTACCCATGCAGAAGAAGCATTACCCAAGAGAATCTGGGCTTGACTGACGTTTAAGCGCTAATCCGTCAACATCGGTTTAATTTCTCAAGGAGGAACTATTCATTAAAATCAGATGTAAACATATATCACCTAAACCGGCCCTGGGCAGAAGCTGGCTGAGGGCTATGTCTGGCTTGCTGTGGTATTTTTACTTCCTACACATTCAAGCTTTATATTCAAGTATATGAAGATGAAGGGATATTGTCCACAAGCCTTTCTCTGAATCTTTAATAAATATATAGTAGAATCTAGAAAATCTATTGCTGTACTTTCATGGGCCATCGTTAATCGTTAAAAAACAGCATCTGCTTACACGCTGAAGCTCAGATATGGTCCTTCAGATGAAGTAACTATCCAGGCCTCCAAAGCAGAACTGAAGAGGACTAAAAAAAATATCACCACCTTCTCCTCGGATTTGTCTTCAACAGGAAGAAATGTAGTTACAACAAGGAAGAGTTTATGAAATGTGTCAGAGTGTCAGTAAACACACAGGGGCTTGAAATCAGCTGTGGCAGCTCAAGTTTATAGAAGTATTTGTATTTTCTGAGAATTTACATCAGAGCTGCACAAGGACCCAGATCTGAGGAGCTAAATAAAGCAGCAATACCTCCCTACAATACTAGGAAAAGGAAGACTGGAGAACAACGCCCTGTAGGGGGACACACCGGCAGGCTTTTTGGGATTTAATACCAGTTCCCATCAGACGTCTTCACAGTTGTTTTGTTAAAATTTTAGTTCAGAAAATTGTCTCAGAGACACAGAATCTCATCTGGGACAGAGAGTAACTCTAAGTCTTCTAAGTCATCATTTAAACCATGTGGGGTTCAGCCAGTCGAATTATTTTTTTTTGTGGATGTGGCCTTATTTGCTCTTCTTTGGAAGCCTTCCATGTTAAAGAGGTATATGCACTAATGCATGAAGGTGCTGTTTCTCAGTCTGCTGGGTTTCAATTTGACCCCTCTTCTGTCCGCAAGCCTTTTGGCGTTTTATCGCCTGATGTATGTGGATTTCCCCAAAGTAATCTGTTTTTTCTCCCATAGTCAGAAGACACACTTCAGGTCAGCTGACGGTTGTGACTCCCTCTTCAGGTCAGCCGATAGCTGTGACACATTCATCAATTCACCTGATGACTGAGACTCCCTCCTCAGGCCAGCCGATGGCTGTGCCTCCCTCCTTAGGTCAGCCGAGAGCTGTGACTCATTCGTCGAGTCAGCAGAGCAGTGACTTACTCCTCAGGTCAGATGATGACTGTGACTCCTTCCTCAGGTCAGCTGATGGCTACAATAAATCTCATAAGTCAGCGGGTCTCTCTGAATTCCTCTTTAGAGAACTCTCTAAAGGACCGACACCCCCTCCAAAGAATTCCTTGCTTTAAGATTTATTCTTTGTCATGGAAGGCACCCTGAGCAGAGCTGCATGAGATAAGCAATAAATCCCATTTCTAATACCATTTTATCCATGCGCCTCATATAATTCCAGCACAGATACTTTGCTTGTTTAATAAGCACACAGGTAGCATGATGTATGTATGTGCTCAGAAGCAGATGGAATGACCCAATGGGCTGGATAGTAACTCAATCTGTATAGATGCATACATTAATTTAGTGAAAGACCACCATGACATCACCTTTGCTATTCACAGTATAAAGTTTATTATTTAAATAGTGATGTAAGTAATCACGACATTTCTATCGGTGTTTGCCTGCCATGGCCGTAGCCCCACCAGGCAGCACCAGTCCTAGCTGATCACTGTCAGCACCCCCCATCTGAGGCAAACTGAAATCGGATTTCATTAACATAATTATTCTCTCAAGTCCCAGAACTAAGGCGGTTGGTGAGCAAACATGCCAACTGTAACATGCTTACGTTTCTGCAGAAAACCCCGGCAGACAGAGAGAACCGTAGGCAAGCAAAATCACAGCGACACCTTCGGATCACTGTTTCCTAATCTTAAGGGTCATGGGAAAACAGCAATTATACATCAGTCTCTGTACCAGCTGAACCCATAATTAACTGATTAATGAATCCTCCCAGCTTTTCCTTCCTTTATTGTGTAGGAGACGTATTTATTGTATAAAAAATAAGGAAGTCTAAATATATGCCTAAATTCTGAATATATGGCTAAAATAGTGAAATTCCTTTGGTTTCTATGTCCCAATCATAATGTGCACAAATGGTAACTCAGAACTTCCTGATTAAGCTGCAGGGATCTTCTAGGGCTGTAAGGTCTGTACGGTTCTGCTCTTAATAACTTTAATTAAAGTATTAAATTGGACTGAACCTCACATGGTCTGTCAACCAAAAATGAAATTACACCCCCATCAAAACCCGCAGTATCCTCCTTCCTAACAGAGTGGCCTGTACGGCTAACTAATTATTTCAAATTTCTGAACAATCTGCTAATAAGAAGGTAAGTGATACCTTGTCTGTCTGAAACTTAATTAAGTGAATTCAGTGTCACAAGGTGGGGCCTCCCTCAGTGGGTCAGGCTGCCGGGTCACCCCTCTAGCTTTGAGCGTTTGGAATTCACACGTTCTCTAAGTGTCACGCAGAATCCCTTTGGGAATTCCGCCCCCCTCCCACAGTCCAAAGACTGGCAGTCTGAGTGACTGGCGTCTCCACATTGCCCACAGCTTGTGCCTACTGTATGCTACCCTACAATGGACTGGCATGTGCTCAAGTGTGTAAACAAGCCTTGTGCCCTATGTTGCCTGGGATGGGCTCCAGGCCCCCTAGTGACCCTGAGAAGTAGTTGGAAGATGGATGGGGTGCAGAAATTTTCACAGTAGGGGTGTGGGTGATTTTTGCTCCCAGGCTGCTACATTTTTAGAACTATTAACAGCATGGAGACATTAGTGTTACCAATGATGTACTTTAATATACATCCCTGGAAAAAATTAAGAGACCACTTTGTATTTTTTTAAATCTGCATTTTTAAATTCTGGTTTAATCCTGGTTCTGCTGGTGCAGCAGCCTGCTTCCAGGTTCAAAGCTTCTAAGACAGCAGTGCAGAAGAACAAGGTGAAGCAGGAGACACTGGGAACAACCAGAAACCAGTCAGCTAAAGGGTGGAAGTGACGTTCTAATGCCAGCGATGACCGTCAACTTATCCGGCAGTGCCTCTTAAATCGGAGGATGACCTCAAGTGACCTTCAAAAAGAATGGGAAACATCAAGTGCAGGTGTGAAGTGCTCCGCTAGGGCCGGCAGGATTACTAGGACTTCCAGAAGCCTTCAAAGACCCATAAAGCAAGGAAGAAGCCCTTCATCAATGAGAAGCAATGAAGAGTCAGGGTGGAAAAAATTTTGCTCAGACGCATTCTCATAAACTGAGAAATATGTGTAACTAAAAATGTGGCTGTGCTCTCTTCATTTTTTTCTTGAGCTGAAACTTCACCCTTTTGCAAATTATTTGAAACAAGTTATCGCATCTATATGCTGATAAATTGACCACAGTTAAGACAGACATCACAGTTACATTAATTCATACTTATTGCTTGGATTTGGATTTAGGACCTGGTGGATTGATAAAAAATGTATGGTAATAACCCAGGACAGGGTTAGGGTTGGGTTAGGGTCGGGTTAGGGTTAGGTAATATAGTAGATGCTACACTGTTACACGATCCTAGAACCAGCATTAATGGGCTCCAGTTAAGCTCCTTTTCATCTGTATTCTGTGGCTGTGTGGTGGCAAACATCTGTTTCTCCTTACAGGAGTTCTGATGACCATTCCTGTGAACAGTCACCTGGCTGTAAACACATTACAGTCTCATCATCCCCCAACCCTTCAAACATGAGGAAGAGCCTATAGACTAAAAGAAACTTGAATGAAATAAGCTTCTCTGCACTTAGAGCTGACAGGCCCTGAGTACTAATTGAGTCTCATTCATTTCAGGTGTAGATAAACATGCCCCATTTTGTGCGGCGAAGGTCAGTGAAATATCCCCAGTGGAGTCTCCTTGGCTGAATTTCCATCACAATAGAAGGGCTGATTCTAAGCATTGAAACAGCCCACAGCCCTGCATACAGGGGCTGTCAGTTTGTAGTTCATTTATAAACCTCTACATATACATGCTATCCATGGTGCAATAAATAATCTATGAATACTGTATAGTAAAGCACCAATTAAAAATGATGGTATTCTGATATACGTAATTCCAGATAACGTAGCGTCACGTTACGAGGAAGGACAGAGGTGAAGGCAGGTGTGGGGGAAAGCAAACAGGGTTTTATTAAATGAAAACAAAGTAATAGAAATGACAAAGGAAAGGGACCACAATGGGTCAAAAGGGAAGATTAGATTAGAACATAGGGCTTAACTGGGAAATACACATACAGGTAGCAGCAGCAATAATGATCAGACTGGGGAACCCAAGACAGGGAGGCACTATATACACCACTGATGAGGGAGCAGACGAGAGGCACCTGGAGTGATCCACATGAGGGCTGTAACAAGGGGAGAGATTAAACAAGTAACAGGTGTGGCTTGTTAGAGCCACACAAAGGAGAGGATGAGGGGAATGGAATGCAGGGCGTGATACACAGTACAGAGTCATTAATGGAATTCAAGGCCTTACAGTTTCTATCAAATTAAAGTTTTGAAAGATCTATCCAGCTAGTTTTAAGCAGCTAACAACCTGCTACATTACCACAATGTTGCAGAAGTACATTCATCGTTAGGCACCAGCCCCATGTCTGCCCCCCCCCCCCCCGCCCCCCCCCCCCCCCCCCCCCCCCCCCGAGCCCCCCCAACCCCCGGGGGAGGCAGCAAAAAACCCAAAAAAAAAAAAAAAAAAAAAGTGACCCAT
>JAODJX010000136.1:8365097-8379497 GCA_026776945.1 Isichthys henryi | reverse complement strand
TGACCCAGGCGGGGATTCGAACCCGGTTCCCAGAGGTGTGAGGCAACAGTGCTAACCACTGCACCACCATGCCGCCCAACCTTGAAATTAATTACTGATATAAAGTTCCAGGTTCAGGAAGGTGATGCTTAACCATCAAGTTAGAAGGAGCAGCTAGATTGGGGTCTGACCCAGAATGTCCCTCTTCCTTGCTTCTGGGGGTGGGTAGTTAGGTCCTTACCCAGTTAGGTCCTTACAAGATGATACCTTTGGCAGCCAATGTCATAAAGTGATTTACAGTTTGTTTAGTTTTACTCTCAGTTCCATAGGTACCCAGATGTCTGTAGACATCACTGTAAAGTGAGCAGATTAAGAGAAACACAGTCCTTTAGCCCCGCCCAACAGAATGCAGGTCCAAAACATCACAGTGGGAGTCAAGCCAGGGTTGTAGGACCTTGATTTGAGCTGGAAGCGCCAGGTAAATGAAACCTAACCGATGTTACGCTGCTAATGTTCTTATTCGTCCAAGTCTGAGGCCGAGCTCATACACATCCAGCTTTACATAAACACATCATGCGGACAGGTTATTAGCTCTGACCGTCACTCAAAATATTTAATAATGGATAGTCAATAATAACGGATAAATAGGGCAGCTAAAGAAGTAACAGGTTGAGATTCCCTTTCTGTTAAGCACGCTTTCAAACTCAAATGCTTGAGTAGAAGTAAAGTCACGCAGTTCCCCTGCACGAACTATCAAGTAACGGCAGTGGGATCTAGGGCACAGTTTTTCCATGGAGAAGCGGAAGCGAATTGATTACCAGGTGTGTTTGGCGAGATTTAAATGACTGAGCACCCACTTCGGCAGGGCGTGATATTAAGTCTCATTCGGCCCCGCATTAGGAATTTGTATCTCTAAAACACTCTCATTATTCACATGTAAATCCTCGCGCGGTCGACGGTGCCCAGATAAGCAAGACGTATACGCTGTCCGCAGAAGAAACAAAAACCAGCCATAATGTCTTGCATCAGCGGAAGACAGAGGGCTAGATTAGGGTGAAGAATTAGCTGGCGGACGGAGAGAGCTCATCAATAGATATTTATCACAATATTTGTATGTTTAAGTGTGCTAAAAGGAGAATAATCATCGAAAAAAAGGCAACTTCCTCTCTAATTGGAATGGATTCCAAATCCTCGCCGTTTGTGGTGAAACCAAACTATTGTCAAGTAAACCTCAAGGCAACTTGCCATGCTTCCACTGGAGATTACAGTATGTTGGGCAGCACAAACTCCGCAGCCTAAATAACGGGAATGATCTCAAGTAATTAATTTTAAACCACCTAATATGAGAAGCAAAAACAGACAGATAAGAAATGGGATATATGGATACACTTATCTGGGGTGACAGCCATGGGTCCTCAGGTGTTGCTGATTTATCTAAGAGTTAGACAGGATGGGGTCCTGATGTTTACTGGGGAAGTAGGCTAGGCTTTAACCTAGGATAGCCAAAGCCTTAACCCATCCCTGCATGTGTGATGATACCTTTGCAGGGAGATGAATTATTTACAATTTTATTTCTAAAACAGGTTTTAAAATAGGTGCATGAATCTGATGTCATAGCTGACATGACATTGGCAGTTGAGATGCATCATGGGGCGACTTGTTGCACATGGGACAGCTATTGCAGCCGGGTATCAGCAGACGGCGGAGTGAAACCGAAGCCGGACATGCCGCAACATCGCAGCGAGCAGTGAACGCTCCAGCGGGTCGGCTGCCACTGCCGAGCGATGCTCTCCATCTGTATCCTGGGCGCTGGCTGGCGGGCGCACGACTCGGCGTGCGTAAGGGAGAGTGCGGCCAATAGGAGGCACCCGGCCGAGACGGATTCCACCCAAAGGCCCGGCGGCAGACGGGAGGCCGCTCCCAGCCCCTGATGCGAGACACGGCTTGGGAATACAGATCTCCATTTCAGATACCGTTCCACAATCTCTTATCCTTTACAGCTGTCCACAAGTAAACAACAAAACAAAAATACATCTATAAATAAAAAAATGCTAAGGGGACCACATCCTCCTTAGTGCCAGCGTCACTTTTCTCGCCTCTCCTGGCCTCCGGTCGATAGCCATCAGTCATAACCATCGTCGTTGTGGAGGCCGTGTGTCGTCCAACCGGACATTTTCAATTTACAAATTGATTTATTTTGCCCGCTTTATCTGTGCGCCAAAAGGGCGTGAGTGGGTGCAGGGTTGGGGGGGGGTGGCGTTGTCCTTTATCGTTAAACTTCTGATTGTTCTTTTGGGTTGAATCTGCTTCGTTAAGACCAGGCCATAAAAGCCCTTAGGGCGAAAAACTGCAACGAATCACAGGGGTGGGGGTATTAATTCATAACGTTTAAAGATAATACTGTCACCCCTCCCCCCCCCCCCCCGCCTCAGTATTTGCCCAGGCAAGCAGCGCAAACATGCTTCACTAAGTGCGGCGTCTGTTCAATATAATAAGCTAACATAATGCCTTTTTAACTTTACCTAATTACCTTCGACATGTCGCTATTATAAATATTAGGTGTCCGCAAGAAGGAACGCTAATTCTTTTGACTAGACTTAGGATTCAAGCTTGTGAACAGACACGCTAATCTAATTATGAAGGTGGCGGAGTCGAACGGCTGAATTTTCCCGCACTTAGCATTCAGCGGTCAGGTTTCAGCAGATGTGCTGTGAAATTAATTTCCTCTGGTGTAACCGGAGACCCTCTGTTATACAATTTCCATTTCACAGATGATAACCTATTATCACTTTATTCAAGGAAATGCGCTAATAGCCACAGGGAAGGCTGAATTATTCATATTCAGCTCATTCCCATTCCACGGCTCTCCCGCCGCTCCTTTCACGCTTTCCGAGAGGGCTAATGTAAACACCACCGTATCCTTGTAAATTGGCTTGTAGAGGAGGCTGTTAGCATATCGCCTGGGGACTGATCCAGGCTGTGGATAGCGACTGATATCTGTAAAGTACAGCGTGAGCGAGCGGCAGGCTGCAGCGGCATGCTACCAGGTGGTAACGCTGGCTAATCGGCGACAGGGTCAACAACGTCAGCTGTTAATATGGCCCCTGTACCATGCGGGACGGCCCCTTAAACGCAAGGGGGCCTCCGTGGGGAGGGCCCCCCGGATTAATTGAGGCTGCCATCAGCTTAAAGGGGAAATGACTTTGATTTGGCCTGATTCCATTAACCGCTAATACCTCGCTGTGAACTGTTTAAACAGGCTGTACAGTTACCATATGATATATTCACCATGCTGCATAAATGCAGGCATCTTCTCAGCATCATAATGGCATTTTTATGTTGTGCAATTAATTAAATGATTAGTCGTGATTTTCAAGCATTTGAAATGTTGGAGGCAGCTACTGGAGACTCTCTTGGCTTTGGGTAACTTTCTGGGGTGTGGTTGGCACAGAATAATGCTTCATTCTGGGATAATGAGACAACTGTGATGATGATACCACCACCCCGCATTAAATTGAATCCCTGCTATGAGAGGAGGGCTGCCGGTGTCCTCATTGACTCAGGGGCTATTTTCAAGCGGGCCCATAGGGGGGGGAGGGGGTCACCTGGGAACTGCCATGGGGGAGGAGTCCAAACCACTAGCTGTGTTGCTAGGGTGCCCCCCCCCCCCACCTTACTACAAAGCAACGGAAATTGTGGTTAGGCTTCTGGGCCTGGGAGTATGGGCTTCCAGGAGGGGGCGCTACAGAGTACGTTGCTGCCTTGACCTGACTGTTTTTTTTGGTTTCTGCTTGTGTCCCCTGCTTCAGTTTGTTCTTGTGTACCGCGGTTTTAATAACTTTGAGCCGGGAAGCAGCCTGCCGTGCAGCGTAGCCTCCTGCCAGCAGAACCAGGATTAAACCAGCTTTTAAAACTGTATGGAGTGATCTCTTAATTTCCAGAGCTGTACATTCAAGTGTCGCACTGATATAGTGCTTTTCAAGACGAACAAAGCTCTTTACAGATCACATGACACCAGATCACAGCACTGCCGTCTCACACCTCTGGAACCAGGGTTTCACATGTGTGGAGTTTGCATGTTCTCCCCAAGTCATCGTAGGGTTTCTCCCCATGGTCTAAAAACATATTGAGGCTCTTTGGAGTTGCCAAATTGCCCGTAGGTGTGCATGTGTGAGTGACTGGTGTGTGAGTGTGCCCTGCGATGGGCTGGCACCCCATCCTGGCTTTTCCCCTGCCTTGTGCTTGTAACCTCTGGGATAGACTACGCATCCCTGAATAGGACAAGTGGTTACAGAAAATGGATGGATGACTTTGGAATAGTTGGCATCATTCAAAAATAAAGTGTCACTATAGTAAATGAAGATTGTAATGAGACTGAAGAGACCTGAACTGGACAGGTTTTGGGCTCTAAAAACCATCAGTTTTCATACCTGATCCTGATTGTCTCGATCAAGCGAAGCTCCCTCAAGATCGTGGGCCAAACTTTTCAGTCATTATCCAGTAGCCACTTTCGCTCCCTTATCCAAAGCAAAGTTCTTCAGATGTCACCCCAATCTGGTTGCATTTTACTTCTGGTTTCAGAAATGTTGGAACAATGCAGATCGTAGCTGTGAGCAAGATAATGCAAAATTATTCACACCCAGTAAAAGTGACATTTATATTTTCTTAATGCATATTTTTAAATAAAAGCAGTAGCAAGTATATAAACCTCATTAATTAATTATGCTCGCAATATACGGTGTAGAAACCCCAGATACGCCTGTATGTCAGTATAATAACAGTGATGATATGTTGACAGTATGGGAGCGCCGGTAAAATCTGACCGGAAGGATACTGACGCAGGTCACAGTCATTATAGGCAGCAAAAATCCACCTTCCTACCATGGAAGAACTTCAGGATGAAAGATCATGGAATTCCACAGAGATACTACGAAATTGGCATTTATTTCCCAAATCAATACTTTCAAAATCACTTATAAACCGTTTGGCGATATGAAATTTCCACAGTGAGCCTAAAATGAATTTCGACTTTGACACTGAACGCAGGCCTACGGAATGTGATGTGCATGTCTGTAGATGTTTAAATATCATAGCAACTGGACACATGGATAGAACATTTATGAAGAGGATTAATGAAGAAATGCCGCCACACAAGATGTAAGGGGTGGACATTATGCTGCAGGCTTATATTTAATTAATGAGATTAATAGTAATGCACTCTGTGCTTCTGCCACAATCATTCAAACAAATCTTGACAGTGCTATCAAATCGATTAACTTTGATTATGAATGCTTTCCGGTTTTATCTTAAGTACTACGCAGAAGTTCAGGCAGAAGTCAAATAACAGCGTTTAATGGATTTTTTTCCCAACAGCAGTAATAGTGGAACATTAAGATTACATTTCAGTACAAACCCTTTAATTACGGAAATCGGGGGAAAGAAAATGCTTTTAACATTTCTCTGAAAGCTTTAAATGAGGCTGTCTTTTGCTTTTATGACTAAAGATTTGATTATATTTGACATAAATTTGAATCAGTCTCTATTTAATGCTCATTGTTATGAAAGTGGTTTATTACCGCAGCCGTTGCACTTGAACCAAAAAGTGCACATCTTTTTCGTGAAAACATGCGCTCATAAAAAAATGAATTGCTTTTCCAGGCAACACAGATTCTAATGAACCACAGGTAATTCAAAAATAAATCTGCTGATAAATCAACATATTGAATAGTCACCGAAATAATACAGCATTTTGTTCACGTGTAGGTCTATTTTTGCACTTGGTTATTTTATTTCTGTCTGCAGTTTACTGCAGACTTTTGAGAAGATTTTATGTTTTTATTTCTGCTTAAGTGAATTATATCATTGACAAGCAGCACAAAAACAACATAAGACCAGAACTGTAATGTTCTTTTTTAGTAATGACCCATAAATTTTACAAATTATATTAGATTTTTTATGTATTAATATGCCTAATAATTTAAAGATCTGTGTTAAAAATTTCCTTCTACAGGAAATTGGTATTTGAAATTATCGATAATGTATTATTGTAATTGTTACTGCTATTTCCGTAATAGTTTGTGTTTTTTTCTGAGCTCAACATATTATTGATAACCGAGCTGTGTCACACAGACATAATATCAATATTACCAACTCATTTTTAAATGAAGAAAGTGTCTAAAGCGGGGAGGAGAAGCCGGGGGATTTATACCGCCACTAGATGGCAGTGCGACCCCCAAAAACGCCCGTAATATGCGTGTGACCGCCCGGAACACTTTTACATACTGCATAGAGTTCACCACTGATCAATTTGCCCTTCAATAAAAGGACTCCAGCCTAGTTTAAGTTCAAATAAAAAGCATCATTCAAACAATTCCTGAGCCTAATCTAATTTCATGTAAATGGGTGCTCCGGTTTTCCCTGACGTGCTGGGCCGTGTACTTTTGGACCGTGTTTTCGGCGCAGTTGACGGCAGATCATGTGACCGTGCTATCTGTTATCGGGTAGAGCCCATGCGTCCATGTTAATTCTCATTCCGCTACATTTTTTAAACGTATTTCACATTTTATGGTGTTGAACAAAGTCCTGCGCCATTTATAGACGTGGAGAGTAATGATATACGGTATTAACGTTTATAATATCCTACCCGTTATGTTTTTCATTCTCCTGTTGAAATCAAATAAAATTTTAATTTGCATCACTTTCCCAAAAAATTCATATAATTAATAATATTACATCTAGCTATTAAGTCGTTTCAAAACTTTAAGTGGATCACCTTCGTGCCCTACATTTCATAATGCTCAAACATCTCACCTATCTAGGTGAATCAGGTGGATTCTTAATAACGTTCATTAAACGTCATACATAGACCAACATTTCGGGATTTCATGACGAGAGCGCGCACGTCAACGCGTACCTGTGTGCGCGTGTGTGTGCATAGCGCGCACGTCAGTGCGTATCTATGTTCGCGTGTGCACGCTCGCCGGTGTGACTTCGGACGTATCCCGAATGAATAGTTCTTGGAACATCGGCGCTGCGTGCTTTGATGAGAAGCAGGTGGAAGACAGAAGAAGCCAAACGCAGCGATTGTTCGTCTGCTTGATATGATCCCCCCACGCTATACAGGCTCACAGCACCGTATCAATGCAAAATGTGCGCAACGTATAAAATAAACCATTAAATAATGGCTATATATTGTATATTGTATATGTTGTATATTGGATGATCGGATTATCGTGTTTAAACTATTTAATTAGTTGTGCGTTAATTTAGTAGGCCTATAAAATTTCCTTGGCACATATTCAGATTACGGAGTACAGATTACATCTGTTTGACATCGCGAATGGATAAGGAATACACACACACACACACGCACACACACACACACACACACACAATGATGTCTTCAATAGATTTCATGCTTGTTTTATCCTTAAAAAGAAAATTCCAGTTTTGTATGGCAATATAAACAAATAAATGACAAATAAAAACTGGAAAGACAGTTCATGACTTTTATCCAGTATTTTCTGAAAATAGCCAATATGAACTACGTACGTCGATGTTATTCTGCGTGAAAGGGGGGCTGGATCATTCAGGTAAAGCCCCGTCTGTGTCCTTAACATACATGCCAATAAAATGCCGATAACCAGTCTTGTGGGACGATTGACAGCGGTCAGAAACGACCTTGACGAGACCTCATGTCCCGTCAAAAGCCGGAACATATGCTGACTGTCACAAGAGGCGAAGGACGGCAGCGGAGCGCTCAAGGGTGTCTTTGGGTGGGAATTACTATCCGCGTTTTAATCGCCCGTTTGGCCCGAACGCCACTTTATATGGGACCGAAGTGTCGCATTTTAAACTCGACTCCCCGCGGTCGACCGCTCGTTTAAGGAAAGACGACCTCTGCTTGTGTGTCAAAGACGGGATTCCAAAGTGCCGCTTACTCAGTGCTGCACAAAACTTAGTGTAACCTCAACAGGTTGGCTTCGGAGTTACTATATTAAAATATAAGTAAATGTGTACATTTTATCTCATATCCCACATAATCAGTTGAATTATATAATATATTGACTACAGGAAGAAACCCAATACCTGGATTTTTATTATCAAATTTGATATTCCAATGATATTCCAAATGATTTGCATTGCAATTAATTAATTACAGTCCAATTAATTAGAATATAAATCTTAGAAAGGTTTACACTAAAACATTATTAGGCTAATCATTAACAACAATAATAATAATAATACTTCCGTAGTTATTTGCCACTATAACATTGCCAGACTGCCATTTTGTCCACTTGTCAGCAGCATGCTGGGTGGGCAGCTTCAATTAACGGCCCTTGAGTGACTGACAAGGATAACGCGTGTAATACGAAGCGGAATCCGAATCCCTTGAAGCTGCTCGGAGAGCAGAGCCGCACCACGGCGCTCTTTAATTACTGCGCGTTATGGAGCGGCCAGAGGAGCGCGCCGCGGAGACCCCCGAGCTCTCACGCCGCCGGTACTGAGAACAGCGAGCGCGCCGCGGAGACCCCCGTGCTCTCACGCCGCCGGTACTGAGAACAGCGAGCGCGCCGCGGAGACCCCCGAGCTCTCACGCCGCCGGTACTGAGAACAGTGAGCGCGCCGCTGGCTTGCCTTTCTCAGGGTCGGTGCGACTCGCCAGGTTCCTTAGAAAAATTACGTACCCTAAATTACATTTACTACATAAATTAATATAATGTAAAACGTTTTATTATTTAGATTTTTTTTTATTTCGTATATATGCTCCAATATATTTCCATTAGGCTTCCGTTGCGAACTTAATATGGAGTAACATTTACAATACAGTTTAATTCTCACTGACGTTTAACCTTTTTAGGCACAAATTCAAAAGTAATTGGAAAAAGATATTTATGCAATGCAACCTGCACACATTCTTTTCTTAAGAAGATGGGCATTTGGAAAGGGATGTGACCCTACAGCATGCGGGTGCCACAGTTGCCTTGGAGTTGGACCCAGACTCCCTTCAGCCTCCTATGAAGTACCACCACTACACCTGTTCCCACAGTAGCCTCTGATGTGTGCAGTCAACTTATTTGAGTTGCCAGATGCTAATCATATAGAGCCGATGCATTGTGGAAGACCCGACCACCCATGGGACCCTTGAGTGTCAGGGTGCGTGGGGGCGGCTCACGGGCTGGTGGTTCTCCACAGAGCCCTCTACCTTAGGGGCAGAGGGGGCTCCAGTCAGAAGTGGTCCACTTCTGCACTTCAACCTGACCTCAGAGGAGAAAAGCCTCTTCACAAACCAAACTGTTTATGAAAAAACTACGCGAAGGTCAACGTCTGTGCATTGGATGTTAAAATGACCGGCGTAAGATTATTACAAAGATCACAAAAAGAAAATTATGCATATAGATTTTAAGATGGAAGTAAGAGGCACAGATCACTGCAAAACAAGGAAAAACATATACTTAACATCAGAGCTTTGCTGCAAAAAATGTAATAATAAATAAATTAAATAAAATGTGCATAGTTAGTAGCCGTGAGTATTTCATTTGAGCAAATGCGAACAAATATGGAACACAACATGAACTACATAACCCCCCACCAAATATTTTTTTTGCCAGTATTCATGTGACACATGCAACAGATCTCATCCTGAAATACTGACAGACTTACTGAGATTGCAGTACAACCACACTGATGCAAGTTTTGATGTGTTCAATTCCATGTGCATTGCACACCCCCCCCCCCCCGCCCCCAACCTGGTCTCCCCTCCATCCCCTAACGCCCAGAGTTCAATGCGGGGGCTTCGGTTTGGCCTCAGATGACAGGTGAGAGGCCCCCCAGTTCTGCAAGCATGTGCACCTCCAGATCTCTCATAATATTAGTTAAAATCAATGCAGTGCTTTTTTTAATTATTGCTCATGGTGGAGAGTGTGGGAGGCTCATTAAGGGGGGGATCGATATCGGAGAGGGATTGGTGGACGGCGGGGGGCTGCATCAGGCAGCCTTGATGTGAAAATCATTGAAGCTGTGTAGAAACGGCTCCCGGTTATCAGGCTGGTTAGCCCCCCAGCCAGCATGGGGGCAGTGTAATGGGTGAACCCTCCATGAACCAGCGCTCTCTCAGAAAGTTGTTACCCAGAATACGCATCATACTTATCTGTCAGAAATAAAACAGATACAAACCCCCCCCCCCCCACCGCCGCTGCCACCCCTCACGTACCCGTCTCCCTATCGATTGTGTCGGCTCGCTGCTCTCCCTTTCTCTCTCTCTCTCTCCTTCCGTCCTCATCCCAGGGGCGTGCTTCGTGCGAGGGGGGGGAGCTTTTATTATCTTATCTGTCCCTTGACCGTAGCGATGGGCTGGGCTGTCACTCCTTGTCCCTTCGTTGCTGTCCGACTTTAAGAGGTTAATAACTTGGGCCTCGGAACATTATTTAGGGCTAGCGGGGGGGAAGTGAAACATTCCTCTGTTTTCCTTTGCTTTGGATTCACCTCTGACTCCCCCCCCCCCATTCTCACTTGACATAGACAAACACACACAAACCGGCCTTGCGTCCCTGGGTCCGGCAGATTCCCACCGGCCCTCGACCGGGCAGCACGGCCATGCGGAGCTCCAACGGATACAAATGACAGCAATCTCCACGCGCGGGGCTGGTCCTCCGCCATTATCCGTCACAATTTTCATTTCTAATTGGACCGCTTTGCAAGCAGACGTGGCGGCTAAAGACCGTGTAATTGTGCTCATCTATAAGGCATTCGGTATTTATCAATGAGCCTGTATATCAACTGTGTGATGATTTATTTAAATCCTGGAACACATGCAGGCATACTGGGAGTCCGCCATTAATTCCACTTAAACACCTAACAGGCGTCTAGGTGCTGCTATTGTACCGATTCGGAAAAACCAGCAAAACAGTCCGAAAGGGAGAATCCATTTGAAAAATGATTGATTTAAGTTTCTGACCACCCATGTGATCCAGTGTGAAGGACACAGGTTCTAAGGCACCAAGATGCCAGGTGTTTGAATATTTCGGAGGGGATGCCCAGCCTAGAGCCATACGACCTCTTGCCCAGGACTGCTGTGCTGAGGTCCTTCACCTTCCTGAAAAAGCAGCCAGTATACTGTCATAACTGTAAGCTTCTATCTTCGATCATCTTCTGCGATAAAGGTAACAATGGAGAAGCCCAATTGGGTGATAAAGATTCAGATGCCTAAGGCAGTGGCTTCCCTGATGCTTCTGGTCTGTCATCCCATCACGACCAGCTTCACTCATCCAGGTTCATTCGTAAGGAGCCCAGTTATCTGTTACCTACTCGCTTACGGCTGGATGTAACCTAAATGCAGGTAAAACACTTGAGACATCATGTAACATAAAACATAAGCGTACTACCTTGCCCAGTGTGATCTACGGAGTCTGTAACGTGACACTTAGACATGTATACAAGGCTTTTTTTATTTTTTTTTACAAAAGCAATTTGGGTTAAGTGCCCTACTCAAATGTATGACAGCAAACTGCCTTGGAAACTTGAACTGGCAACCTTTTCATAACCAATTTGCCTTCCTCAAGTGCCTACAGCAAGTGCTACTCTGTGTTACCGAGAGCTGTGTGAACTACGCACTTCTCTTCTCCTACACCGTGCTCAGAAGGCTGGAGCGGACAGACGCACGTACCCATCCTACGGCAGAGTGAACAGCACCAGTCTAATGCAGAACGTGGTCAATGAAGCGGACATATGCAAAGGAACTGATCGAAGGCCTCTGTGTTCCACAGTTTACTTTTTATTTATGGTTAGTAGAAGATTAAAACATGGGAAGTGTTATGTGATTCAGGGAGTTAGAAATCTGTGCCTCTACTCAGAAGGTTGTGGGCTCAAAGCCCAAGTCCAGCAGAGAAATCATGTCACAATTAGATCTAAACCCCCAGCTCCTGCAGAGCTGCTGCCTGACCATCCTGTCCGGTCCTAGGGTTTCCTGACTTGTATGTACCTTTGTTAAGACATAACAGTGATTCCAATCTTAAAGCTTACTTTGCACGATTTGTCATGTATTAGTTTAACAAGTGTTCACGAAAGTTTGTGTGTGTGTGTGTGTGTGTAGAATATACGGAACAGCTGCGGTTTCAAAGACGCCTTTTGACTGGGAGCTGAGCCGGATCAGGACGCAGCTCTCCCTGAAGATAAAAATCACAGCCCCTGCGTTCAGGATCAAACGCAATCATGCTTTTATACCATTAACCGAGCTTTTCAGCTCCCAGCAATGTCCGAAACGGCTCGTAGCTCCAGTCTCTCTTAACGCGCCTCTGCAGTAGTAGATACACAAATAAACGGAGAGCATTTAAATAAAAAGCCTCGATTTTCCGTTTGCAACAAAGTTTTAGGGAGCGGTGCCCAAAGACGCCTTTAATAACTTCCTCAGTGTCCAATGTACTTAAGCTTGTATGCAATTACCGGGACAATTACAGCAGATTAAGATTCACGTGAGTTAGAAAACGACCCGAAGTACATATTTAGATAGTCGACCTAGTGTTTAAGGTGTCCATTCAGGAATAATACGTTAAAGACCGTCGTTGGGGTGACAGATCCTGTTACTGACGCCCCATTAGCAGTAATGAAATGATTTTCGTATTTGTTCCATGTTTTTCATTTACTCCCGTTATTTTCCCCATGTATGCGCGAAACAGGCTGTCCTGATGAATGATTGTGACATTAATCACTCATTCTTATGGGCTTCATTTGCTAATTAAAATCTTCAGAAGAGCGAATTGACTTACCACTAAATGCTTAATCACGAGTTTTGAACTGTCAGACCACATACTTCATTATGATGGATCGCTGAATCGTCTCAGCGTCCGCTCATCGAGGTCATGTCTTTTACCTATGATTCCTCCGTCAAACGTTTTAAATGTAAAACGATTTGATCGTTTCGCTCGATTTACATGAAGTCCGCCGATTGCAGAAGTGATACGGAAAAGTCAAACGTCAGATCTAAGTGGAAGCCAATAAGATGTGGATAGTTAATTTTAAAAGATCATACATGACCGTATGTCGTTTGAATAGGCGACAGCATATTCTGAATATCTCAAAAGAAAGGTTTCATTTACGAGCTTTACTTATACCAGTGTTATATTGTATTTTAAATGGTACCTCCGCGTGTAGAGCCATAATTCTCTAATGCCCTAGATTTAACCGTAAAATGAACTGCTGATTTTACACATCACTGCATCATGTAGACACCAAAACTCACCTTACTAATGCCGGATTATAAACACATATATGTCAGTGTTCAAACAGGAAGTATCCACCCCAATATATTTGACACTTTTTTCGTAGGCCTATTCTTTAAAATACCTAAACATAAAAAAAACCAAGAGTCATTCTGATTGGCTACCGCCGGCCCATTGCTTCGTACCTTTTTATCTTCATGCCCTCCATCTCTCATACTCTTGTTTTTCCACTTTACTTTATCTTATTACCGTATTCATTCCTCCCATGCGAGGGACGGCCTGTTGAGGTTCTGTTGCGCTGCAGTGCCCCGCTGTAAATGGTTATCTACGACGCACATTAAAAAGCTCTTTGCTGGCCTTTAAATATTGTGATTGGGTTAGAGGGCCAGGCTCCCTGCTCCCAAAGGCCTTCTTCAGAATATAAATTGAGTAATATTATAACGGCAATTGGAGGCTGGCCGACGGGATAATCACTCTGAAACATGATATATTGGTGAAGCCGGCCGTTCGATGAACTGGAATACACTAATAACGCTGTTCAACTGCAGCAGCAAGGATGATATGTTATGACCGACCATGCTGAGGTTTACAGCTCCCCCCCCCCCACACACACACTTCCTCATTTAAACACACTACTAAGTGCAAGTTAGTGGTTATAGTGACACGGAAACTGGGAAAGTTCACAGATGTACAGCAATAAATGACAAATTTCCATCCCTTGTCCAGCTCTCAGTCCCCTTTTCAGACATTTTGATTTCCTCTGGGGGCCAGGGGTGCAGTTTTCCACTCCCCACAGGCCAGGCTGAAGAAAGTACCAAACTAGTAACTGCTGAAATAATCTCACCAGCTATCTTTCACCCTCCGATGCCAACCAGAGATGCAGGGAGCTTTGAGTCAATTCCTGGCAGTACAGAGCAAACAGGCAAAGGTGCCAGCCCCTCCCATGGGCATTTACAGGCACACCTTTGGGACCCACACAATATATTGAGAACATGCCTGCTACTCACTCACCGAACAGATGCCCCCCAACCCAGGAGGTGTGTAGCAACAGTGCTACCCACAATGTCACTCACAGTGCCACCCACAGGACCACTCACAGTGCCACCCACAGGGCTGCTCACAGCGCCACCCACAGTGCCACCCAAAGGGCCACTCACAGTGCCACTCAAAGGCGCACCCAAAGGGTCACTCACAGTGCCACTCA
>JAODJX010000136.1:8345469-8355482 GCA_026776945.1 Isichthys henryi | reverse complement strand
ATCTCATTAGAATGAAAAATTGTACATTTTCTTTCTTTAAAAAATGTGTTTTTTTTTCCAGATATAAAATTGCCAGCGATTAAACATTAATAAACTACATTGTCTATTAACAAGGCATTCAAAGAAATGTAATTTACTGGGTATTGGTCAGTTTGACCTCTGACCCCAATCCCTTGACACGGTTACCTAGGCAACCGCTTGAAAAGGATGGAATCGGATAGTGGGTTGTGACAGTCTGCAGACCTCAGCTGAGGCGCGGTCTGGACAGAAGAGAAGCACACGGGATTATCTTGCCATCCCCACCTTCTGTGGCCTTAAACTCATTATTCACAGAAAGAACACGAGTGAATGGGTGGTACTCCTCAGCCACACGTCAATCATTTCATTCATTTTATTTTGCAGATTTAATTTACCTGCCCCTACATGAAAGGACAGGAAAATATTTATACATGCAACAAATCGACGCATCGCAGCAGTTTATTGCATATATGAAAGCACTGTTTGTTAGTGCAGTTCATGCATAAAAATCTTCTTTGATGTTCTTGTTTCATTAGCATAAAACACGATTTTGCCCTGTAGCCCATTACAGCAAATGACTTTAAAAACTCTCCATATCGCCACATCCACCTGACATTTCTACAGGATGCCGTCCCGCAGTAGCTGTAACCACACTGGACAGGAAAACGAGGGAGGCCAGGGAGCCCCTCTTGTTCTGTATGTGACAACTTTGGGCGCTGTGACTTGTGGCCACCTGTAGGGGTCACCGGTGTCAGGCAGCTAGAATTCTTACACATCTCAAATAATAGATGAACCTTGCTAATGGGGGCTGGCCAATACAGACAGTTCCCTCCTTTCCATGTCCAGCCCACAACAGTAAATGTGTAGCACCTTCACACTGGAGACCCAACACACCTCATCTACAGTCCAAGGAGGAGACATGGACGGTCCCCAAGGAGACCCTGGGCAGCATCATATACGCCGATACTATTTGTAATAAATGTCAACACAAAAAAAATCATTGTTCATTTCAGTGATGGTTTAATTACATGCAATTATTGCAGAAGCGTTTGAAACCTAATTAGTTTTACAGTTACATGTTAATAGCCAGAAATCCGATAAAACAAATGAGTGCTATACATCATTTCAATTAAGGCCCTTGATGGAATAATTATTATTCTCTCTTTTATTTATTCTATGCTTCTTGTACGAGATTGAAAAACTTACAAGTAGCATTTTTTTTCGTTTCGTTTCGTTTAGTTTAGACACTGATGCTGGACTACCTTCCCACGAACGGGCCTTGGTTCGGCGGCAAGCCTTAGCAAACCTGTAACGTTTCCCGCAGGGTAATACCTCATATTATCCACGTCACATGGTCATACGTGTCGTATCACATGTTCTCAGTGTTGTACTCTTAGGTGCCGGGAACCTTGTGTGCAAACAGGCAGTTGACTAAGTCACCATGCAGCAGGTCTGCTATGTAAAGACATTACCTCATCACACACTGCACGGGATTATTTACAGACCCGTCCTTGTACTCTAAGATGGACTGTCAGTTCTGTGCTTAACTCTCGGAATTTTGCAGGGAAACTCGACTCCTCAGCGATTCCAATCGGCTTGACGCAAACTAATAGATCAAGGCCTTTGTTTCCTTTTCCGCCCCCCCTTCTTTTCCCAGTAAGCAGGAATAAAATGAGGTGTTGGGGCAGCAGTTTACATCAGCATTTGTGCAAGAAAAAAAAAACTGAAAAGGCCGGCAGCAGCTCCATCGAACCCCCCCTCGATCCTTCATCGGATGACGGGAATGGCTGTCGGTGTGGCCCGTCAATGCTGATGCCTCCTCCCTGATGCCGATCCGTTACACACGTGAGCGCACGGTATTGCAGCAATTTGCACATTTTGCATGACAAATGTGTCCGAATGGACCGACACCCCCTCGTCAGCCGGTTTACCAGCTTATTCTGCATTTATTTGTCTGCAGTGGCTTCCCCATGCTTATAAACTCCTGAGAATATATTTTTTTTTTTATTCGGGCACCTTCTCACTCCTTATTAATTTCATGATTTAAACGACTCTTGTGATTTCACAGATCTGGCTGCCTGAAGGTCTGACGATTAGCAGGAATCGTTACCTAACAGGACATTTAAAAGAAAAAAAAAAATCATGTGTCATGTTTGTATAATTTGTTTTATATGCCTTGACCTTCGTGCGGGTCAGCGATTATGACAGAAACGTGGACGACCCCATCCATGCGCTCCAGCAGCCACGCTCACTCATTTGCACAAACAAAAGTTGAATGTAATGATCCCTTCTGCCATTAAGAACTGATTCGATCTGGTCCAGAAGACGGTGGGATTTTTTTTTTGACTGTGGATTGGTGGGGGGGAAGGGGGGTTATAAATGCTTGTCTGGGTCCATTGCCCCTCTCCAATATACACTGGACCAGATTCCTACCCGAACGGATGGTGAGATTTGAGGACAGACCCAGTAGCGCTTTGTACTTTAATTGCCATTTACATAGAAGGGGAAGCATTAATCTGTAAGCCCCTATTACTCACTGGATGTCTTTCCCCGTCGGTGTCATGGGCCACGTGGCCGGGAGACCGTCCCCATTAAGCATCGTTAAAGCTCATTATGCTCCATTTCAAAATGTATCTCTTCAATATTTTCCCCCTCTGTTAATGTGGTCCTGCCAGGTCATGCGAGCTCGCACAGCTCAGGAGTCTAGTTGAAGTATGATATACACACCCCTGGTAACCTGTGGTTGACCCGGCAACCCCGTGATATGTAATTGTGTTGACAGTTAACCCCCCCACCCCACTTTGAAATATCTTTTGTCAACATCATGGGTTTCTGAGACGTAATATAGCCCCTAACTCCATCAATTCTCTATTCGAATCGAATGCTCTATTGGAAATGGGGCATAACCAGTGCTTAGGCGTTTCAAATAGATTTTGCCATCCTGTGTCAGGCCCTCATTTCCTGACAAATGTCAGGCCCCCCCCTCAGGAAAGGGCCCCGGACTCATGGATTATGGCCTCGCAGGTCGCGCGATGGCATTGGCCGACTGAATGAGGTGTATGGATGAGTCGCTGTCGAGTCTAATTTTATCGCCAAGACGAGTCATATTTCGTTGGTCGGAGCCCTCACTTTGGACGAGACACGTGCAAGATGACCTGACAGCGTTTCTGACAGCAGCCTGGCCGACACCCCCGTTGATACTGAGATATTACAGCGACTGGCACCTTAGATACCCCTCGTGCTACAGAGTTCTGAGTTCTGACTGAAATTGGGTATATTTCCTGCATGCATTTCCACGTTATTTTCTGCTTTGCATGTGTTCTGCAAGGTGTGTGTGTGTGTGTGTGTGTGTGTGTGAGATATTACCCATCTGTGGAGCTTTTCATCGTAATGAATGTAACAGCATGACTAAAGCCCACTAAAAACGTGAAATGCCTCCATGTTTGGTTTAACACTCAGTAATGAGTAATTAAGGAAACATATTATTGTTGTTTGTGGTGCGTTCCTGGCAGGTATCACAGCAGGTCGTCACCTAGGTGCCGTTCTTGTCCTTGAGGACCATGTGATCTACACGGGTTTGGAGAGAGGCCCTCAGGTGTTGGCCGTGACCCTTGTACATTATGTAGTCACAACGCTATACCAGAAGATAGGGAAGTAGGTAATGGAGGGGCGTAACCAGGAGGTTGCAAGTTCATGCCTCGAGTTAGAGCTTAATGCTTATTGGTGGGTGTTGTCACATGGTTTCAGAAAATGAATGCAATATTGGGATGACTGAGCCAGGTGTTACTGAACAGATTATGCAAAGAGCTACATTTATGCAAAAATGGAGAAATGGAATCAAGAATTAGGAGACTTTTAGTGAGACAGGAATGAAGAACAAAGCGGCAGGGTTAGGGAAGGAGGTCTGGGCAGACAGTGTAAAAGGGTGTATGTTACACAGGAAGGCGCCAGGAGGCCAAGCGTTAACAAGCAAGAGCACGGGTAACAAGCAGGGTAATATGTCTTCAGAGGACGGCCCGGTTAAAACTGTACTGATATTTTGCATGTGAGAGCAATTTCTGCCAGAATAAGGGCAGTGAACAGTAAATCCCATGTAAAAATCTCTGCCTGGCAAAATCAGCACAGTGCCTCACATGTTGAAAAATAATACATTCAGAAAAGCAAAATAAAACAAAAACATCAGACGGCTTAAATTATGTATTGATCAGTTTTAATTGCAATCCACCCATCAGTGAAAGCTTTAGGAAAGTATGAAAGGGGAATAATGTATTTTTCCTGCATGATTACTTTGGGGCATCGGCTGAATTTCATCACTTAACCCCCAGTCAAAAGAGGATTATTGGGCTTTATGATGCGACCAGTGAAATATCAATACGACCAAGGCAGCATCTGTTTATATGCAGGGCTGTGTTCTCTGGCCGCGAACGAGAGGCAGCGAATTGAATACAACATCCCTGCTGATAGAGTTTCGGCGTGTCACTCGGCCGGATGGTATGGACACACGCGTGCGGACACAAACACGCACGGACACAAACACGCACGGACACAAACACGCACGGACACAAACACGCACATACACGCGCGCGCAGACACAGACGCGCCATCAGTGACACCCGCTCTGGCAGGAACAGAGTCGAAGGAAGGAATAGAGAGGAATACAGGAGGAAGACCTAGTGAGAAGTGAAGGCTACACACATGGAGTAAGGTGTGTGTGTCTGCGTTTGTAATTATTACATTGTGGGGACCAGATTTCCCCACAATGTGGTAAAAGCCTGTTATTTTGACCTGTCCCCAGAAGGGGAATAAATTAATAGAAATGTGTGAATGCAATTAAAAAAGTAAAAATGCCAAAAGTCTTTTGGTTAAGCTTAGGGGTGGGTAGGGGTTGAGGTTTTTGAGGGGCGGTAGTCAATCTGTAGATTGGCACAAAAGCCCATCAGTTACGTGCACATGCAGAAACAGCCAGTGTATGTCACGTGACCAGGTGCGTAGGAACTAGGGGGGCGGGAAGCATACCCCCCAATATTTAATTTGGGTTCATTTGCCCTGCCCCCCCCCCCCTAATATTAAACTCTTTTCTATGCCATTGCACATGATGGGCTAAATTATTACATAACAAACATAATAACAAACCGCATGAACATTTAGCTTGTGTCACACATAATGGTGCTTTTTTAATACTTAACCAGCACTTCCGCTTAATTAAAGATAACAGTGGTGCATCACGCACCTCAGGGCCTGGCAGCGGCGATCACCAACCTGACGGGATCACCTCCGACTCCCTAATAAGCACATATGTAAGGCAAGCATAACGCATCACGTGGCATCGGCCTAAGCAGGTTACGCTGGGAATTACAGGGAATTACATCCCCGCACAGCTGGAATCGTCCGTCTTCTCTCTGTCGTCAGGATGAGCACCTCCAATTACTGCCTGCTCTTCCCCACCAGCAAAATAATAATTGCAGGTTGACAAAATTCAGGTCCAGGTTGGAGAGATATTGATTTATCTGTGTCCTGTGTGGCACGATCCAGGAATAAGACGTGAAATTTACTGTTTTCATAAAAGTTTTAGTAAATCAGGACTGTTTGTGAGGGAGATACTGTCAGCTTTTTTTCGCGACCGTATGCAGTACTCCCTGAGCACTTCGATTACTGTGTACATGAGTCTCAGTCATTTCTTAAACGTGAGAGTAGGAGAAAGGTCATTTCAGAGTTTTAGACCTAAGTTTAATCACCTCCCCACACGTCCTAAGCAAGGTTATAACCAGATTACTTTCTAATTTTGTCTCAACACTGACGCCTGAAGCACGAATCTCATGAGCGTTCTGCTTTGGGTGTGTGTGTTTCTGTGCATGTCTCGGTGTGTGTGTGTGTTTCTGTGTGTGTGGGTGCGTGTGTGTGTGTCTTTACCCTAACCCTAAACCACAGATGCACAGATCTGAAGAGTGTGTTACTTTGGGTGTGTGTGGTTAGTTTATTGTCTTTGCCATAAACACACACACACACACACAGGTTTGTAATTATATCTTTGTGGTAACTCCATTCATTCATTTCATTGGGGACAACTCAAATCACAACGTGACAACCGTAACCCCTACCCAGCCGAATCTTAACCATAAGTAATTAAATGAAGTACCAGACTTTTGGCATTTTTACTTTTTTGATTGCATTCACAGATCTTTGTGAGGACCTGAAAAATGGTACCCACAATGTAATATAACTCTAATCCACACACAGACACACACACACACACACGAACACACACAGACACACACACACAGTGACCACTTGTACTTTCTCTTTTCAGCCTTACCAAACCAACAGACTTCTCTTTCTCGATCTGATATCATAACTACACCTCTTTCAGTCACTGCGTTTTTAATGTCTACAGTACAGAGAAGGGCAGCATCCTAGCCAATCCACGCCCTTGCAGTACGGAAGTGGGGCAGTGGTCACACGTGTGACATCGGCGTGTGCGCCTGTTAGTGTGTCAGTGTGTCCGCATCGGTGTCCCGCGTGCAGAATCTTCTCGGCAGCCTGCTGTATTTCTCCGCTGCCGAACGCCGAATGAATGAGCTGGCTTCTCGCGCTGGAGATGATGCTGACACTGTTTCCCCAAGTCTGGCCTTTATTTTCCATCTGGAAAGAAAACAATTTCACCTCAAGCCCGGGCAACGAGATGATTTCAGCACTTATTTTGAAAAATGGCAACTCTAGCCTACCGGTGGAATATTGGAGTAATCGAAAGCCGTGCCCTCTCTTTCAGCTCTCACTTTAATTACTTGTTTGTCTTTTATTGGGGAAGAAAATATGGCTGTCAGCTTTATGGTGGGCTGGGGCGGGCAGGGGGGTCTGACCCGGTTTTATCTGCCCTAGCGTGCACTTCAGTGTAATGATGACAAAAGGGAACGTTAAGTAATGATTAGCAGAGATGGCTGCGGTTAATTAGTTGGTTCTCTGTTTATTGTTCCATTTGCACATTTTGGGAGTAATCATTATTAATTAGAAGCGTTATGCCGGAAGCGTGGAGGTGATGCCCTACAGCCGTGTTAATCAGGCTGCAGAAAGTCTCATCCTCCAGGCCACCGATCCGTCTGTTTATCAAAAGAAGAGGGATCCTCACAGCGGTGTTTGAGATGCAGCTCTGCCTCACACATGGGATCCAGGCCATCAGTACTTTAGCGTGATAGCATGTTAGCATGTCTTAGCATGTATTAGCATGAACGGAGTAGCCGGCCATCGACGACAGCTGCCCAGGTATGAAGTGAGTGTGTTTATGGCAGCGGTGGGCAATCTTATCTGCAAAGGGCCGATGTGCATGCAGGTTTTTGGGGTATCCTTTAGGGCAGCTGTTTAAATCCAGGTGTGAGGACTCTTCAGCCAATCAAGATTCAAGATTCTTTAATTGTGACATACATAGTTAACCAAAGTAAAACACGTACTGAAATGCATCCTGAATCGCTCTTTTGTAGACTGTGCAAGTTAAAAATCCAACTATGCTAGTTGAAGTGCAAAAAGCTAAAATCTGAGCAGAGAGGTATGTTCAAAACGAACTGTAACACAGACATAAAAAAATGACCAGTGTGACAGTGCGGATGTGGTGAGGGGTACAAGAGCACATCGGGGTGTGAGGTGCAGTGGCATGTCCAGGTTCAGAAGCCTTATGGCCTGGAGCAGGGAACTCCTCCTAAACCTCTCAGTCCTGCCATGATGTTCCCGAGTCTCTCTCCTGATTTCAGAAGTAATCAAATTAGGGAGTTGCAGCAAAAAGCTGCATAAATAGTGGCCCTTTCTGGAAAACATTTCCCACCCCTGGTTTAAGAGGACATCACTGCACGGCTGACCTGCGAGGCATGGACACGCGTTTGCAATGCCTTTTATCCATATGACATACGGAATAGCACATTCAGTGCAGCGAGTGCTAGATAAACACGATATATAAACTAAACATAAATAAGAAACTTAACAGACAAAAAGTGTTAAATTATAAAAATCTCCTCCTTTCTCACCAGGTTGACTAAATCTGGTTTTGCACCAATGCGCAAATACAAATTATTGCCAGCTATTATTTGCACAGCGTGACGACAGTTGAATGGAGTCTCATGGCCGGCATTGTAAGTTATCGCCACGGGTTACGCCGTGCTCTCCGATGACCCTCAGACGAACACAAATCAAACGGGGTCTCCTCCTATGGACTTTAATCCCATAAACGAAGCGGGAGCATTCGTCAAGAACAAGCAGGCGTCCTGCACCGGGCTGCTCCAGCCAGATCGATACATTTTCAGCAGCTTTAGGTCCATAAATGTAAATGAAAACATATATAAGCTAATACAGACCAAAGAAAGGTTATGGAGGGAGTTACACCCGACGCGGGAAAATCAATCGGGTAAACGTGAAAAATGATTTAGATGGAGTAGATATGAACGATAAAAAAGGAGGGTAAAAGAGAAAAAAAAAAATCAATCATATAATTTAAAGAATAAACAGCTTGAACCTCGCAAATCTCCCATGTGACTTTGCGGCAGTGGATTTCTAACGTTAGCATTGATGTAATGCCATGCTACCAGGACCTGCAGATGGTTCGGTCCGAAGGAGAAAATCAATCCATTCTCCCTCTGTGGTCTTGAGGGGTGTTTGATATTTACAGCAGCGAGGCAAGGCCCTTGTATAAATTTACATTTTAAGAGATAAGGGCCCTCTGTATTTTGCCTTGTTATTGTTAATAGAAACTGTCGACTTCCATTCTGGCCCGTTCTGGCCGAGGCGTAGCTGTCTTCGTGTGTTTGTGTGTCCCAGGCAATTTTCTGTCCTTCATTCTGCCGTTATACAAAGGCCCACATTGTCTGGCCGCTCCTTCTCTCCTCTCCGCGGCGGCGAGGCAATCGACGCCGTGTAATTGCATCAGGAGATCCAGAAATATAGGCTTGCAATTTAGAAGAAGAAGAAGATGAAGAGGAAGGCGGAGAGAGGGAAAAAGGGGAAAAAAAAGAAAAGCCTTCCAGACGAGTTCAGTCGCACGTTGCGCCCAGACACGGAGGTTAAAGCATCGTGACAGGAGACAGGTAAATATATATGTAAATGCCGTGGTCTTTATCGCACATATAATCTAACGCACATGTTGTGCTGTATAGAGGCCTAAATTATATTTAGGAGCCATGAAGTCTGATATGCAGGGCAGCGATGGGGCCAGCTATGTAAATGTGGCGGTAATGCTGAGAGGCAACAGTGATGCACAAATCACGCCGAGCGCTTCCGTCGTTTGGGGGATTTTAGGGGACTTATTTACGTAATTGAAATGGATACTAGCCGCTTAGCCTGCTCTTCATGCTCTATTCAGCGTGTTTTTTTTCATTCCTTACTGCTCCTGCGCCGTTCAAGCTCAGGTTCCTCAGAAAAACGGACGATAAAAGGGTCTGCCGATTTCACAGGTATCGTTTTTTTGTTTTATTACTGTTTTTCTTGGCACAAGAAAAATTAACACTAAACACCTGATTTTTTGCTACTGGACGCTTTTTGCTAATTTATGTTAATGTTTTAAAGACTGAGAAAGATTCTGTAGGCGATGGATACATTGATGAAGATCTGAAACACAGCAAGGAATTATTTGATATGCTTTTATAATGTATCAGGTTCTCTTGAATCCATCCATCAATCCATCCATCCATCCATCCATCTTCTAGCCACTTAGACTGGCAGAGTCTGTTTATATCTATTGGTTGGTAGTACACAAAATAAACTTTAATATTTATCAAAACGTAAGTGCTGAAAAAGTCAGTTTGGAGTTTCTTACCTGTGATAATCTCAGAGTTTCCTAAGATAGTCTTTCTTCAGTTAAGTCATGGGTGTGTTACTTATTGCAATAAGAACAGTAACAATACGGTGTTTTAAAACAATATCAATGTCATTTTTTATTCACTAGCTGATTCTTGACTGGTGATGAACCAACTGGAGCAGCCAGCAAGTCACAAGTCCAGCCCCCCCCCCCCCCCCGATCC
>JAODJX010000136.1:8292084-8310239 GCA_026776945.1 Isichthys henryi | reverse complement strand
CCCGCCTAGGTTTCTTTGCTTTAGCAGTCAGGAGGCAGTAACAGATAACTGAGGCAGCTGAAGAGTGGCGTTTTCTGATAGAGTTACACCCCACAAATGGAGTCAATGAAGCGGGGAGTGAAAAATTCATTTTCTGACAGGGGTGTCAGCCAGATTGCCCGGTGCCAATGACAAAAAATCCATAGCAGGGGGCTTGGAAAAGAAAGAAAGTGGGGGGTGGGACACCTGACATGGTGTAAAAGACTGAAACTGATTCCCCACCATTCATAGCCTCACCTTTCAGCTGTCCGTAACGCTGTTCCACAGCCATTATTACCCACGAGGCCGCACTGCGCCTGCACACAGCTGATTGGCAGGAAGCATCCCAGCCATCTGTGGCCGACACAGAATGTGCTGTTTGCAGGTATGAAACGACTGTTTCTCTCCCTGTTTACAGTGACACTCAATCCAGGCATTTTTCAGCTCAGCTTTTTAATGCTTTTCTCTCTAAAATATTTTGCCGTTAGCTTACATTTCATGTGTATATTTCAGATATTTCAATATCTAAGTTTGAATAATTTTTATTTCCCAAAATTATTACATGTGTAACTTTTTATATATAAAATAATTATATTACATGATTTGTTTTCTCAGTTACCTTTAACAACTTAATGATTTTTATAGTGTTATCTGGGAGGATTTCTGGGGGCATACATAAGGTTAATTGTGGACCACACGGCAAATTTACTGACAGCAATGAAATAGAAATTAAGTTTTAAAATGGAATCCCCTTAAAATTAGCATGTTAATCTCTAGCAATGCAAACTCAGCCTCGAAGATCGAGAGTCATAACAAAGCCAATGCCAATCCTCAGTGTGAATCAGCTGTAAAGGAGGTCAGACGATCAGCACTGTTATATTTGAGTTTGCAAAGCGGAGTTAAGAACTAGCAGAGGCACGGTGCATCAGTGCCAGAAGTACAGGTGAACCAGTTACAAAAACTGCAGCATCGTTTGCTGCTTGAAGCGGAGCATTGTGGGAAACCATGCCAGCGTATGCCAAATGGGCAGAACTCAGCAGCAAGGAAGAGCAGCAGCCTCCAGTCAAAACCCAACCCTTCAGTGTTTGTAGGTACAGAAAGCCCAGTCATGGGAATAGCTAACCCAGTGACTGCTGTGTATGGCTGTAGGCCAAAGAATAGGAGCCAGCCACATCCTATGGAGCAAACCACTTCCTCCTCATGCCTCTGTATTCTAAGGTGTCACATGCACACTGCTATGCAAATTCAAGCATGGTTTCCTGAACATTGAAATAAAGTCAAAACGTTCCTTGGCTCCCGCAGTTACCAGATTACATCATTGCACCTGTATGAGATATTCTGTAATGCAAAGTGCTTTTCCAGTTCCTGCATCCATCAAAGACCTGGAGACCTTTCCAATGTCCTGCTGTACACAGTTCGAGTCCAAGAAGCTCTTCTGGAGGAAAGAGTAGGTTTACTCCTTATTTGGGCTTTGATTTCAACATATCGTGATGTGGGTGGCTTGGTGGCCCAGTGGTTAGACTGTCACCTCACACCTCTGGGGCCTGTTTCTCTGGAACTTGTATGTTCTCCCTGTGTCGTCGTGGGGTTTCCTCCGGGTTCTCCGGTTTCCCCCCACAGTCCTAAAACATGCTGAGGTTAATTAGAGTTACCAAATTGCAGGTAGGTGTGAGTGTGCACCGCGATGGGTTGGTGCCCCATTCTGGGTTAATCCCTACCTTGCGCCCATAGCCTCTGGGATAGGATCTGAGCCCCCAACGACCCGGAATAGGATAAACGGTTTCAGAAAATGGATGGATAAGCGTTATGATTATGTTCTGTTTTACTATTTGTATGACTTACCTACAAATTCGACTTAAATACACACTTAGGGAATGGATCTTATTCCCAACCTGGGGACTGAGAAATGATCAATGAGAGAATCTCAGGCCTGATTTGCCCATGATCTCACACAGAGATTACCAGTCCCTTCAACCCAAAGCATTGTTCCAAACTTGGGTGTTTAGCAGGTTGGATGGGTGGATTTGAGAGCAAAAGTAAAACCTCAGATAGGCATCTGCTGCTCAAACCGCTGTGTCCAGAACATGCCAGACGAATGAACAGCAGTCACAGAATGAACAGCAATCACAGAACGAACAGCAGTCACAGAATGAACAGCAGTCACAGAATGAACAGCAATCACAGAATGAACAGCAGTCACAGAATGAACAGCAATCGCAGAGATTTTAATGATGTGATTATTATGGTGGACAGACATCATCTGATTTCTTTTCCAGGAGTCAGATGTGCTAAATAGTTTAGGTCTAAGAATGGCAAAATAAATAAGGTTGTCCTTCTATCCTGACAGCATGGAGTGTTTTTGGGGTATTAATTAATTTGCTTTACTGTCAGTGTGAAGGCTGTTCCCTGTTGCTGTGCGACATTCCCTCGCTGTCTATTACCACCAAAGTAAATCCAGCTCCGGCTCGGCCCCTAAACCTGTGCCAATACCCCCATTGTTGTCGCGGTCCTTTCATTTCCTGCATCCCGGCAAAGAGTGACCCTTTGAAAGGAATTAAACATGCTGTCATTTCTCTCTCACCATGCTTGAACTATGGTTGACCTTGTCAGCCAACTCTCAATCAATTGTATTTGCTTTGGGGTGTTGAGCTCCTATATGTGTGTGTGTGTGTGTGTGTGTGTGCGCGTGTGTGTTTAGGGAGTGGGGGTTTCTCTGTCCATTAATGCTGTTCAGGTCAAAAAAAGGGTAAAAATCGGCATTAACTCTTAAACACATCAGCCAAACTGGGGATGCGGGGGGGTCTATACACTTTGTAATATAAGCATAGATGCCTGGGATAGCTTAGGTTATGTAATGATAGCAATAACCGAAGAGCGACATGATGGTGCTCCCCTCCTGCCTAGACGATCGGTTACCTGTTTGGGGAGACATGTGTGTATCCTGGACATTAGCATCCCTGTATTGGGTACCGAATGAACGGGGCTTGTTTATAAGCTCAGAAGAGGAAACAGAAGCAATAGGATTCTCACACCCAACGAGCAGAACCGTGGTGACTTCAGAAGAGGGGAAGGAGTGTCTGAGTGACTGTGCTCCCCATTAGGGAACCAAAAGATAATCTCAGCAGGGCACCCCCGGCTGGCCCTTGAGGTGGGTATGCGAGGATATCGCAGCAGGGGGGGACGAGGGGGTGGTGATCTGAAAGCTCGACAAACTCCCTCGGTAAAGTCCAGGTGGCGAGAGCGGGAGTGAAAATGAGAGGACCGCTTTCTAGAACATGCCGCGACTCACAGCAGGCGGCAGGTGGGCGTTAGCATCGAGCACTTTGCAGCAAGGGTATCTCGATTTGGGGGGGCAGCGGTGAAGCTTTAAGGGTGGGGGGCGCTGCTCTTGAACTTTTGTACGCTGTTCTCTTGGATCTGCCATATGAGTGAACGACCGGTAAAGTCTGCAGTTCCCACAGGGAAAATCGTGCAATCGGAACATTTGCAAGTAAGCTGTCGTGACACTAAGCAATCAGTAACTCTAATCAAAGAAGAACATCTTGACAATCCTGAAGCACAACATGCAACTCTGAGCTTTCAGACACTGTCCATGACATTACAGCAAGCCTGTCGATGTCCAGCTCACTGCAGCCACCGACCGCTTGGAAGTTCTCCTAATTCTCATCACTTAATAAACGACCTCTAAAATAAAAGTGCGGTATGCTTAATTAGGCAAAGGCAGACGGAGGGCTGATCCGTGTTCTACTAACTACCCCCATATCTTGGACACCTTTGAACCAGAGAGATCGTATTAACCCTGAACTGTGTCTCTTTGTTTAATGAGCACTTGAGTTTAAGAGCTTCCTACCAGCACTCAGACGAGGAATCGGATCTGGAATAAGAGCCGTAATCTGCTTTATTTCCATGTTACAAACCATGGATGTGGGGTTGACAGATTCTGGTTCTGCTCTAAATAAAAATGTGACAGGACTGACAGCCAAGACACACAGCACTCAAAAAATACTGGGAAACATATGAATGTCATGCAGTTCCAGCCTAATATTTGTACACAATATTTATAAAAATACAGGCAACCAATACAGAAATAAGTAATGGTAAATAGCAGGTAAGGACTATATGTTAAATATTCAACACGGAGATTTAGCTACAGTATCACTCAACACACCGAAGAAAAGTTAATATACATAATAACAATAAAAATGCAGGTGTGATCGAAAACACTGCGGAAGATTACTGTTTACCCCTCTGCAATACTGATCACTACTGAACGGACAGCAAAGCTGAGCAAGTTGTGCTTTTAAAAAACGAAAATCAAATGGTACAGCTGTCTGGTTTAATAACAGCAGCCAAAAATCCCAGGAATTTAGCGCTGGTTCTATTTAAGACAGAAATGCACATTACCTTTCTGTCATCAGTGGCAGTACACGTAAATAAAGATTGTTAAAGCAGGCCTACAGATTAATGCTAAATTGTGGTTCGGATAATATGTATTTTCTGGCATGTGCCATTTTAATCCACACATCCATTCGAGCTCAGATATTCATATATGTCAAATTCAAATACGGGACCTGCCGACATATAAGTGATTGGCTGATCATTCATGCCGGTCAGCTGCGTATGTCATGTGACCGAGAGGCCCCCCCCTTTCCTTTTTTTCTTTTTGACGCACAGTCATTGTGACTGTTTTGATCTGGCTTTTGTGTCCCTCGGGGGGGTGCTCAAATTGGATTTTTCACCAGGTCTGGGGGACGGGAAATCACAAAGCGGCGCGCCTGACTTTCTGCGGCGGAGCCGTATTGACCAGAGGCGGACCGGGGCGGGGCGGACCGGAGCCTGGGGGGGGGAACGCGAAGCGGCGAAACTAGGCGCGCCGTTAACACAGACGGAGCTTCCCTCCTTCTCCATTTCATCTCGATTCTGGCAAACAGAGAAAATGATCGGAGGGGGAAAAAAGAAAAAGAAAAACAATGAAAGCTTCCATTTAAAGTGCCACTGCAAACATTAATGAAACATTTTAAGTTAAAAAAAAATACATAATGTGCAAGGAAGTGAGGGGCTTTTTCAACTTTTTAAAAGACTTTTTTCAGCATTTGTTCTGCACACTTACCTACGCGCACTCCTCTGCGGACCGGAGAGACTTGGGTCCCATTTCTGCCTCAGCATGTAGCTGGCGATCTCGTCAGCTGTAAAATGAAGGCATTGGAGCACAGCATGAGAATGTATTAGCCACAGTTAGATAAGAGGTACCTCAGTGAGCCGTGCACGCTTTCAATTGGTAAAATAATGTCTGTACAAATTGTTTTTGGTACATTAAGTACCTGCTACCTTATTTCACAGATGAAAAACAATAACGCAGGCACCGGGGGTAGCAGCGCTATGGCGTTACGGGTGCGGCGACACCCCCGTTTATGTATGCAAAGTAATTTTCTTAGAGAGTTTTTTTTTTATTCAAAGAATTCAACAGATTGACAAATATAGCATACGATGATAAATGACAAAGTGCTTCGACAGGCAGGCAACAGGCTGCCTGGGAAATCATACGGAATATCCATGTTAATAAAAACAAAAAAGGAAGAGAAGTCCACTATGTAAACAGGGGGGTTTCCAATTAATAGGCGGGCAGGCGGGAGGGAGCGGCGCAAATGAAATGAGTGAGTCGGATGCAAGATGATTTATACGTGTGGACTGATCTAACAGCTGCAAGCAGCGGCTATGACAGTCTGACAAGGTGACGGTGCATATGAAAAATGAGGCAATACTGCGCCGCTAAATGCCACACTTTCAAAAGCCAAAAAAGCGAGGCCGATCGCAGTCAACCGGCTTCTTTTATTATTATAAGGGATCCCATAAGGATCGTCACAGTCGGGCTTTTTAGCGGCATCATTCCCAGTTTATGTGGACTGGGAGAGAGGGGCATATTGCTGAAAGGAGATACGAAACGCCGCTGCGCCTGCATATGTCTCTTTCTAGTTTGGGATGGAGGGGGATCAGATGCATGCAGTGCAGCGAAGACAGCGAGCCTATTAGAGAGATTGGGGATGAGGTGGGGGACCTTTCTGAGTGTGCAAGCATTTGTGGTATTGGCACGCCTGATTATTTTACTGTTTAATCTAAATCGTAGGCAAAAGTCGCGTTTCTCTTAGCATCTCTCCACGTGGAGATATCAGCACTTGATGAATAGTAATCAAAGTCAGCGGTAGTAGCCCGGCTCTAGTAGGAATCATAGTATCAAAATATATTATTGTGTGTGCATACTTGGGAGAGTTAACTACAAATCTAGAGGTGTATACTTGGCTTGTTGATTTCTATAGGCCTACTTCTTAAGTGTAATATCATTCATTCGTTTCTATGTTTTGCTTTGCTACAGACGGGCAGATGGAAATATAAGCAAGCAGGTTAGTTTTTGATATTCAGTTGCATTTACACGGCGGTACTGGTGTTAAATTAGCATTGTGCCAAATTTAAATAATTTCTAAACATGGTCGGATTATTTCATGATTAATTAATCATGACCAGTGACACACACAGATGCGGTTTCCACGCTCCATGGCTACATCTTCATACAGTGTCTTAGCTTATATTTAGTTCACTACCTAAGAAGAACGTTAGATTGTGGATATTTTTTTCATGCAAATCTTACAGGCGCTTCGTGGAGGTGAGTAACCGCAGAGATGTCATCAAGTAAGGAAAAAATCTAACCATTTCCGGAAAGCGATTGTCAATTAAGGGGCTACATGTTATGTATAGTCTATATGATTGGGTCTTTTAGTAAACTGGACATCACCTTATCTCCTATCGATGGTTCGCTATGAACATGAACATAAAATTGTTTTTTCCTTTATTTCTTGACCGATCCGATCGGACTTTTTCCCTTTCTTTCTTTCTTTCTTTCTTTCTTTCTTTCTTTCTTTCTTTCTTTCTTTCCCAAAGCTCAGCAGATTTAGAGGAACCAATTACGAAGTCTGTGATCTGCGCTCTGCAATCTCAGATCTTAAATGTCCACCGCCTCAGAGGACGGCGCTCTTTTAAAGGGGTTAAATTTCATCAAATTCTTTTCTCTTCTTTCCTTTTTTTCTGTTTACCCTGTGGTTTTATTTCGCAAAACTGCAAACGTCCTGGAAGGGAAAGGATTTTGCTGAAGCAAAAAAAAAGGGGGGGGGGGAGACAATAAAGTATATGAAAAGCCCATCTTCACAGAACATTAGACATCACAAAACAACCTACAGCCACGACCGGATATATCAAAACTGACACGTTAAACTTTGCCTGTTGATTGAACAATATCTCACAAAGACAAGAAAGACCTCACGGTTTCTATTAAATAAAACTGCGTTTGCGAGAGACTAAAAAGCTTCCTGTGTCCTTAAGATCCATCGTATTCAGGCAGCATATTAAATCGCTTCCTAATTACAATCAATAATCAGCACGTGAATGGGCCCGAACATGTGTGATGTCATGAAATTATGACGACGCTTTGAGTGAATCTACGTGTCTGTTACTGAGGGATAGTTAAAGTCGCTATAATGAGCCGCTTTTCTGTAAGTGAAGTGTACGACAAATACTAATAAAGACGGCAGCTGCTGTTAAAACGGATTCTGCTGTTAAGGTGGATTCACCGGACTGAGAAAAGAATGAGATCAGCTACTGTTTAAAATGATTATCTGCTGGAAATTCCCGCGGCATGGTGACGTAACAATGATGCGTCCCTTTGCGTAACTTTGTGAATGGAGATGAAAATATAAATTAAAATAGCATTCACAGTGCGCGCCCGAGAGAGATTTAGTGTTCACATCCTTTCATACCACCAGGCATTTTTCACAAATATATATTTTTCAGCTGACAGAGCCGCTTTTAAATCATTTCAAATGGGGTTATGATCAGGTACAGTGATTTTTATCATTCCTTTGACAATCTCTGAAAAGGGGGGGGGGGGGGTGGGGGTGGTACTGACAAGGAGTTAAAGCCACTTGAGCAAGTGAAGGCCAAGGCTGGAGCGGTGATTGAATGATCTCATTCCGGGCCTTTTGTTAGACAACAGGCAGTCCTCTATGAAGATTGATACAGAGGTGCTATTCCGAGTTTGCTGGGTCATCAGGCGGATTGATATTATACTCCGAGCCGCCGATGAAGACAGAGTAACTGTTATCATACTCAATACGGGGGCTTGTCGGGAGCAGAAAATCATCTCATGTCACTGATTATGGGAGCGTTTCACAGCTGTCATGTGAATTTATCTCTCGTCGCCCAGGCGTATGGGGAAGCCCGGCGATGTAGTAAAGATATCTGCACGTGTAAAATATGGCAACTGGCTTCTGCCGTCTTACATCATACTGCGAAAAGGCACGACGTCGACCGGGGTGAGTCTCACTGCACATAACCATATATAATTCATAAAGCTTAATGCAGACGCAGGCTGGTGACATACTTAATCCAGCCCAGCCTACAGGTGAGTATGAACATGCCTTCTGACCCTTTGAAGGGTCAAAAACCCTTCGTGCCACTTACTTATGTTTTATGACACCGTCGTAAATATTGATGGTATTAACAGCATGGCTAATATTGTACTGGCTGATGTGTGGTTTATAATATTTATAGCATGGCACACCACCTTACCGATGTTGTCTCGAGGTCACTGTACTGTATTTTAGCGCGCTTATAGTTTTTTGTGATCTTTTTTCTGGCTAAGAAAATCACACTACTGAAGAATTTCAGACATCATGCAGGTTTAACAAAAAAAAAATACGAAAAGCATTGAAGCGTCATGATAAAGTTTTCAGTCAGTCAGCAGCCAGGTTACTGGCCACTTGCTCCCAGAAACTACCAGAAAGCCTGCATCACCGTTCAGAGACGGCACCTTCAAACAGGAACTCTCCCTTCAAACATGGCAGCCCCTGTGTAAATATAACATATAAACTAAGGAATACATGGTCCTCTTGGTCAAATGGACCACCGTGACCTGCCAGCCACTCTCATGATAGCCCCCATCCTATCTTCAGGGGGGCGACATTATGACAACACATAACTCAAACTGCTCTTAACCCCCATTGGCCCCTGCAGCATCTGCCTTTTGTGGAAGTGGGCGTGGCATCACACAGCGAGCAGTCTGATTGGCCACTGAGGGCATGGCCGCTTACCAGGATATCGGGGATGGGAACTGTCTGTCATCCTGAAGCAGTTTGAGTGCGGGCAGTATTGGTGGCTGTGTGCGGTGGAATTTAGCCTATTTAGCCGACTGTGTGCATGATGTTTGGTATTCTTACAATATAGCTGTAGATTGTGTTTTTTATGAAAAAGTGTAACTGAGCTCTGTGATGGGTTGGTGCCCCATCTTGGGTTATTCCCTGCTTTTCCAATGTAGCTTCCGGGATAGACTCCGAAGCCCTGCATAAGTTAAGCGGACATGGGAAATGGTTGGATGGATGGATGGATGGATGGATGGATGGATGGATGGATGGATGGATGGATGTAGAGTAGTGGCAGCATTGTCTGCCTTTCAAACCACAACCATTGGAATCATTTGCACTTTCTCCCCTGACAGCTATCTTAAAGTTCAGGGCTAAACATAATTTGATATAATTAATAAATAGAGACTTAGTTCAGATGAATTATAAAGAAAAATATGACCTTTATCAATTGTAATGTTAAAGCTCATCGGCTCATGGATTAATCATAAATAAGCGTTTAAGGGGGAGTTTTTTGAGTTGGAACCCAGACAGGATTGTCCCAGCCTCCCCAAAAACATCGGGGGTGGAGGGTGTGGGGTGACAGGAGGCACACCCAATATATCCCTAGGGCGCTGACCCAGAAGAGCAGTGGGGCGATTGCCTCTGCTCTGGGGGGGCCGCTTCCCAGCCTCCCGGGGAACACTTCTACCACAAAAGCCAGGCGATCCATCTCCCTTTCTGGCTGATGTCAGGGCCGCTTTGCCTGATGACGGTTTGATGCCCAAGCAATGACTCCCCTTCAACCCCTGAAAATGAGCTATGACAGCTGGCAGTCCAGGCCAGAACCATTGGGAAGGCACTGGCTCATCGGCCCTTCATCTGTCCTGCCTGTGTGGGCCTCCTGCTATATTCCACATCCCCGCATGCTATCCCACTAAACGTCATTGATAACCACTGGCTTTTCTTTACCACACAGGTGGTAATACAAGCATCATATTCTCAAAGCAGGTATTATGAGGAGAGGTTAGCTGAGCTGAATCTGTTTAGCCTCGAGCAAAGGAGACTAGGGGGGGGATCCAGGTATATAAGATTCTAATCAGGTCTGGATGCTGTTCAGCCAAATGGCTATTTCAATATTAGTTTAAATCCTAGAACTCGTGGCCATAAGTGGAAATTAGCGGGAGAACATTTAAAACGAATTTGAGGAAGTACTTCTTTACACAGCGTGTAGTTAGAGTATGGAATAGTCTTCCTGTTAGTGTAGCGCAAGCTAAAACTGTGGGTTCCTTTAAATCAAAGCTAGATAAGATTTTAACAACTCTGAGTTATTAGTTAAGTTCTCCCCAGACGAGCTTGATGGGCCGAATGGCCTCCTCTCGTTTGTAAATTTCTAATATTCTTATACCTCTGCTGATCTCTCCGTGAAATTATCACCGGTAAAATAGGTACGTAAAACACTCAGTAATTTATGGAATGTTCCAGAACTAATGTGAAGTAAAAAAAAACAGTTAAACGAATAAAATAAATAGGTATTGCAATATAATAATAATATTATATTGCAATATTATTAATAATAATAATATTATCGTGGTTAATAGGTTGTTTCATCCAGTTTCGATGGCAGGCTTTTGTATCCATCTTCTGTGCGGAGATACCCATAATATTCGTCCTTACGGCTGTTTTATTATATGCGCCATGACCAGCTGTTTCCATCGGTGTACGTTACTCGCCTCGCCGTCCCTCCCTTTGTGAGAAATACGGTATGGACCCAAGGCTTCAGACGGTATAAATTAGATCGTTCTGCGGCATTAACTTCATAAAACCATAATCCTTTCCCCATAAACTATTACATGCGCGGCAACATTCCTGATTTATGGGGTGGAGAATCGATGGAAAAAATTAATGCTCGGGAAACATATTAGAGACAATATTGAACAGATTTTAATTGTGATTTGATTCCCGCGGCCCTTATCCATATGATTAATGGGATCTAACCTTCTACTCCAGCAAGCAGTAAAGAGAGTCTTTAATATGACAATTAAGTGTCTGTCTTTAGATTTTATTGTATCTCTCTCCCAGATCACTTCATCAGTACAGTGAAGCTTTTGTGAAGATTAAATTGAGACCGGTTTTCTCCATCTCGCGCCACTTACTTATGTTTTATGACATGCACTAAATCAATTTTATGCTGTTATTGATTTTTTTTTCTTTCTCCCTCTTGTCTTCTTCTTACATCGACACAAACCATTTTGCTGTGTGTACTTAGGCGTACTGCAGCCCCGCGTCCCTGGCGACCTGACGCGCATCTGAAACTGACACGTACTTTCTGCAGAGTAGTGGGGGTTGATAATCATTCCTGTTCTCTTCGCAGATCTGTTAGTCTTGACTCTGCTTTTACGTCTGTGAATATGTTTGTCTCTAAATATTTCTGTTTATGTGCATGCAAGTGTTTTATGTCTGTTTAATTAAATTTAATAAATGTGTGTGTATTTTGCAGCTAAAATATTTGGATATCTGTGTACGTATTGTGTAAATACACATGTGTAGATATAGCGACTTTTAAATATATCACTGTAAACATTTTACTGAAATTAGTTTATGTGTATTCAAGTTTTTATATGAATCCAATGCACGTGTGCATTTTTTTAAGAAGATGTTTGTGTGTTTAAATACATGACTATGTATGGTTGCCTGTCTGCCTTCATTCAGTTTTTACTATGCACAATCATGTGATGCCCTGCTTGTGACAAAAATTGCCTGTAACTAACATGATATCAATGTTTTTGATTATTGAACACACACGCATATGGTCCTGCAGGTCAGCTTCAGTGTGAAAAGGCAAACAGTTGTATGCATTCTTGCAGATGCCGGGAAGTAAACACGGAGGAGAAATTGCAAATAGCCCCCCCTGAAACATGCAGGTGACTAGTAACTGCACTGCTGCTAGGTCTGTGAGCTCTGTGTAAGAACTGTGACTTTTTGCACAGATGTTTAGAACAAGAGTGCCACCTCAATCCTCACAGCTCCATTTCCATACCCATGGTGTTTAGGGACACGGCACCTAAAATATCCTACTGTTGTTCTTCTGAACAAGGTGCCTGCTTGAATTACTCCAGTAAAATATCTATTCATGAGTGTGGAAACGGAGACTCACTCGGCTAACAAATTTAATATCGTTTTCATCATATATGTCGAAATCAGCTATCGCATCTGTGCTTCTTCAGGGTGGATGCGCGTCGCATGCCTATGACATCATCAAACGTCGACTTCCTCTGCTCAGCAGACCCTTAGCATTCACCTGAGAAGGCAGTCATCTTCGTTCAAAGGTTTATTTCCTTGACCTTGGGAAAAACTTCAGCCTCCTCCAGCTGCTATTTCGGTTGAAGAGTCGGACAAGCAATTAGAAGGGTCATGCATTAAAAGCATCTCAAATCCCTGAAAAGTGCCTTCTGCTTTTCCAAAGGGGGGCGCTGCTGAACTTATGTCACAACAAAGCCAACTTCAGCCAATAACACGCCTGTTCACCCTCTGAGTCATCTGGTGTTGTTATAGTCCAGCACCTTCCTCTATTGTACCAGGAACGGTGTGTGTATGATTCTTATAAAAATAGTCACTTTACTAAAACATTAACCTCCAAAAGCTGAAACCTCTGAAATAGAACTGTCTGGAGCATGGTGTCTGTTGTGTGTCAAAACAGAAGTGAAAATACTGAATCGCAGACTCCGGAATCATTTGGCAACTTTACACTTCTGTTTATTCCAGCTTTGCTATAATTTCAAAACTAAAAATATTTCCTGGCTCGGGTCTTTTCCGGTGTTCAAAAAAACTATAAAAATATAGTGACTTATGCTTAACCAAGATGCTGATCAGTTCTGACAGAAGCAGCTAATATCGATGACGTCTTAATGGATTGGTGCAGTTTTGTCCTGGACTGTGCATTCTGTGTGAAAGTCATTGTGCCTTGTTGTGGTATCGCAGCTCTTGGTTCAGATGGAGCCTGTCTCGCCCACTGTGTTCCCTGGAATGAGCTGGATGGATTGGAGAAGCAGGGGGGCAGGGTAGCCCCCCGCCCCCCCAAGCACTGTAGCTCACTTCCTTTATATCATAACCATGTCTGCACTCATCTTATTGGTGGGACACTTTTAATCTGTATGTTTTATATCCATCCATCTTCTGTGACCGCTTGCCCTATATAGGGTCACAGGGGGAGCATATCCCAGAGGCTATGGGTGCAAGACAGGGAACAATCCAGGGTGGGGGCCAAGCCAATGCAGGGTACACTCACACACCATTCACACCTATGGGCAGTTTGGTAACTCCAGTTAGCCTCAGCATGTTTGTGGACTGTGCAGTACCTGGAGGAAATCCCATGACAACACAGAGAGAACATGCAAACTCCACACCCATGGAGCCTTGCTGGAGACTCGAACCCGGGTTTCAGAGGTGTGAGGCTACTGTGCTACCCCCCCGTTTTATGTCCTTTATCACAATTTTCATCTCTCCATCCATCCACCCATCCATCCATCTTCTGTGACTGCTTGTCCTTTTCAGGGTTGGGGGGTGGGGGGTGGCGATGGGGCACAGCCTATCCTGGAAGATATGGGTGCAGGGAACAATCCAGCATGAGAATTTAATTTAATTTAAGAATAAATTTTCTTGACTGATCTATCCTGGTACAAGTTAAATGTAAGGATTAAAGATGATAAAACATTGTTTAATAATAATAATGATTGATACTTTATTGATCCCCGTGGGGAAATTGTCTTACTATTGTTTACTGTTTTGTGATGCAGAAACAAGCGGCGTATCACTGGAGCAGGGAAGCAGTGGACGTGTCACTGGAGCAGGGAAGCAGTGGACGTAGTCACTGGAGCAGGGAAGCAGTGGACGTAGTCACTGGAAACTGGCTCGAATTACGTCAATTTGTCCAAAGTAATTTGTCCAGCATTTTGGCACCATCCCAGAACGTGTCATGGGCCAGATTTGTTCTGGCACGGCTTTGGCACACCTACAGCGGTGCGCTGAGGAATCCAAGAAGCCCACTTTCTTCATGACCAGGCCAGATCGAACCCTGGGCCAAACCAGTTCCTACTCATTCTCTTTATCTATTATCCAGTGTTTTATTCCAGTTTTTAATTTATTTCGCAGCCAGTAAACCCCAGGTTAGGAGGACGGCAAACATCAGATGGAGATTTTGGTTGTTTTGACCCAATTAATTGGCTACATTACGTGAAATATAATGATAACCTCATTATCACTAACATATGTATCACAAAGGAGTTGATTTTCCGTCCAGACAATGTGAATGGAGATGCCTTTACGGGAGGGCATGTAATCGCATCTGTGTATTTTGGGGAGTTTGTGTATCTGATGGTGTGCCCCCGCATGAAAGTATATGCAGATGTTTATCTTTGCGCACATGTACACATATGTTCTGCTTGCACATGCGTGTGCGCACATGCAGGCCTGTGTGTCTCCTTGGAGCCACACAGACGGCTTTTCGAATTATGATAGCGAGTGACGTGTAGCAGATGCTGGACTCTGCGGTGACAGGGCCCTGTCTGTCAGCCTGCTGCCGGCCTCAATGGCGCTATGATGGATTAGGAATTGTCTTTCCTGCCGCTTGTCGCTGGATTACGAGACGGCCATCCTTCAACGCCCTGGAGGACGTTGTCATCGGAGTGACAGCTCCTTTTATGCGTCCAGCCGACTGGACAGCGTGCCATTACTTTTTTTCCTTGAATTCCCAGCTGTTCCCTACAGCTGGATGCCGCTTTGCTGTCACATGTTACTGTTTTCATGTTTTTACCTCACGTCTTGTGTGAGGCCTGCAAATTCTTTAACGGGAGCTTCTAAAACATTGAAATAAATGCTCTGTCAGCATTTTAATGCTAACTGCTCAACCAAACAGGCTTTGAAACACATTAATTTGGTGTGAACCTGTACAGGACACAATTGCTGTGTTGCAGGAAATGACTTTGGGAGCTGATGATGATAAAATGGAATAGCAGGCCCCCTTTTCAGGGGCGGAGCCATGTATAATGTGGGTGTGGCTTGTAGAAAGGGGTGAGGTCATCTAACAGATTCCTCTGCTGGGACTCTGTTAAGTAAGAGTTCAGCCTAAGAGTTCAGGGAAAGGCATCGGAGAGATTCGTCATAGATTTTACATGAAGCATATTGTCGTTAAATTAGATTCCGCAAACACTCCCAACCCGTTGCGAATACCTCGGAGAGCGATCATAATTGCTTCTCCAGACACGTAATTGCCTTCAGCTGCTACCGTTACAGTTGACATTGTTCGTTGGTGGCGAGGTGATCTGTGATTTGAATACGCAGCTTGTTTTACAGCGGCTGTAATTGAAATATGCACGCTTGCGAGCGGGAGATTGTGCCAGGGCCGCGGATAATCACCTGACACGAGAGTAATTGAGTCGACAATCTGGTGTGGTATCTCCCCTGTGCACGGAGGGAAGGGGCTTGGGGGGGGGGGGTGCAGGCGGATGGGTGGTGGCATCCCCCGCCTCGCAACAGCCATACGGCGGGGCCCGTGGTCCCCACGCGGAGCGGGCCGGAACAAACACCTGCCTGCTAGCCAACCATAATAGGGACCACCGTGCGGGATCAGCTAGACTAGGGCCCATCACGTCACCTCTGCCCCAACAAATGCTACCTAGCTATAAAACCAACCACACTCGCTTGTAAGGTTGTTGGTTCTGGAGTACCTCACTTCCTGACCCACAGTGTACACATTTGTCTCCCCTTCCCCCCGCCCTGGCTTTGATTCTTATTGCGGGGGGTGGATATCGTCATCCTCTAATCCAGCATTTCCCAATCCGGTCCTTTGGGACCCACAGACAGTCCACATTTTTGATCCCTCCAAGATGGTTGACATTTTTGCTCCCTCCCAGATGGTCCACATTTTTGCTCCCTCCAAGACGGTCCACATTTTTGCAAAAACGTAGACTCTATGAGGGTCTGCGAGTACCATATTGGGGGACCCTGCTCTAATCCGTTCTCTCATTTTCTGTCATTTGCATTATCAGATGACAAAAGCTTTCTCGGTCTTTTCTTCCCCTCCTTCTCCTGCTCTTTCCAGAAGATGCCACAGCAGCCATCAAATTAATCATCACGAATATCTCCTCCTCAGCAGAGAGTGAACATTAGCCAGCACTTATCCGGAATGGACTATTATCTGCCCTAGATAACTTTTCATCCATTTTCTATTTTCTGTTTGGAAAAAAAAGAAAAACAGACAAACAAGAGATGCTGCTCTTTGGCAGAGACGAGAGGCAGAATTAGGGTCCATCTTAAAGCTATTATGAAGCCTGAGAATCACAGGCAATGACAGTTATCTACAGATTGGGGGTGGGGGGCGGTGAGGTTGAGTGAGGGGCCAAGAGGTTTTATTTGTTTATATCCAAGCCCAGGTGAACTCGCTGGAGTGTTTCGCTTCCTTAATCGACAGGCTCCTTCACAATTATCTCACATTCATGAATAAATACCGGGCGTTTAAAGTTCCAAGTGTCGGCCTAATTACTTTAACTTACTCTTATAACGAGCGTGCACGGCTATCGATCGACGCCAGACCTCCGCTTCCTCTGGAAAAAAAGAGGAACGGAACACGCGAAAAACAGGTAGTTACCCCGTGTTAAATCATTAATATCGTAACGATTTTTCCGGCACTTTCTCAAATGAGCCCAAAGCGACAGCGGAGGGTGCTGGTCGAGCCCTTCAGGGCGTGCCAGCTGCAGAGAACAAAGCTATTTTACACGCATGACTTTACATATTTTAGTTATAAGCATTAATCCTGATAAACAGTGTTTCCTGGATGAACTCATTTACTCAAGCTGTTTAGTTCGACTTTCCTTTTTAATCGTGTAACATCTAATTCCTGCACTCATTTGTGAGCCTGTTCTCAACATGTTTTACACCAGCTCACATTGGGTTTTTAGTTTTAATGAATGATACTACTGAATGCAATCCTGTTGATAAAATGCTGATATATAGTAATAGAACTACATTTGCATGCTTTGTCTCATAAATTCAGTGTATTGAAGCTGTGTTGATTGACTAATTAAAAATATTTTTGCGATTAGTAATATTTACGTGAACTTCACAACTGAAGTTTAAGTCGTTATACATTTGAATGGGGTAATTTGTGCAACCTTGATTTCCACAAAGTTTCTTTTTATGCAAGTCAGTCTTTTTTATTTTTAGAGTTTTCTTAGGCTGTTTTAGTTCTGACTTCTGATTTGAATTCTGTCCAATTTCTCAGTCACTTTCTGAATGATTTCAATATTCATTTCTAACTTTAATAAATTTTGAATGAAATGTTAATTATATTTGTATTTCAGTTAAACAAGATTTCTGCTGCTTATTTAGTGCCTTCTGTACTGCATGCATGAGTGGGGGGGCACTTTTTCAAGTGTGCGTGTGTGTGTGTGTGTGTGTGTGTGTGTATGCATTCCACAGGTGTGTGTAACAGATGGAGCTAGCTTCCCATAGCAGGGGTGGTCAGTCTGGCGTGGGGGAGGCAGTGGATGAGGGTGAGGGGAAGTTTAGAGGGACAAGCATGACTGCAAAATGTCTCATTTGTCACAGTCACCCCCCTCCAGCTCCTGGACCCAAAAGAGAAAGAAACTGCATCTGATATTCTGTTGCTCCCTTAGGATCCACCTACAGGATGAGCATCTCTCTCTGTTTTCCTCCTCCACCTTTCCCCTTGTTCCTTTTTTTTGTTAATTTGTGTCGTTGGAGTGTTTACATCAGCTGTCATTGGGGCCACACTGGCCTGCAGCGCCCCCTGCTGTGCGGAGGCCAGGAGTCCGTGCCAGCTCACAGCGCCCTGGCATCCCACTTCTGTGGCAACCCCTTTTCTTCCAGGCCTTTCTTGCAGAGGGGGGGGGGGGGGGGGGGGGGGGGGGGGGGGGGGGGGGGGGGGGGGGGGGGGGGGGGGGGGGGGGGGGGGGG
>JAODJX010000136.1:8237822-8250487 GCA_026776945.1 Isichthys henryi | reverse complement strand
TCTGAAATGGCGAAGCTGACACACTTTGACAGGCATCATATCATAGTTTTACACCAACATGAGGATAATCTAAACATCATTTTCTTTGCCTGCCTAAGACTTTTGCACAGTTCTGTATATATTTATATATGGTAGTAACACATACAATCCCTTATACGCGTTACTATCATATACATATATACTTTTGGTGGGAATGAGTAATGTAGCTAATTAACTTTTCAAATTAAATAACAGAATTAAGAGTACTGAGATTTAAATGACCTCTTATTTCTTACTTTTGTCGTGTGAAAATATTTATGGACAGATGCAGCCTATTCCCCTAAAACCAACCAAATCTTAAACCAACGTCCCATAGACCCGCGCACTGCTTGGGTGCGGATGCATTAATTAGAGAGTAGAAGTAAGGCATCATTATCATCCATTCGGGCGAGTAGGACTCTCAGCCACTCCATGGATCAAGGGTTTTCATGTCTTACAATCGATTGAAACTTTTAATTTAAGAGATACCAAAGTAACGCAAAAGTTACTTTACCTGGTAATTAATTATTTTTATATGCAGTCATTCGTAAAGTAATTGAATTAGCTTTGAATGAAGGAACTAGTAACTGTAACTAATGATTAGCTTTCGGTAACTTAGACAGCACTGGAACTGACCTCTGGTGGTACCTGATGAGAAGATCTGACCAATCGTCTGATAAGCGAAGCAACTATCGGCTGTTTCGTTTGACCTCTGCGCGTCTTTAACGTCGCTGATTTTCTCCTTGTCAAGGCCTGACTGAAGGTCTTTGACCCAGACTGCTGCCCCCTACGACCACCCACCTTCTGCCCGACTCAGATGCTTTTCCATTCCTTAGGCCTCTCAAAAAAAGGGAAATAAACACGCGCAACAAAACAACAGCAAGACAATGACAAAACACACAGGAATAAGACCAGTGTTTGAGTGCCTCTTAAATTTATAACCCTTAGTAAAAAAATATATATTATGTTTAATGCAGGTAATTTCCCATAATCGGATGGCAAATGAAAGGGCACGCACTCATGAGGCGTTCCAAAACTGCAGACACAAGTTATGTCCCGTTCCGCACAACAACCGCTCTCCATCCTGGCATGTTTTGGAACATATTTCCAATGTCCTGTTTCATAATTCTATTATAAAGCACTGCCTGGCAGGTCTGAGAGACAAACCATCTCCTTAAAGAAGAACATGGAAAACGCAAAGGCAGAATAGGAGGAACAGTTCTACACTGGATAAAAATAAATGTGATGTGACATAGAGGTATGTCGCCTCTAACCAGCCCTGTGTGGACACTTACAGTATGCTGTGTTAGATCTGTGGTCTCTCTACAGACACTGCAATCAAAACTCACACTGTATAATGTGCCACTGCATTTATTCCTCATTTTTCAGTATGAGGGATATCGTCATAGTAGCTGCTAACTCCAGGCACGGAGATTTTATTTGCTGCATTATAATGCAAGATGCCTCATCTTCTCCCTGATAAAGATTCAAAGAGGATACCGATATAGCATCCTAGGCATGAAATCACCCATAAATGAAGAAACAATCTTGGTACTTAACAAACCTGATTAATGGTCAATAACTGAATAACATGATTAACGAAGTTTTTGGCTCAGAAAGAAACCAGATTCATTTACTAGTTTTATTTTTCTTAGTGCTCATAAAAAGTAATGTATTAATCTTGTACGTGTGCAGTCCCTGAAAGATAAAATAAACCTCTGAAAATTGTTGTTTGAGTGATACAACCCGATGTGTGTGTGTGTGTGAAAAAATAAAAAAAATTACAGACATGCTATAGATATTCTTTGTGATGATATTTATGAATACTGCACATCATAAAGAAAATGCAACTTTAGTAGGACGACACGTTTATGCATGAGAGTGTCAGTGTAACTGGGATCGAGGAGGAGGCACAAAAATTAAGGACCTAGAAATATAGTCTTTTTTAGGTTTAAAACTTTCGTAGGTGACTGTGCCACCTGGAAAATACCAAACTTTAATCACCCAAGTAATTATGATTAAAACTGAATTTAAATGCATATTGGGCAAACACCATGAATAACATACATCTCTGTTAATTCTTTGCCCGTTATTCATGCCTTGATCATGCATGTTCATGAAAAATGAAACATAAAAAGGCACAACAAAAGAATGCAAAGTGACTCGAAGTCAATGGTGCGCATTAAAAAAGCATCAGATTGAAATAGCCGGTGTAGATTCTCTCAGCCCTTCTCTTCAAGGCGAAACACCTGCGAACTCCGGCTCGCACTTTCAGTCTATTGTGATGCCATTCGGATTTCACAGCGCGCCCAAGCATCTTTGAGGGAGAATGAAAAGCCACGCTCTTCCAGACAGTCGTACAATTGCCATAACGACAGCATATTTACTGGTAAATAGATGTTTTTTTTTGTTTTGCAAATGGCCCATAAAAAAATGTAGTATAAAGACGACCCTGCCTTCCCCAGCAGCACGGAAGTAGATGACAATTAAATCTACGGATGGAAGGAGCTCAGCTCACGCCGGCCGCAGTAATTATAACTCTGCTGGTGACTTCCAGATCTTACAGGCTCCGTCTTGTCTGGCCTCCTCGGTGAGGCACTTTATTTACTATCCCAATAACATCTACGATAAAATAAATTGCTCCGGAGGCTGCTGGGATGGATAGTGGGGTGAAGGCTGGAGTCGACTCAGATTCACATGAAAAACAAACAAGCAAACAACAAATACTCCCTTAGCAAGACAATAACGAGGCAATGATGCTTAAGGAGAGATTCACTTCTTTCAACTTTTTTTCCTCAAAATCTAGTGAAGAACCCAAAGTCCTTCCAGATCACAAAAAGAGACTCCAGCCCACATGTCTGTTTGAGTAGGTCAAATGCCTTCAAAGATTACAGGTATTTTTTTAAATGATATATATTGTGTTTTATCATTACTTCATCTCTAAGCACTGTGTTTTCACTGTCAGGCTGTCAAAGATATCAAGTGTGTGTGTGTTCACTTTGACATTCTGGCCGGATAGGAAATCTGCCCTGTGATACACGGTCCTTTGATCTCCTATGTTATTTTTCCCGTTCTGTATGAGGAACCACACCTCGAACAGCCTGTGATATAAGCCTGCCACATAGATTTCGTTCTATATATTTTTTTTAAAACATACACTGCACAGTTTCACTGCAGCCCAAAAATAGCGCTGAGAAAGAAAGACAAATTTAAGCATACATGAGTTTTAAGATGATAGCTTATCAGAGAGACCATGCACAGTAAAAATACTATAGTCCAACGAGTCGATAAATACGAACAAGGAACATGCATCATGACAATAAAAGTTAATTATATTCATATAAATCCTGAATTGACTATCTGAGACATTTATTATGAAAACCAAATCAAGCGTACTGGTTATTTCTCTTAAAAGGTCTTAAAAGGTATCTCTTAAATTGTCTCTTTATTCCCATATAAAACTCAGAGTCACCAAAATTAAAATGATGGTACATTCATTTTATCAGAGGACTGTAAAATGTTGCTATTTGATATTGAGGAAAAGAAAAAACATTTCTTATATTATCTGAAACTGTATGTTTTCTCATTTCAGTTCAGTTGGTCCAAAGTCCAAAAAGACTGACGCTTATTTGTATAATAATAATAATAACAATAATAATAATAATAATAATATAATATGAAGCAAAAGAACTGACATTCAAGGCTGACAATTTACAGGACGGAATTCTGTATGTCAGATAAGTTTGAAAGTTTTGAATATTACCCCTCTCCCCTAGACGATAATTTAAAATGTGTATTCACATCATTGTTTCTTGTGAAGGCACTGTACAAATGTAAATTTACTGTTTGATTCCAATTTCCTTGTTTACTACATAGAAAAAAATCATTACTGGCTAACAGAAATATTATAACTTTGACAAGAACAGACTTCAGCTTTCAGTTTACATCCTGCCAAAATTCACAGTCCCCAAATTAAACTGTCCACCGGTAAATTACAAAATATTTTCGGCTTCCTGTTCCAGTGGCCATGTAAAATACCTTTCTTTTTGAAGATAATCTAGAGATTACATGATTATGCTTGTTCTTATACATTACAGAACCATCTCCTATTACACACACTCGCACACACACGACAAACACAAACACTCACTTCTGGAAGTGCTCTGAAAATGTCCATTCATCTTCAGGGTCTGATGTATAATTGGTACCGAGACTCTAATACAGAATATGTAGGATTCATTGCCTCTTATTACAGAGTCTGAGAATCGGGAACAATTACTGCTTTTGGGTTTCCTCTGGGAGGGAAAATGAGGAAGTCACAGATGTAATTGCTGCAACTTCAAAGGTGCTTCAGAAATCGCAGAACAGTGATGAACGAAGACCAGCATTAGTGACATTTAAATACATAGCATACCTCTAATTAAATACCTGCGCGCTGTTTCGGTCGGGTCCCTCTGAATGTGTGTGATATTTCTGCAAGTGATTCCCTAAGTTCCCTGATCTTTTTGAGTCTAATTTTAAAACAGGTTGAGTTCATTGCAGGATTTCAGGCTGCGATGTTTGTGTGTTTTCTTCATCTTTTTTGCTCATTTGTTTTGTTTTGGCAAAATTGGGATAGAAAGAATAAACCCTTGAGACTGAAGGTCTTGACAAAAGAAAATGAGGAAGAAACATTTAATTAAAAATGCTTAAAAATCTGAAAATCTTAAGTGATAAGGATTTTTAAGCAGGGCCCAGACTGCCAAGATAGTTCTGGTGGCGTGATCTTGAGGGAATTTGACGTTAATTGGTGTCTAGACGTTTTATTACTGGGATACTAATGACTTATCTTAAAAAAACAGATACAGAAGAAGTTCTGTTTGTCTCGGTAAAAAGTGGGATTTTTCTTTGTTTCTGACTTCTACTCAAAGTTTTGGGACAGGTCTTCTTCCCAGGGGGTGGTAACTCCAAAGGCACATTCAGGCACCTAAGTAAGTCATGCATGGGGGGGCATAAGTTTCCCACTCAGCTTTGTCAAATGCTATATTTCTTTCCGGACTGAAATGGCCTTCAGGCCTTGCTAACTTTTAAACTCTGCTTATATGTACGACACACCTCTGCGCAATAATGAAATAGTTGAAATGAAAAGTACAGAATCTCGCCGTCGGCAACTTTCACTACTATGGATCTCATGATAAGGTCTCGTTGACAGGATGCTATATTTCCCCAATTTACATGACGGGGGATGGGGTTGTTTCTCCATCCGACCCCCACTGAAAGAAATTTCCTTAATGTCAACTAGTGTAAGTCAGTCTTAAAGAACTCCCGATCTCTGACTGTAGATGCTTGGCAAAATTTTGTAACTTGTAATGCGTTTCCACTGATCTCGCTTTGGGAACCTGTAGTTACCATAGCGATGGGGGTCAAACCTTCATTTCAAGTGCAAAAGAGCTGGAAATTATGCCTGCCGGATCCCCGTGTCGCGTGTCACAGCACAGCCCTGCATCAACATATAACCCCTTAAGTGTCAGGGCTGCCTCAAACCCTGCTTCAGAGCGAGACGATTGGCCCTTTAAAATAACGAATTTTTAAAGGCTTAAATAGCTAATTTAATCATTTCAAGTACCAAACATATGTGTGCTTGGAGTTTAAAACCCGTGACCTTTTGCAACTTAATATGCTGTCTTATTTTAAATAACTGAAAATGTGCTTTGCGGCATGCATGCAAGCAATGCAGCGGAACCTGCATCTGTTTTTCCTATAGATGCAACTGGACAGAAATGCATCAACACAAAGTCATTTTTCTTGTCTGCAAAATATGCTGAATAAAAATATCCCAAATTTATTTTTTTATTATTTTACAATTATTACTTGTAATAGTACCCCAAGTTCAAGAGACTTTCTTTTACCAGAATTCTTTTATGTTAATAGTTTGTTGGGTATAATATCTCTCTTTCTCTTTCTCTCTCTCTCTCTCTCTCTCTCTCCCTCTGTCTCCCCCTCTTTCTTTTTAATTGATTGCAAGCTAATTTTAATACAAGTCACACATTTTGCTTATTATCCTGTACACAAAACACTATCTCTGGGGTTAGAAAAGAGACCCGGCGTCCACATGTCACTTTTTAGTGGAAAATTACGGCTCTCTGTACAATTTCTCAGCTTGACTTCAATCTCAGAGTAGATTTTATCTGCACAATTATCTTCCTCATATTTTGCTTTAATTGGCACCCCCACTGAGATTAAGAAGACTACGTCCTATTCATAAAGATATTACAGGCAGCAAATCATTAACTGATTTCAAAAGTAGGGGAGGAGGGTATTGACATAATAATGTTATGAAAAGGAAAACACTCTTCCCGTTCTAAACGTTGCTGTCACAGAACAATGCCGGGCATCGGCGTTCTGCGGCCGACCCGCGTCGCCCTCTGAGTCACGGAGAGTTGTCAGTAATGCAACGCTTAAGTGCAAGTAACTTCCACGAAGTAGAGGGATGGGATTAATGTCCCTGCAGAAGTAAAACAAAAGAGCTGCATATTAAATTGAGAGCCTTGCAAGAAGGTTTTAAGAGAACAGAAAAGCCTGCTGTCAACAGAGTATAACCGCAATTTAGTAAGAAAAAAATGTATGTATAAATACATGTGCTCTATACATAATAGTGAATTTCATGTGCATAGATATGAGGCTGGAGGAATGGAAACAGAGTGAGATGGGTGAGATTCTTTTCTCCTTCAGGTGTTTGCTGATCCTCCGCCCCCCCTCCAAACACACACATACACACACACACGCTTAGTATCTGCCTGTGCCTTGGAGTCAGGGGCAGTGCGAGGTTCATATAATTTACACAGATGGCGGCCACCCTTAGTCAACAGTCCCATAAAGGCAGCTGTAACTCTCTGCCATCTCTGTCCTCCTCGGCTAGGAGGTAAAAGGTCGGAGTGCATAAGCCGGCAGAATTGGTCAAAGACAGAAATAATTTTTTAGCCGTCGGCGCCCCCCACTCTGGTAAACGGTGCGGCTCCTTTGCCCCTTTGTCACGTTTCAAATCTGTGGCAAGAGAGTCAAATGCATCATTTCATCCCTATTGTTTATTACTCTGATTATTATTTACTCTGTTTTTACTCCAGGTTACAGTGGTACAGTTAGGGCCATGTAGCCAGAAACAAAAAAAACTGAACAGTTAGCAGTGCATAATTTGCCACACAGTGGTGTAAATCCTTCTGGAATACCGTGAAATATTTCAGGGTGCAGCCCAGCACCAGCTGACAGCGGGCAACAACCCGGAAAATTCCGTGCTGAAATAAGGCTCAGCAAGCTCCACCCCCTCCCCTTCCTCCCCACCACCACATAGCACGGGATGACATTTAATAATCATCCTGAGATATGTTTGGGCTCCGGGTTCGATATTAATACATTTGTACTGGATATAAATCAATTACCAGCTCAATAGTTAATGACAAAGCAGTTAATTTTGGATTCTGTTTACAAGGACGTAAAGCAGCCCAACCATTTTTATGGAAGGAGCTGTCACCCTGCGTAACCCCTGCCCCGTCGATCTTGCATTGTTAAATTCTGGATGTCTAGCAGTGCAAACATGGAGAGCTTCCTCGCCCTCTCTGTAGGCCTGGATGAGTTAAATGATATTCATCCTTCCCTTGGCATTATTTCAGAATTTTAGCTGGCTGGCTCAGCTGGCTGGCTGGACCAGCAGGAAGGCCTTCAGGAGAAGGGAGTCAGAGATGGGGTCACAGGGAGAACGTTAAAGATGCGCTTTCACAGAGGATGCAAGAGCAATGCGGGCAGGAGAATTGCAAGGTACAAGGCGGTGGGGGGGGTTGGGATCTGGACAGGCCAATACAAGATACAGGGCTGGGGAGGAGGGCCGTTGCTAGGTATTCTGGGTTCCCTGACAGTAAAATGTCGCCATGGGCCCCCCCACTTCGGTAGTCACGAACAGTACCTACATAAATAGAATTTGCGGGGGGGGTGTCCCCCTCAACAGATTTTGCTGAGCTGGGCCCCCATGCCCCCTGACACCCCTGATCATACACAATCCATAACACACGGAGAACATGCAGGTTCAAACCCCCCAACCCCAGGCTTGTGTGAAGCAGGGGTGCCACCCACTGGGACCCCAACATTTAATGTCAGGTATGTACTTTAATTACCCCCCTAAAGACAGCGAACAACAAGAGGGTTATGGAAGCTGGGAGGGCATCTTCTGGTACCGGAGGGAGGTACTGTGGCAGCTCACCCCCCCCCCTGGCATCACCCATGTTTCCCCCGGGGGCAGACACATCGACGACTTTGGAATTTTCATTGCCGTCGCTCGGAAAAATCACCAACGTATTATATTTTGGGGAAAACTTTACAGCAAGCTCTGGCTAATGTCGGGCAACGGGGAGGTTGTTGTGTTTTACGGGGGGGGGTGTTTGGGACAGCCATGTAGGAAAACAACATTGGTGCAGTCACTGTGTCAGACAGACAAACTCGGGAAGAATTCTGGAAACTAAACCTGACCTTTGTTCAAAGCAGATGTCTAATCTGCTACCACTTTTCTTAATTAGAAAACCAGACAGATTTTAATACACGCAGTGTTAATGAGAAACAGCTCACAGGTGCTAATTAAATTAAAAAAAAAACAAAAAAACAAAGATAATTATTAGTTCTGTGTTTTTCACACTCAGACCACTTTTGTTATTTGACTGAATGTGTACATGTTTGCAAACAACAGCCTTTCCTTCATGCTCAGGACTCAGGAGGAAAGGCAATGGAGGGGCTTTCGTTTCCATGACGCCTGTTTGCTGGGCTGGGATGTAGCTGGAGCCCCGACAAGACCCCGAGCCCCTCCTCAGATCTGTGTCTCCCTTAATGCGCGGAGTGCTACAGCTGTGTGGTCGCCAGACTGTGAGGCGGAATTCATCCTTCCACTCAACACATATTCAGTAATCCCAGAACACACACAAAAAAATGCTAATTTGCTCATTTAAATACAATGTTTGTAGATCAAATCTGGCATATTCAATGACGATTTCAAGATTTAAACTCGCAGTCCAGCAAATAGGATCTGGCTGGTGAGCGCTTACTGCCTCAACATGTTCTGCTATGAAGACATGATAAGACTGACATGCTCAATATGGTGTGTAGAAATGAGAGTGGTATATGTCCACCAGTTCATATTATGGGAAACAGAAGGGGTAGCAAGGATCATTCAAAGCTTCTGTTTGTCAGAGATGCTCTAGTGTTTGTTGTGGCCTTTTGTCAGGGAAGCTGTACGAATTGCCTGTAAAGTCTCACACTGTCTTTGGGTGCGAGAGCCTGTGAAAGGCGGTAAGAGATACTTTGCCTCTCAACTGGGGAAACGCGACTGTTTATATGAACCTATCCGTATACAAATCTAAACATTCTCCCCCCCGTGTGTCCTTAGCAAATGTATGTGTGTGTGTGTGTGTGTGTGTGTGTGTGTGAGCGGGTATACCTATCCTTATGGGGACACAATGTCCCCATAACGTGATAAATATCAGTTTTTTTTGTATTTTGCTTGGTTACTTATGGTTATGGTTAGGGCTGGGTGGGTGTTAAGGTTGTCATAGTTAGCGTTAGCATTTTTCCCATAGAAGTGAATGAGCGGGCCCCACTAGGATAGGTATACCCGACGTGTGTGTGTGTGTGTGTGTGTGCGTGTGTGTGTGTGTGTGTTTTAATATATACAATCAGTCAAGTTCCGGCATTTGATTTATAATAACTGATTTTCTGATTTTCTTTTTCCCCTAATGGATTATCTTTCTCTTTTTCTGTTACGATTGAAAGACACACACCCTGCCTTTTCACGTTAGCTCTCGTGGTAGCCCATACCACAGACGTCTGTAACGCCAGCTCCCATTTTAAACACAGAGCATGTGTATAGATTGCTACGTTTTCAATCGTCAGTTTGCAAAGTAAAATCTGGCCTGAACTTGACAAGGTCATCCTTAGGACTGTGCAAGAAAACACACTGTCCAGACTTACAGTAAATACCTGGGTCCTCGCTCTCTCAGTCCTAAAGGTTATCAAGTGTGAATGTACCCTCAGTTACCTCCTTGGCTCAGTTACCATGCTTGACAATGCAATCTGTGATTACCTGCTTTATTGCCCTGACTATGAAAAGTGCCCCCTCTGCACTACAGGCAAAGACAGTAAGGAATAATTTCCTTCTCTGCTTATATCTGACAGTCTGTGTAGTCGGCTGCTATGCCATCCTAATGATGCCACTTAATTACAAGCATCTATTTGAACACCCATAATGTCTGTCCAAGTAAGGACCCCTGAAATCAAAAGGGTCAGGTGATGCTTAAAAGGAAGAGACACACTGGAACATATATTGTTTTGATTTTCCTTCTTCTCAAAATAAGTGACATTGCTTAGCAGATTTTCCCAGAGCCTATAGAACTATAGAAGAGACTGATGGTACAAAGACGATGCCCTGGAAACTGAAGAGAATGACAGGATATTTTACAAGATAAGGTCATGTGAGTGTAAGGAATAAAAAAAGTGTCTGTTTTAGTTATAATGTGGATTTTTGTTGTATTTTTGAATTATGTACAATGTAGGTACAATGAATACTGCAGCTTAACTTTAATTGCTTATGCTTTGCATAACTTCCATTATTATTTGTAATTGTTTATGGATGTTATGAATGTGAATAAATATGTCATTATAAGGGGTTGGTGTGTTTAAAGAATGAAATATCGATCAGGGCAGAGTGTGTGAAAGACTTTTTTTTTTACCATTATGTTCCTTAAATATTTTTTTTCGTTTGCCTACCTCAGGGCTTTATATTCAAGTATGTTTTGTGAGTCTTTTTGGTAGTGATATTAGAGAAATAATTTTAAGATACTGAACTGGAAGTGCATTAATAACGCTACACTACTAATTATCTGGATGGTAGCCGATACAATGAGAATAGGGCACGAAAATGGCCCCTTCTTAGTCTACCACTCGAAACTCAATTATAAAATCCCTCAGTATTTTGTCTCTCGCTTGCCACATTCACACGTCACCTTGCTGAACCTGAATCAGTTTGACAGATTAGCTTCCGACAGGTAAGTGGGGAATTGGGGGATGGTACTCAGGTCCTACAATAATGTGTGCGGGTGAACAGAGCAAAGTCAACCACTGCCTTGTCCAGCTCATGCGGGCCTGAATGTCACTGTTGGGAGAATTAATGGTGTACGTACGCGGGAGTCTTTGACTTGCCAAACTTTGTGGCGAGTTCTAAAGGACGACCTCAGCTGGCAGATGATGACCTATATGGTCAGAAATCCATTTGACCGCGATAATATTTCCCATCGGCCTCAACTTGGTACGATTAGATTGTCGTTATATTATCAGCGACTTCAAAGACGACCGTCTGTGGAGGAAATTGTGACATTTTTTTTTCGTTTCCTCTGGAATGTCACCCAGATGCAGAGTAGAAAAAAAAATTGAGCAGACAGGTCAAGCAGAGGCATGACATATATATACAAAACTCCCTGTCTCTTTGGGAGAGGAATCATTAGCTTTGGGTCACGTATCGACGACACACGGCTCCTCCGATGTTTCAAACCACCGGCGAGTCGATCCAATATGCCGTGGCTGCTCTGCAGAGGGGAGATTTTATCGACGGACAGACACAAAATCCTTTATTTCTGCTCCCTCTAAAACTCCACTTTTTACATAGGTCAACAGATTGTTAATGGTGTGTCCAAGGATGATGCATCGATTGTCAGGTAAACGTCACAATGTTTGCTCTCACATTTTCCCACGTGTGTTAACTTTGATATCCACTCAGACTCCTGGTTTGAGGGTCTCGAAACCCCGCAGAAAGCAGGAGGCTGTTTGTGACCATGTCAGGCTGTTCTTCTTTACACCTTATCCTCCATGACTTGACTGTTGCCGTGTGGGGAAAATGATCATCTATCTCCCATTGCTTCGCTAAGTAAGCCCCATATCTCTTGTCTTGTCATACAGCATTTCTGAACTTCGGTCGGAAGCCTCTTTTTTAACGACCATGAGGCCGAAACCAGAGAAACTTCTGGTTTAGAGCCATTCAGCTGAAGGGAATGCATCAGCTTCTAGCTAAGGGAACCGATTGCATTAGCGCTCAGTGACATCACTGTCTTACACTTAGCCAGTGAGCTGTGCTACACTAGGATTACCCTGCCAAATTAACATAGCCAAATGATTAATGACATCGAGTTCTGGAGTCTACAACTGGTTCTGGTTCCACAACTTTACCTTTGAGTGCGACACTGTCTTAAAAGTACAGGCTCAAATTTAACAATTGACATGTAACCACTTCGAAAACATATAATTTTTATTTTATTTTTTTAATAGTATGAAGTTATCATGGCGATCTGTAGCTTGATTCTTCATCTGGGTGAAAAGTTGTGTTAAATGTTACGTTGCCATGTTGCATGGCTAAAATAAAGACCTAATCATTATCACAGAGGAAAAAAACATTGGTAAAAAATCTTCGTTTTCTTTTTGGAACAAAGGACAGCTTTGTAATGCGTGACCTAAACATGCCAGACCTAACGATACCATCGTCTTGTCATGAGTGCTAGCCACATTAAAAGCCCACTTCTGTGGGCAGTGTGTGGTTGGCTATTGTAGGGCTGGAAAGATTAAGGAAATAAATTAGCTTTCTTGAC
>JAODJX010000136.1:8218325-8233886 GCA_026776945.1 Isichthys henryi | reverse complement strand
GCGAGCGCCCCCCCCCGTGGGGGGGGGGGGGGGGGCCCCAGACAGACCAATAGCTCAGATGTTTGCATCCAATTCTGTCAATTGAGAGCACCTCCATTCCAGGCGAATGCCTCGCGGCCCTCCATTCGATTTCCACCACAGGGGGGCGAGGGAATGAGGAGGGGTTAGGGTTTGCTGATAACCTGCGGCCGACCTTAAGAGAATACATTCTTTCTTCCCCAAATCACATATCTTCATTCAGGAGAAAATAGCAGGAATTTGATCAAAAATGATGAAACCCTATCTGACCTTCAGAGCCTCAATATTTGAGCCTATTAACAGGGAGGCTCAAACACTCCCACAGCGCAGGACGAGAAAAAATAATCCTGGTAAGTCCTGTGACTGCCCCCCCTCCCCCACCAACTGTTTTGAAACGGTACCCAAAGTCCAATGTCATCCAAGGGCACCAAGGGCTGCAGGTTCCCTTGAGAATCGACTGAATGTTCTGTGCAACTTGGTATCGACCATCAGGTAGCCCAGTACAGCACACAGCGGAATCAATGGCTATTTCCTGTCTATCCATGAACCGGTGTGACTTCACTTCCTCCTCGCAGAACCCAAAGTCTTTCAAACCTATGATGATGTCATGGGCAAGTCTGCCAAAGAAGACCAGCATTACTGCTAAGCGGGAGCCGTGAGGGTCAACAAAAGACATGGAGCAGGCGACTATACTGTAATCAGCAAGGGGAACTTAGATACACAGTGTGATTCACGCAATGCTTGCATCCGGATGAAAAAAGAACAGTATCCCAAACATCCGCACTGGAACCTGCTCACCAATCTTCAGGTGAAAACGTCTCTAACACGAGGGGTTAATCCTGCAGCACGATGTGGCAATTTTCAACATCCACACACCGCATGGGTCTGCTGCCGCGGCGATGATGAGCGATCACACCTCCGACGTTGTCCATCTGCCTCGTGTATTTTTTTTTCTTTCCTTCCCCCCGTTTTCCTGGCTGATGCGTGCGGGTGAAATGCCGCCACCCTCGATGCGCACGCGACTCTCGCTGGGAGCTCACACCTTGCCAGGGCCACGAATGACTGCTCAGGCAGAGAGGTGTGCACTGACTGACAGATGTGCTCCCCCCCCCTTTTCTGGTCCCAGGAAGTCCTCACTCATGGTCCCAGGAAACTCTTGGCTTCTGGTCTCAGGAAGCCATCATGCTTTTGATCCCTGGAAACCCTAACATTTCTGGTCAGGAAACCCTCACACTTCCGGCCCCAGGAAACCCTCACATTTTTTGCTCTCTGGAAGCTCTTACTCTTCTGGCCCTAGGAAGCCCTTTTCAAACCTTCTCAGTGGGATGAGACCAGCGAGGTTCACAGGGCCAATTTGCCATTCCCATTAGTGCACCGTACAACATGGGCAGGTCTAAGATGTACATCCTCCTACTGCTTCACCTGCCCCAGAACCCAAAGAGCTGCCTACCAGTCTCAGAGACTGTCAAATGGACAGTTTAGGCCGGAATAAAAGTACTCTCAATCCACACAGCTGCTCCCCAGGAGCAACCTTCAAACGGCCTGCCCCAGGGTGATGAAATTCTGAGGCTTGTGTGAGTTTTACTTGCACAAAAAAAACCAAAAAATGACTAGTTCAGAGATATAACCAATCATATTGTTTGGTAGCTTGGACCCATCTCCAGTACAATCTGATTGGTTCTCTCTTATATACACATACGATACAAAGGGGCTAAGATGCTAGACGAAATAAACAGCTAACATTTAGGCTGTTAAATCTACAAGCAACGGCTGAGCTCTCCACGGCCCGCAAAAATGACAAAACAATGCCACTTCTGCCAAAAGCGTTTCTGGAAAAAGGAAGGAATTCAGCCCAGCCCATTTATTCCAGAAAAATAATGCCACTTAATGACAGACGCCCTGGCAGAGAGGCCTGAGGGGGCAAACAGCAGGGCAGGACCTCTGCAGGCTTCAAGCCTGTCTACCTGCACGGGGGCAATTACACGCACTGCCGTCCTGAGGAATTACCCTGTCCCCCGGATTTACACCACACTGAACCTCGTGTTCATCACCGCGGGATGACGGAGGCGTCTACCCGCCTGCCCTGGAAGACGGGCCCCCACTCTGGCACTCACAGGGGCAGCCTGGATCACACTGGCCATCTGGACGCATTATTAACGTGCGACCCAGGGAGCGGAGGCGAGCGGGCCGGGCTCTGGGAGGAGGGCGGTGACAGACGCAGCATGGCGGCGCGGGTACGAACAGGTGCTGCTGGCCAGGCAGGGGCGGGGCGGGGGGGGAACAGAGATAAAGAAGGTACAGCTTTAAGGAACAGGACAGTAACAGTACAGTAACACTGACTCTCAAACCTGTACATCTTTCAATAATCACAGCAACAAGCGCAGAAATTCTGCTTAACAAATCGATAAACTCAATAAACGAACCCCATGGATTTTCAATTAGGAAATAATCATTCACTCACATCTGTAGACAGTTTGCCTTGGGTTGAAGTGAAAGGACGCGACCTTAAAGGGCCTGTGTGTGAAATTAACAAGCTTGCACTTTTCACTTAAAACGCTAAGGATCTTCACTGAAGTGCAGCGGATTCTCCCCAAGTCTCCGGAATGTTTCTTTTAAGAAAAATGAATAAATACATAAAAACATAACGAGAATGAGAGATATAAATGAACATCATTACAGACGGCAATGTCAAGCCGTCGATGATGTAGATAATGCAAAGATGTGAGGGTTACCCACAGACCTTTAACACAGAGCACCCAGAGGATCGGCACGGGCCTGGTGTTTAACACACCCTGCGGTTCATCTACCTGACTTAATGAGCACATGTATTTGTACACAGTGCCGAGGTTCCATTTCGGAAGGTTATTTATGGCCTTATTTGCATCTCAGTTGCCATATTTTCCCCACTTGAAAATCAAAAATAGTCAAGAACAAATATCTCTCGCATGGAGCAGGACGGGAAAACAAGACAAATCCCATGGAGACGGTTCCTCCTTCCCACAGTATTAGAGCATCATTAGCCATGATAAATGTTTGAATTAGGTTGACTACTTAGGAAATTTTGGCACGGGCTCACATCTGTGGCACATCTGTCAACATCTGCATTGCATAATGAATGTCGCTGTGAAGAATGACTGTGACCGTTGTGATTTTACCGTAAAAAATACTGACATATTTATAAAGCCAAAAGGAATTCATAAATTTCTCACAAACCCATCTACGAGTGTTTTAAACAGCAAGGATGAAATTGACTATGATTGTCAAGGATAATGCATGCAGAGCTCATGCAAAAGCAGCGGAGGTAAATTTTAAACTGATTTTTAAACATGTATTGCATAATCTATAAGAGGAATAATAATTAAAACTGCAAAGCTAGCTAAGTGTTTAACGACAGAGTAAAAATGTTTTACAAAACTCCCTGCGCTGTAATGTCCATACAGAATTGAAAGTAATAGCCTGATCTTAATCTAGCTGACTAGTGATGTAAGAATTGGATGTGCATAACATGTGATGTTGGTATTAATATCGCACATCGTCCAGCCCAATAATATAATATAAAATACCATTTTTTGAAAAAGTCCTGCCTCATGTTATCACTGGGCAGCGGCATCATTTTTAATGCCAGAGGAAAACCGACAGTATGGTTCCTCGTCCGGTGGAAACGCATCCTATGTGTCTCTCAGGTGAGCAGGGAAAGGCTGCGATCGAATTTTGTTGTTCTAGCTACCAGCACAACGGCCACAAAAGCAAAAACCCTATTCACTGTGGTGTTGGCATGTGACCCAGCTTATTCTCAGTCAGAAGACATTTCCAAAAAATCAGACAAAGGAGATCCTAAAACGAAATTAAACGAGGTATTACGGCTGTCTTGCGGCAAGCCACACTCGAGCGCCGGTGGAGAAGCGTGTATTAATTACCATGAAGACGCCGACACACAAACAGCATCTTTCAGGCCATTAATCCTGGCCGAGCCAGAAAGCGGCGGAGGCTGTGAGCGGATGATATTCTGACATAACTGGAGCAGCCCATAATTCCCCAGCTTCTGTGCTAATGCCTTAAACTCTCCCCACATAAACAAGTCATACAGACAACAGGCGATATCCTGATCCTGCCTCTTACCAAAAAGAAATCAACTAATATATTTGCCACCAAATAAGAACAATAATAATAATAATAATAAACAAATGAGCTTTCTCCAACATCATCATAACAAAGATCTTCCAGTCTCCACATTAATCCGTTCAACACATCTTGTAACTATTAAATAGTCACTGAATGCACAGCAGAGCAGAAAAATCTTCTCGTTGAGGCACCTTATGAGTCTCCTACCAGGAGGCAAAGCCCTAAGTGTGACCCCAGCCCAAGTGGCAGTCACAGCTGCAGAAAAAGAACCTTTGTGCTGAGAGGAACACAGTGACATCATGTTGATTGCATTCACAGATTGTTATGCAATTGAGGTTTATATTGTGAGGACCTGAAAAATAACGGATTTTACCTCATTGTGGTAAAAATAACCCCCCCCCACCACCACCACACACACACACACACACACACACACACACACAAACAGACACATCCTATTTCCAGTCACATGCAGAAGGCAGCCTCCTACCCCTACTACTAGCAGTCTCCAACTTCCACCACAAACTGGGGTGGGGGGGGTCAGGAGGGTTGAAGGTGGGACAGCAAGCTGAGATGGGGACAGGGCTAAAAAGCGACACCGCCTCTCACCACATGGGCAGGAAGGTGCTCCATCCTGGCAGCGGGGGTGCCGGGCCGGGGGTAGAACTGGTTGATGAATAGGGAGGGGAATCGGTACTCCTCCACCAGCGCCAGCGTCTCACGGAAGTCGGCGTCCGTCTCCCCAGGGAAGCCGCAGATGATGTCGGTGGCGATGGTGATGCCAGGGACCCTGTGGCAAGAAGAAGGGTCACTGGGTGTAGGAAACGCCGGGGTCTACCTCCCCCCTCCCCAGCCTCCATCACCAAAATGAACAGGCCTCTGAAAACACGTACAACCTGCTACAATCACAGACACCCCCACCCCCAAAAGGAATAAAGCCAATTCCCATGATTATAATAGATAACCAGCAGTCTGGATGATAAGGCGCCTGAATAGATAAGTGTTAAATATATAAAGAAAGATGGACAATTAGCATGCAGGGGGCCCTGGTTAGGTCTCTGGGTGGCCGTCGATTATCGGCCCGGCAGCCAATTGAATTAGGGAAATGATCCATTGATTATCCTGCATGCATTCGCTTACCATCGATTCCCACACGACCGATAACAAAATAGCTGGGGGAGGGGGAGACAATTAAAGTATAGTGCCCCTGTCACGTAGAGGCGAAGTTATCCAAACCGAAAGCAGGTACAACTTGACTGTTGCAGAGTCGCTTCCTGTCAGTCAACGAGGCCTTAGGTCACAAGATTGCCATGTGCTTCCCCATGAGCTCAGCTACACCATCCCGGCCCCGCACTCCCGGCCCCGCACTCCCCAACACTCACGGCCCCATGCTCCCACATGCTCCGGGCCCACTTGCTCTCCACCATGAACTCCACCACAAGCTCCTCCTTCTCTCCACCGTACGCTCCACCTTGCATTTCGCCTTGCTCTCCACCACACACTCGACCACACGCTCCACCATGTGCTCTCCCATGCACTTAGCCTCACTCTCCACGATGCACTCGGCCACCTTCAAAACCACACCTTCAAAAAGTCCAACAAAGGAGACCACCAACCTCAACATTAAGATGCTGAAAGTGAGGAGGCTACCAAACTCACCTTTAAGAGGTCCACCATCCACACATTAAGCAGGCGAGCTTAAGATGGCCACCAACTTTACCTTTAAGAGCCCCAATTTAAGAAACCCACCGACCTCATCCTTAAGCAGCCAGGCTTAAGGATTCCAGCAAAACATCACACTGGACCCCAGCTTGTGAAAAAGCCCTCTGAGATTCTACACACACACACACTACACACCCACCACTGGAAACAGTTTAGAGAAAAACAGGCTGATGTGATCTGTCAGAATAAACCCACGATGAAAATGACACAGGTGGAAAGGTTTAACGTAACGTGATACAGCGGCGGGCAGCTACTGTGACTGAAACATCAATTCCGTCCTCAAACTGGAAAAAAGAAAAAAAAAAAAAAAAAACAGCTATTTATAAGACGGCTGGTCGGGACGGCACCGGCATGGAGTCTCAGAAGAAGACGTTACATACGAGTCGTGCAGAACTCGATCCCGTGACCCCGGGGCAAACGAAAGGCTTCAGCCTGTCTAATCCAATTACCCCCCTTTGTGTCCCAGGTCCTAGCAGTTCGCTCGCTCTCCATCGCGGCCGCATGACTATTTATCTTTACTTATTGACCGAGCAGGACGTACCGTGCATTTTTAATCACATTAGCTTTATCGCCATGTTTACCGTCCGATAACCTCTGACCTATTGATGCCAGCGACTCAGACTGAGGTCATTAATATTCTAAAGAAACAAGAGCCAGTTACAGATCCTTGACCTTTTAAGTCTAAATTGGGGAGGGGGGGGGGGGCAGCAGAAAAGAACTCTGAAAGGCAGATTCGTCTTCTTCGAAAACAAGTTGCCCAAAGCCTCTTAGGATTCCCTTGCTCATAGTGCTGTGGTTAACGGTGGGTGGTTTGGAGGCTTACTGTTTCAACGCGGCCTGTTTAATCAGAGAAAGGCTGTCAGTAACAGTAGCCCCCCCCCACCACCACCACCACCACCACCAACTGGCTGGCTAAGCCTTCTGTGTAGCGTGTGTTTGTGAGGGAAACACAAGCTTTAAAAAAAACACACACACACACAAGTCCACACAAAGTCCACACAAAGTCCACCGTAGCCCACGCTGAGCATAAACACTGGATTCCGCAACACGAGACGATAATCTCGGGACCCCCCCCCCCCAGGGGGGCCGGCGTTTAAGGACGATATCACACAGCTTTATTTATTCATTACTGGGGACAGTTTCTGTCCCATCTGTGTATCATTCCAAATACAACCTTTCCACACCGCGGTCTGTAAAGGCGATTCCTGGGTGATCAAACATCTGATTGGTCAGACCAAGCCCCGGGGAGGCCATTTTGAGCCGAGACAGTAGGCGGGGCCTAAAGGCTCGGCAAAGCCGCACCCATGAAGAATTGTTAATAGACTTATTAAAATAATAAAGCTTTCCTTTAGCAAGATCACACGCACTCCACATTTAACGATTTACATATGATCCCAGAGGCTCTCGGGAAACACGATCGTGCGTCCTAAAGTGGCTTTCGCTAAATTACCGCCAGCGGAATAAAACTCCTGCCAGTGCTGTTTAAAGGTTGCTTTTTCACAAACAATGATGCGTGCTCTCAATGTCCTGAAGCCAATTAGCAAGGTGACAGGCCCATGGAGACTGGCTCGGCGCTTTCCCGCACCTAATTACCTCAACCACAAAGCGAGAGGCTTCCCTCGGAAAAAAAAGACGAAGAAAAACGGAGAAAAAAAACATTTGGTCTTGACACGGAGCATCAGCTCGTTGACTCTGAGAGCCAGAGGAGGTGCGCAGATGGACTGAAGAGATCACCTCCTCATACACCAATGAGGAAGGAGCACGAGGTTCTAGAAACTTCTGCATTGATTTTGCAAACCACTTGTCTTCCATTCCAGCTGAGACAGGGACACAATGTGGATTTACAAGCTAAAACATGATTACTGAACCGAAAACGGTCAGTTAGCGCAATGAAGACAGTGATGTTGTCAGTGGCCTCATATCAGGATGTGGCCTTTGGGTGGGTGCATGCGATCAGTCTTGTGCCAGTCACACTGCAGGATATACACACACACACCCAACCAGAAAACACATCACCATAACCGCGACTTGACAGAGAGGCTCTAACTGGGATTTTCATGCTTCTAGCCGAATCTGCTCCCTTCCAGCACATTATAAGCAGACATCTCTATCGGGGTAATCCTGAGAATGACTTCTGCTGGGTCCTGAAGCCCCTCATGGCCCGGCCGGAATGCCATATGCGGGGAAAAACGCAGCAGGTTGTCATGGTGAAGCAGGGGAGCGGCCCACGTACAGCAGCCTGAACCATGTCGCGATGTCTGCTTCCTCACAGACGGGGAGCGAGTTGGGCTCCCCGCCAAACCCATGGCCCCCCGCAGGCTCAACTGCACCAAGAAGAACAGTCAAATAAATAAAGGAACGAAAACGACAAGAGTTTGGGCATAGTGGGGGGGGTAGGCCTGTTGAGGCAGGATGGAGGTCCTTTGATGCATTATTTGGCTTTCAAGGGTGATTGGTGAGGTCCTTTGGGGTATGACCACCCCCCGAGTCCTTATTTGTAAAGTAAATTGTCAAATGTACAAAGAGTAACTCAATGACGACACACAAGACTTGTATGTACGCAGCAGAGACATGACGTGTTGGGTGAATTCAGCCCAGGTGTGTCCTGGTGTGTGATGAAAAGACCGGCATTTGCGTGGGGTTAAATGACAGCATGGAGGAAGACCCAGCACGGCTCCGAAACACATTCCTGACGACATCTGTCTCCCAATTAGCCTCTCGTTCCACCACCCTTTGTTTACGTAGACGGTCCAATTACGCCTAAACCCTGCCGGTTTACCCAAGCTTGAGAGGTGATGATCCAGGGACGTCGATTGCTAGCCATGCTGTAACAGGAGCACAGATTTCCAGGTACCTCTCAAGGGGAGGTGACCAAGAGCAGGTGCAGGAAGAAACAAGCAAGAGGGCCATGCTCTAGCTGTCCATGTCCACAGGCGCGTCCTGGAAGCGAGAGAGCTGTCACATCACCGGCTACTTCGAGGCCTCAGTCTGCCTGGAGAAGGAACGTCTCCATTTCCTCCTGAAGAGCTCAGCTTTTGACAACGTCCTTCACAAGCATATAAACCTCAACACCGTGGGTACATCAGCCCTAGCTCAATCTCCACCACAAACTCAATACCGACAGTGCAACTTCTGAACCTCTGGACCTCTGGACACCCAGGAGAGCGATGCCAGGAAACCAGCAGCACCGAGCCCTCAGAACTGAAATCCCGCAAAAACACCGCAGAAACTCTAAAGCATCTCGAAACTTTAAAAACCAACCGTATGGGCACATTCACATCAGGGAAGAAATAATAAAAAGCACAGACAGTAAACATCACAAATGTATTCATAACAGTCTTGACTACAAGGGATCAAATCGGACCTGCTTTCCTAAGCCCTGTTTTCCCATTCAAACGGAAAAGAGCTATACCAGTATTCTGGGTTTCCGCTTACTCTCCTGACTGTTTACACCTATTCGCATTTACATTTACTCAGAGGTGCTGTGCAAGGAGGGGATCAAACCCTTTTTAATTAAAAGCTACCGGGTATATCACAAGCCCAGAATTGGATTTGCGAGTATGGGTCGGGGGGCGTGGGGCATGAGGGGGGTGAATTATTCTTGTTTTTTTTTGGGAAGCCAGAGCTCCTCGAGAGAGGAAGCGCCACGTACGCTCTGCATAAAACCAGGTGTCGGATGCGAGCGTTTACACAACAGATGCACGGTTACCAGGAGGGACATGATGCGAATGAGTGGGAAGATTTTGGGGGGGGTTAAAACACATAGCGAGGATCAGGGATGAGAGGGATCGAGACAATCTGCTAAGGTAAACATTCGGCGGTTCATCTGGCAGCATGGAGTCCCCCCATGTGCATGCCCCACTCTCCTGTGGCTTCCGGACCTCCTCAGGCATCAGAAGAGGAAATTTGCCGCAAACTCCACATGCGTGAGTAGGAGTAGGAGTCTCTGTTGTGATTCGGGGGGGAGAGAGAGAAAAAGGAAACTGGCGATGAGTGGAAGGATAACACCTGTCCAGAAAGAGCTAGACACACTACTTTCCTGCTGACTACTCATGGAATGTTTTTTTTGGTAATTTGAGGCATAATCGGTGAAGGGAAGTTCATGCTTCTTAATTAGTGGCAGCACGACTTGATGGAAACTGGGCCGATATTTTTCTTTACTCTCGATCTCACATGCCCCGACTTGAGTTCCACCCTCCAAAATGGGACACTTGTTCCCAAATAAATGTACCATTCACCGCTGGGCACGTTCTCCGTATGACTGACACTCTACCACAAATATTAGCCGAGTTGTTGAACGATATTTAAAGAGCCGATGAAACGCACTAGCATGTTTGTAGGTGCGTGTGACATGTTCGAAATGAGGTTGCAGTTAAGGGCTCGCCGTGAATGTCAAGCCCGGTAGCACATGAGCCACACTGTGAGTAGCTGGGACGGTGCAAGTCTAGGGGTCTGAGCCAAACTGTGATTGGCTGAGACGGAGCAAGTCTGGGGGGTCTCAACCGCAATGTCATTGGCTAGGAGGGAACAAGTCTAGGGGTCTGAGCCACACTGTCATTAGCTATGACCGAGCAAGTCTAGAGGGCTGAGTCACACTGTCATTGGCTAGGACTGAGCAAGTCAAGGGGCCTGAGCTGCACTACCTCATTGGCTGGGAAGGAATAGGGATGTCTGAGGGAAGGGAAGTAGAAGGGAATGCCCCCGACCAGCGTTTTAATCAGGCTGGCATCTGGGCAGGTGCGTAGGAGCGGTGGCAAATCCAAATGGCAACACATGCTCATTAAACTGTCCGTCTCACAGATTTGATAGCGGAGTGAAAAGGAGAACGTGCACTGGGGAGAGTACACACTCCCCCCAGCCCCAGAGGAAAGTGCGAATTCAGAGCACAAACTGTTCTGAGGCGTGGAATTTGTAAATTTATGTTAATTGGGAAAAATGCAAATTGATTTTTTTTTTCTTAGGCAACAAAGGACATTTGTGCAAATTGCGTCCAAGTTCTACAGACCATATGGAGACACTTCTGCGTTCCCTTGGGCCCTCCAGGATCTGAAGGCGATGGGCGCCGAGGGGGGCTGGGCTGGTAAAGGCACACGTTTGCAGCTCACCCCCTCCAGTTGCAAGGGTGCAACCCATGAGTAATCCAGTGTCTCGGCTGCTCAATTGGACTGCTCTAATTGGTCAGTGTGGTAAGGGAGGGATGTAGTTCTTCGGTATTTCTGCAATCCCTGCGCAATCAGGCACGTGACTGCCGTCATTATCGCCTCTCACAGGCTGGGTGGAGAAATGCAATGTCCACATGACTCAAGCACCTCTCTGGCATTGCACTGGCAGTGTGAATGACTCAGTCTTGAACTGACACGGACAAACAAAACGGTGCAAATTCCCAGCATCGAATTCATCTCGTTTATATTCCAAATTACTGCACAAAATTCATGTAAGGACCTCCAGAAGCTCCCCAGGTAGAAGCTGCAGCCGAAAGTTAAACTACTCTGAATTCTCAACATCTCAGGACCAAACAGAGGCCTTGATAACCTTCGCCAAGAAACACAGGATGGAGGCTGGTGAAGCATTTCACCACACCAAATTCACTACCCCCCTCCCCCAAAATCATAAATAATTAGAACATAAAGCATGTTGGCCTTCAGCACTACAGGTTTTTGGGCTCTGTAAAAAAAAAAAAAAAAAAAAAAAAGAAAGAAAATCAGAATTAATCATCAGCAAACACACAACCACATTTCAATCGAATAAAAAAAAAATCAGACTGATTACTGCAAATGACATCACACTCCTTCAGCTGTTAAAAAGATGACTAATTATTGCACTTGACAGACCATTAATAGGCAGTAGGTATACCTCAAACAGTGAGAGCAATCGCCTGGTCCCTTATTGTAAAACACATCTAAGAGAAGGCCTGTCACTATAGTAACAGATGCACTTAGGTGTGATAATTTGAGACAGCAATAAGGTGGCGATGAGCTCAGCGCCACCAGGGGAGGGGCAGGGGGGTTGGGCGTGAAAAGCACTTGCCGATGTCCAAGGCCAAGACCCCTGGAAGAGCGCCCCCCATCTGTGACGTGATTCTCAGCCGAGCTCTGCAATTACATTCTCCTTCAGGACACGCACGCACACACACGCGCAAATACACACACACTCTCCCCAGCTGCGCAATTCAAATCAGCGCCGATTCAAACGCCAGCCATCTTCAATCAGGAGATCATAAACGAAGGACACCCCCACCCCCACACTCAGGACAAAACGACTTTACAAAGTTGACACAGTCCGTGAATCGGATATGAAAATGATCTGAATTAAGGAGAGAGTCGAAGGTGTGTTACGGACCCTATCATTACAGAGGACAGCAATACGACATGAGTTTCCCCAGATTCAAATTCGGTGACGCAGCCGGGAACCGGGAGGCATCCGAGACGTGGCAATTATGTTAAATTATGCGTTAAACCCTTTTTTCCCAGTCTGCACGGTTCCAGGTCAACAGCTGTTGTCAATACGACATACATTTTTTATATTTGGCCTGTCTTCAAACGATCTGAAAATAGTTTTCGAAAATAATAACAAGCTACGTAGCATGGAAACATCATATTCTCTGAAGGAAGAGCTCGCAGTACTTAAGAACAGTACTTAAACTGAAATCTGTCCCTTAATAAAACAGAAGTATAAAAAGCAAGCTGTACACAGAAAATGAAAAAAAGTTTCAAAAAAAATTTTGAATATCCCATCTCACTCTTCTCTTGAGAGTAGCACACTGAGAGACACTGGGGATGTGAGCAAAGAGTTTGTCTGCTGCCCCGGAACATTTTTTTCAGGGGGTTATAGACCTTGATCAAGGGCCCAACAGCGATGTGGCTGCTCTACCAAGCACGGGATTTGAACCGGTGACCTTCCCATAGCAGAACCAACCCACTGCGCGACACGCTGCTCCCCCAAAGGCACAATCCAGCAGGCAAAGGACGTTTTGGCACCTTGGGGAAGACAGAGGGTAACGCTTGTCGTCTAATTGGCGTGTTTTGTGGTGTATGTCAAACCTCACAGGCAATCGTCGGTGAGGACGGGACGTCCCTAGCACTCGCTTTCCTGTGTTTTGTCTAAGATGGGTGAACACTTACCCTATACCTCCCTAACACCCCCCCCCCCCCCACACACACACACAATCGGTGATGGGTTCAGAAACTCTCCATGGGGTTTCGGGAAACTCGAGAAACTTTCTGCCCCTTATGCGGTGAAACCGCAGATGGAGGTGCCGCGATGCCGGGGTGAGTCACAGCGAGGCGTGTACGGGGCAGAGCGAGCGAGGGCAGGTGATGAGCGTGCAAACGGCGTGATGAAAGGCAGCCCTGGGGCCATCAGCGGGAAACAGTGCGAGCCGGCAGAGCTCAGAACACGGCCTCGGGGAAGCAAAGTCCCCCCCTCATACACACACACACACACCTTAAACCCAATCTTCCACACCAAGAGCAAAGTGTCATGTGGGACTTAACCCAACCACCCACTGCCGCGGTTCTGAAAGCCAAATGACCCCCAGCTAGCTGTGTTCATCGCAGTTTCTCTCAGACCTCAGTGCGGCTACAGGGACAGCACAGAGCTTTTGGTTGGGGCGGAGACAGAAACCCCGCAGTCTACGTCCTCCCTCAACAGATCTTCTTTCAGAAGGCGTGTTCCTGATCAGACCCATGCAGACGCACGTTTAATATCCTCCTATTGTGGTCAATCTGTGGTTCAGTCAAATTTTGATTGGTAGGTTATGAAAAAGAGAGAAGAAAATAGATGCCAAGAAGCAAAATGTCACGGGGAAACACTCTTAAACAATATGACCGAAGAGCCAGGTGAATTCCAAGAAGAGGAGAGCTTTGAGATACGCACACGCGCGCCGAGTTGCAGGGCGCGCGGGGAGGCACTGCGCTCGTTTGATCTCATGTACGCCGGCTTCTTCTTAGCCCTGGTTGTTTGATGATTCATTCAGTCTTTGTTTGGCCACAAAAACGTGGCCAATCCTGGTCTCAGTTCTGCTTTACAGAGAAATCCGCCGGCCACCTCCATCTCCCGGCGGGCCTTTGTGAGGTCTGTCCTGGACCGCACCCTCTAAGACTCCAACCGTGTTCCATTAAACAACAACAGGATCCATCCGTTCCTCTTCTACCTCCTTTTTTCCTATCACAGAAATTTTCCACAAAGCTTCCAGAAAAACACCCCCCTATTACACCCTGGTGCAGTTAGACGTCACTCCGCCCTGGGATGGTAATGGAGACAAACTCCACAATGAGGGTTCGACAGTCAGTCAACACAGAGCACCCCATCCCCCGGACCGATGGGTGTGAGAGTAGCCCTTTCACCACTACCCCTGTGGGCAAACATCCGTTGAAACGTACAAGTGAACGTTTCGCGGCAGGTGCTCACAAACCGTGCTACGTCGGGCTGCTTCGAGTCCCAACCCACGGCCGAGGCGAGGCCAGGCACGCCGGAAACTGAACTCTATTAGAGCACGAGTGCGGTACATACAGAAAGCCGGGCCTACACACTCCACACTCCTGATAAATGCATTCTACCAAAAGCAGTCACCTGTTAAATACCTTGCCAGAATCGCCATGGAAACATGTGTTTGCACATGCATGTTTAAAACTTGTTTCTTTACTGTACACTGATTTTTAAATACATGATCAGGATATAGTTTTGTTGTGGGGGGAGGGGTGGGGGGATGACTGAGAAAAGGTCACCAAAAGGTCAACATTGCACTGATCAGAGAAGGGAGCTGAAGGTTTGTGGTGATGATGATACGCCGCTGCTTTGTCTATCATCCCAGGCACAACAGTTTTATTTTTGTTAACCACCCAGAAGAAGCAGAAGATGCATGAGAACATCCTGAGGCCATTTCAATCACATGCTATTTACTTAAAAAGTGAAGAACGTTTAGGGAACTAAGATCAGTTACTGCAAACATCAGATCATGTGATTCAGCCTCCTGCCCACAAACGTGTAGTCATACTGTATTTAATTTATATATATATATATATATATATATATATATAGACACACACACACACACACTGCTCTCGCAATATATATATACAGCACTCGCAGTAAACACAGTCCTCAGCGTGGCTGACGTTGAGGAGCTATGCAGACGATATGTGAACTGCGACACGTTGTGGAAACGCTCCCCGGGCAAACATATACGCTCCGGTTATCCATGGGGACTTCATGTCGGGGGAGGGTTATGGTGGGGCAGGTCGCACACTCACTGACTGTGTAGGGGGAGGCCCGGGGGGCGTGGCAGGTCGCACACTCACTGACTGTGTGGGGAAGAGCCTGACGGGTGGGACAGACCTCACATTCAATAACTGTGTGGGGGACGGCCCGACGGATGAGGCAGGCCGCACACTCACTGACTGTGTGGGGGAGAGCCTGACAGGTGGGACAGACCTCACATTCAATAACTTTGTGGGGGACGGCCCGACGGATGGGGCAGGCCGCACACTCACTAACTTTGTGGGGGACGGCCCGACGGATGGGGCAGGCCGCACACTCACTGACTGTGTGGGGGACGGCCTGCAGATGGGGCAGGCCGCACACTCACTGACTGTGTGGGGGACGGCCTGCAGATGGGGCAGGCTGCACACTCACTGACTGTGTGGGGGGGGGCCCTGCAGAAGGGGCAGGCCGCACACTCATTAACTGTGTGGTGGGGGG
>JAODJX010000136.1:8189615-8203284 GCA_026776945.1 Isichthys henryi | reverse complement strand
CCCCCCCCCCCCCTGGCTTTTTTGGCAGGCCCCCCCAGCCAATATTATCAGACGAAAGGCCCTCAACGGCCCCCCCAACTGGGGGGGGGGGGGGGGGGGGCATCCTTGCAGTGTTTACTCTCAGAAACTTGGATCCTTTAAGGCTGAAAGCTCCCAGCCCGTTAAATAGGGGCGGAGACTAAAAGCCTGAGGTAGAATGTAGGTCAGGGAGAAGCCGTGGGTTTGCCTAACGAGGCGCGTCTGCCCGCCCGCCAGCCCGCCGTTCGACTCTGGCTGCGTAGGAGCAGAAGCAGGCCTTTCAAGCCACTCCTCTGAGCTCCCGGCAGCTGTAACCGTCTCCAAGACAAAAAAGGTACTGAAACAGTCAGAAGCCCGAGACATGGTGGTGGTGGTGGTGGGGGGATTGGGGGGCCGGGCTCAGGGGGTGTTGATTACAGGCAGGTGACGGCAGCCTTGGACGGCTTTGTGTTCGGACCGAAACTGTAACCAGAGACGGTGATCCATCTGAGATATGAAAACAGGAGAGACGTTACAGAAGCGTTCAGGCCACGGCGGTCGGCCGGATCCGGTTGCGGTCGCTCGACAATGAAGTGAGCACCCTCTGGTTATCGAGCTGCTGCAGTTAAGTTGGTACCGAAAACTGCCACAATGAATTCGCTTCGGATTCATTCGGAAGGCACATACTGGCCTTCATCAGCCTTCTGACAGCCACTAGGAGGGTGCATTACAAAATTCAGACGTCTAAGGATCCAAAAACCTGTGTGGAAGGTTATGAGTTCAGATCCTGGAGGTGGTAGATTAAACATATTACTGCTCCAATCATGTCCTCCAACACTAAATATTTGTCAGTCTATCAAAGAAATTGGAACTGAAAACCTGGTGACATGATCCTGTAGGAAGGAGCTGACATTGTGGGGAGGACTCAGCATGGTTTGGGAGAAGGTTATGGGTTCAAACCTTGTGCCCACTAGAGTAATATTATTACAAGTCTCTTAACCCCAACTGCTCAAGGGACCCTGTCTGCCACCTCACGCAGCCCAGTGTGTGTTCATTTGTGTCTGTGTCTCTCCTAGCGCAAGATGGAGTATACGAAAGGTAGCCCCACTGTGGGTGAATAAAGTACCTCTATTCGATTCCATGGCCCGCATTACAGGGCTTTGCAGATGCATAAGGTGCCGTTGAACAGTGAACGCCGCAGAGACTGCAGGCAGAGCCACCATAAAGGTCGAGCTGGAGACGTGAACAGAATTCACTAGGAAACAAGCAGTGTGAGATCTTAAAAAAAGATGAGGTAGCAACAGAGACAATACGGAGGCTCCTTTTATCCAGCGAGGCCGGTATCACACACAGTAGAGTTTACCTGTTAAAGTTCACAAAATAACATTTCACATCGTGCCTAACTCTAAATCAATTCTATTGTTGAGCTAATGACATGAAGTCAAAATCTAATAGGGAGGAAATAACATTGGCTTAATTTTAACACACTGACAATGCCACACAATCCCTGCCATTTATTCTGAAATGTTTTACTGGTAACGAGGCATTTTCAAATATTAAGACGCTTCCTAAACACAGACTACATCATTAGATCTCTGGAGTCTATCTGCTATATAATTTGTTACGTAATAAAGTGTTTAAGTACAGTGTGAAGATCCTTAATTTCTTAAATGCAAAATACAGTCAGGAAACCAAACCACTTATTAAACTAATTTAACATTTAAACCTGACTGCCACCTAAACATCAGAGCTTTAACTGGTGTAAAAAAAATCAAAGAGTTTTTCAGGAAGGGGCCCTGATTCATATACGTGCTTTTCAAAGCCTTTTTCCTAAAGCTTTACAGCCGCACTCACAACCGAGGTATTAAACGCGTGGCGTGTGACGACGAGTTGCTCCGGCTGACTGAGAATCACGCGACGGGGAGGCAGTCAGCGCCGTTCCGATGTTCCTGATCAGGCGTGATTAAATGTCAGCGCGGTACGTCGACACGTCAGAAAGGTGACAAAGGAGCCCCCCCAACTTCAGACACAGGGATGAATGGCTTTCCTGTGTTCATCAAAAGTAGTTAATAACTTTTTGAAGCCGAGAGACAACACCGATCCTGCCAATACGATAGATAAAATAAGCCTTTTGAGGAATTTTTTTATTTTCACTAAGGTCTTTTCTAAAATAAGCCATTAAAAGGCTGATTATGAATTCATCTGGGGCAGGGGTGTCAAAGTTCTGTCCTGGGGGGCCAGAGCCCTGTTTAGTTTAGTTCTTTCCCTTTTCCACCGAAAATGATTCAGCTCAAGATCTGTGTGGTAATTAGCACAAGCAGGTGCGAGGAGCTGGATCAGGTTTGTTAAATGAGGGGGAACCCAAAAATGTGCAGGGTTCCGACCCCCCAGGTCTTTGACACCACTGACCTGAATGCCCCAAACCCTTTCATCATCCCATGACAAAACATTTTATCGTAGAATAATGACGCAAACAGGTCAAACCTTCTCATAGTGTCCACCTACGTTACTCGCAAAGCAGAGTAAAACATTTAAACGTTCTGACACATACTAAACTTATGCATTTATGCTAGATGCAGCATCAGGATACCGCCCTATAAAAGGGGGGAGACACTAGCCCTGCATGTAGGAAAGAGAATCCAGTGAGACAAGCCAGCTCACATCAAGCCATCTGCTGTAGCCAGACCGCAGATTGCAGATACAAACAAGCCAGAGGCATCCAATAGCGCGATATTGACCGTAACGCGAACGCAGTCGCCGTATACCTAAATGTGACCGCATTCCCAATGTATAGGTGGCAAAAAAAATGTATGCTGCTTCCAGAACCTTCTCGTTAAAAAATAAATAAAAATAACAACATTGTGTGTCTGATCTATGAAACAGTCATTCCTAAGATATAATGCATCACAAGATGTCAAGAGAAGTGACTCGATGGGGAGGGGGCCTCAGTCCTATACAGCTGGTATTGTGGCATAGGTGAGGAGAATGGGCAGCTTTATCGGCTGCTCCTCCCCTCATCTGACACTGAGTAACTGCTATATGAGAAATAAGGGTTCCCAGCCACATGCCGACTACGGGCACGCAGTTCCCCGATTACGTTGCCATTTTTGTTATATATCGATATGTATATCGAAGGTGATTGTTAATTCACTGCAGTGCTGGACATGCTGTTTGGTTATTGAAAATTGTTCCAGACGTCTGATTTTAAATGAAAATCCAAAGCAGACCTTTGACCAAGAATTTTTACTTGAACATTTTTACTTGAATGCTAAGTAACGTTACTTGTTCACTCATACTCACTATGAGCAAAGGCGTCACGCCTCTGATTAGCCGGCTTTCAGGCCGAATTCCTGGGCCGTCCCAGAGGCCCGAGCAGGGGAGGAGGGCGGCAGGTGGCCGGGCTATCGGAGAGGATCAGTTTAACACATGGTGTGTAACACCTCTGCTTTTCCTCTCCCATCCCTGCATTTGCGAACATGCTAATGAATGGTTGGAGGGGTGGGGGGTTTACAACCCACTCTAATACGTTTTTTTTTCTCCATTTAATAACGCTCCTTTCCCCTGGCCCCTTCCCGTAATCTGCCAGATACCACAATCCATCGGTTGCTGCAGATGTAGGATAAAAATAAAGGAATAGAATAGCGATACTTCATTCATCCCCATGGGGAAATTCTCTTTTTCGCCTATCCCATCATGCCCCCATTGAGATATACTTTTACTGGTGACAGCCTGGTGGGGTGGGTTGGGGGGGCGGGGTCACAGCCCAGGGTCAGCCAACAGACAGTGTCCCTAGAACTGGGGGTTAAGAGCCTTAATCAAACAACTATTCTGCTGAGGCCGGGGTTTGAATCAGTGACCTTCCGATCACCGGCACAGAGGCTTAGACTGTTGAGCCACACAGGTGTGTTGATTTGACCTTGATGCAAAGGCTAAAGACCAGCCCAAAAACCACATTTTGCAGATCTCGCAAAGCGGCGGTCACTCTGATAAGCAAACCAGGGATGTATTATTTAATGCGGCCTGTTTGTCACCTTTCGGCACGCTAACATGCCTTGAGTGGGCAGTGTGATGAAAGTTAATTCTGCAAAGATGTTTCTAGAACCTTCATTACGTGTGGAGGCCATCTGTCATCATACCGAACATGTGACCATGTTGCGGAGAGGGTGGGGCAGCTTGATGGGAGTGACCATGTTACCTACAGGGTCTGAAGTGGGGGGGTACAGACTGCGGAGTGACTGCAGCTTCAGATTTGTACGTGTGTGGTGGGGGGAGATTCGTGCAAGCAGGGTCTGAATTGGAGGCAGGGAAGTTCCACATGTGCTCAAACAGCTGATATCTGGGCGGTCCGGAAATGTGTGGGATTGGCGGGGGTATGTGTCCTGTTCAAAACACCTGGCACGCTGAACATGCTGGGAAACAGCCCAGGGGGGCACCAACCTATCAATGAGTCAGGAGCACGTCAAGGGGAGCTTGAATGCTGTCCCCCCATCCCAAACAGAGGCCCGTCAGACGTGTCCTCCAGCACTCTCGGCCTCTTACGAAACCCAAAACCCCGCACCGAAAACAGCAGCGGCGGGCGGAGCATAGGCATCACATGTGCACAGCCCCTTCTGAAAGGGAGCCCAGCTCCATAAATACACGCCAGTCATGAACACCAGGCAGTCAATGCACCCATCACACACAAGGTGCTCAAATCCATCCGGGTGACTCATAAACATTCAGGCAGCACTGGCAGCAGAGCGAAACCTGACAGGCTCGCACGGGTGTCAGCACAGAGGGCTACAGCCCGCCGGCTCTTGTGTGGCCCCTGCGGTTAATGATCCAATCACAGGTCTGCACCACAAAACAGCAAATGGAAGTGGCTTTACTGCTTAAGAACAGGGACCAGGAGGCACAGTGTGTGACAACATCTTACTTCCTGGACTCTATGAAATCATATAGTTTTTATAATGATATTTTAATACAGTATATTTTTATCATATTTTTGTGTGCCTGCATCTGCCTGTCTGTCTGCCTGTGTCTCTATGTCTCCCTGTCTGCCTTTTAGTGTCTCTGTTTGTCTGCCTACCTGTCTGCCTGCCTGCCTGTGTCTCCCTGCCTGCTTTTCTCCGTCCGCCTGTCTGTCTCTGTCTAAATCTGCCTGTCTGTCTCTGTCTAAATCTGCCTGTCTGTCTGCATTGGCCTGCCTACCTGTCTGCCTGCCTGCCTGTGTCTCCCTGCCTGCTTTTCTCCGTCCGCCTGTCTGTCTCTGTCTAAATCTGCCTGTCTGTCTCTGTCTAAATCTGCCTGTCTGTCTCTGTCTAAATCTGCCTGTCTGTCTCTGTCATCCTGCCTGTCTGTCTAATGGTGATGCCCTGGGTTCCTATCCACACAGCTTCAGATGCCGTCTCTCCTGCATTAAACTCTGTAAGACCCTGTAACAAGGAAACTGGTTCTGGATAGTGTCCATGGCTGGATAATTTCACCAAAATGTTGTAAAACTCCCTCAGCTCATCAACCACCGTCCTACCCAAAAAACACTCAAAATTGTGATTCTTTCACAGAATGTTTCATTCCGTCCAAAGTTGTTTCACATTTTCTGTGTTAAATGTAATTGATTCGCAGTCGATCGCTGCTAACAAGTGTAAATAACAGGAAAACACCAAGTGGGAACAGTACAGCGATATTACTGGCCAGAGTCCAAATGAAATTAAACAAAAGCACATTTTACTGCTTATAAGTAGGTTACGGTGATTTGCCAATAAGGAGCATTATTTCCTACATGGCTTTATTTTGATGGTGAAGTTGCATATCTGAGCAGTCAGCAAATGCACACAGTTATACTGAAGGGGCGTCCAAACCAGAGACTGTATCCACAACAAGTCGTCGCTAACGAAACCGCAGACTAGCCGTGTTGGCATCGGGCCAGGGTGACGGCGCACCATGCCCTGACTGAGGGCTCTGGCGCTCTGCCGAGCACGCTCAATCCTCGGAGGCTGCCAAATCACCCCAAGGTTGATTGCAGGGGTCCAGACCGCGCTGGGAGGCCCCTTCCCAGTGCCCCCCTACTCTCCACCCCTGATCCACAGCGTCCAACACCCCTACCCAAGGGGCACACTCTCGCTCACTCCTGCCGGCTCCCCCCACCTTCTCTCAAAAACAGCTGTTGTTTTGGAAAAGGCATCCCAGATCGCTGTTGTTTTAAGAAGTGGGATGTGGGGGGCGGGGCATTATAAGGGTCAGGCGAGTTCAGGCATGGTGCCTGGCTGGCCGCCCGCTGCCACGCGCCAGTCCGCACCGCTTAGAATAACATCACAGGAGGGTGTGTCCATTCCCCTGAAGGTCTCAATCAGGTTCTCCTCAAACCCCCTCTGCCAGCTGCTAGTGCAGAACAGTGGCCGCCAATCTGCCATCAGCAGGACTGGGCTGGCCCCGGAGTCGCTGCCAGTCGCCACCTCCCGCTCGACGTTTCCTGCCAGGGAGGGGGCCAGCTTGTTCCTCACATCCTAAGACAAACACGTCGGGGGCAGACATGGGGTGGCCCCCCTGCCACATCAGCCCGCAGCTTGACATACGTGCACCATATACCCTTCCTTATTTATAAGCCCTCAAATTACAGCTAAGGAAATAAAGGCATTACCCATAATGCAAAGCAGCTGTCAACATCCCTTAACGACAATAAGCCTCCCCAGATGCATTCACCAGAGCCAAAAAACACCCGAGGCGATTCCAAGCATGCTGTACACCCCTTGTTCTTCACCATCATCCCAGTCAGCTTAGGTATTTCCATATCCTTCACCCCCCCCCCCCATGTATAACAGCAGTGGGCGAGGCAGGCCTTTGCCGGGAGGGGGAGTATCAGGTGGCGACATGTGAGAAGGCCACACTATGGCATGCTACAAGCGACTGATACACATGAACGATGCACGAAACGTTGACACTGAGAGAACACACCACTTTACTGTCGCCAAGGTCTTCTCTGGAATGTTCCGGAAACCGGCTCAGATGGGCCTTTTAAGCGTCTGAGTTCACCTTCGACAGAGACGTCCCGGTCCCACAGAAAGCCGCTTGCCGTGCCTCGGAGAGGCTGGCATTTGTGAAATGTCAACACCCGGCACTTAATCCACACCTTCAGCGCGAAAGGCGTCTGACTCCCGCGAAAGGCAGCGCGCACTTTCCGCTGACAAGTTGCCCTGCGCCATCCCATCATCGTCACTGTCACAGACATGCAGCTAGCAGCTCGACGTGTAACGGGCGGGATTAAAGTACCACCGCTCCCACCAGGGACCTGGGCCCCGGGGCCCGCCTAGCTACTGTGGAGCCTGCTCCAGAGCGGCCCCATTTCTGACTCTTCAGAGCCACCAGGGGGTGATAAATCAGGACACAGCAAGACCTAGTAAAACAGAAGGAAACTGTACAAACATTTCCCTTATGCCAGCGATGCTGAAGCTGCAAGTTCTGCTAACCAGCTAGATAGCTACGATCATCTGCCTCTACTCGCTAGCTATTTATTTTGTTTGTTGGGGGCGGGGGTGGGGACAGGGGCAAAGTGACTTTTTGAGTGGGCTTCCCAAAAACAATGAACTCCATCCTAGCGAGATGGAAAAGACAAAAGCGGAGATGGACAGAGGACGAGGGCCAAACGGGGACGAGGGCCAAACGGGGACACGGAAACCGGGGAATCAAGCGTCCTGGGACCGAATACAGGGGTGCTGGGGACCGACAGAACCCTCCCCCGCCCCCCACCCACAGGACTCACCTTTCTGCGAGGAAGTCAACGACGCGCCGGAAGTCTGCGATGCAGTACTCTCGCTTCATCTCCATGAGGATGCTGTCGGAGGCCGACTGCACGGGCACATGGAGGAAGGCGTACACCCGTGGGTGGCTCAGGATCTTCGCCATCTCCTGTTGGGGGGGGGCATGGAGGCGAGGGTTACAGTTCCTCAGAGAGCTGATGGGGGTGTACTCTGCCAGGCACCTACAAGTCATTTTATCCTTTTCTAATATTAACATCTGCCTTGGGGGAGAAAAGATATCCCTATATGGAGTTCCCTTCACATCTGGAAGAAGTCGTCCCCCCATCCCCCCCGCCCAACCGCCAACTCCTGTAAGTGCAACTGAACCTAAACAAAATTAACATTAAAAAAAAAACAATCCAAACGGTAGCTAAAATCGCAGAATGAGAAACACTGAGTGGCTGTTCTGCTGTTTCTTTCTGCTGCTCGGGGAAGTCCGCAGAGCTGCCCTCTTCACCTCCTTCCAGGCTGTGACGAGCTATGAGGGCATGAATTTCTGTAATGGAGTTGGGTGGATGTCCTGAGGGTTCGGGGTTACTGGTGTACGCAGACGCCCACGTCCACCGGCCCGCATGCTGTCACCGGGGAGGACACCAGGGAGAAGTTAACCTTTTTTTTTTTTTTTTAAGGAAAAGACCGGTGACATTTCTTCCAAAGCAATAGGACATCATGGCATGGCGCCACCCCCCCCCCCCCCCCACACACACCGACGACGAGACCGCCCAGAAAAACAAAGTGCTTAAAACAGCTGGGAGAACCGCTCGCAAAACCCAGGAGTCACATGACATTTTTCGAAAGATCAGCAGGCTGCAGCTGAATTCCCAAGAAACAGACCAATTACATGTGTCGAGAAGTCAAAGTCCTCTCGAGGCGCCGGGGGGGGGAGTTTAGGCCTGCCTAGAGGGCAGCCACAGACCCAACAACCTCCCGCTACCCATTAAAAACAATCACTCATCTACCGAAGTCTGGTGACGATTAGCCAAGATTTCTACACGGTGAAAAACTGATGACACCTCAGACACCTCCCACACTCCTCACAGACCGCTGGCTGGGCTTCGAACCCGACCCCTTGCAGCGCACTGGCATGGCTCCGACCCTTGGGAACCAGCCTCACATGAGCCTGCACTGCGGACCCAGGTGCCAGTACCAAAGCGAATTGCGTCTGTTCTACAGCACGACTCAGACCCGGTGTGGGTGCCGAGTCGGGGTTCGGCAGGAAAAAAACAACAAACACACAGAAAGAAAAACAGACTGAAATGAGTGTGACATTTCAGGAGAGACAGTAGCGGGTGGGGGGGCTGAAATCAGGAGCCCTCAGCTACTGTGGGTCCTCGACGGCTCGCGTCAACCACATGGTACCCACCGTCTAAGGGGGCACAAACAGGCCCTCGGAAACCTGCTGATTACAGTCCGTCTTCACAATTACGTTCTATTGTGCACCCCTCAACGTAACCCCCCCCCGCACGCGCACGGTGGGGGGGGGGGGGGTTAACATGGCAGAACATCCAAATTAAAGGAATTAATTAGCCTGAAGAATGCCGGCTGATTGGGAGTCTGGATAAGTCACAAAGTCCCGTCATGGGGTGTACAGACGTTACACCCCCCCACAGGGGTTCTAGGGGACAGAGACAGTGTTCCTGGGGAGGGACACAAGACACATGACCCGATGTCATATCACAGGCGAGATGCGGCTGAGTGACAGGTGAGAAGAATTTAAATTTTAATTTTTTTAAATCGTCAGTATGGATTGGAGGGTGTGAGGAGTATTTTGAATATAAAACAGCGAAAAAAAAAAGAACTTTAATTTCCTACCGAAGACAGAAATTACGTTCGACATCTGATTATAGTTTGAGATATGAAAAGAATGCGGACTTGTTAATTAAACAACTTATAATTAAACAACCCGTGTTAACAACACTATCTGATTGGCTCGCGTCTGGCTCTGGAGCTGCGCTGTGTTTAATATCCATCTTATTTACTCCGTAAAGCAGTCATTTACTTAGCTATGATAATGTGTGCAGGGAATTCATTAAATGAAGACAATACGGGCTCCCGATTTTAAAATAACCATCCAGAGGACTGTAATTGGTCGAGGAGGGGGTGGGGTCAAACTGGCCCTGGCTTATAGTGTCAGAGTGCAGCAGAATACCCCAGTCAAGCCCTTGCAGCATCTTGCACTCAGGCCCAGGAAGTGACATCACAAAGAACATATTACAACAGGAAGTAGCTAGGAGGGGATTCCACCCAAAGCCAAGATGCTTATTTAGATAAACATGTCCACTACATATGAGGGTTTTTCCACACGTGTAGGTGTGTCACTGATCTGTGCATCCCAGGTCGCACAAAAAAAGTAATTTCTGACAATTCGACCCAAAGTACCTGTCAACTACACTGGTCAGCTAACAGTTTTTGCTAAGCAGACTGATTAGTCACTTTTACTGAAAGACAAATGGCACAAAAGTGTCACAGAAAAGGAGTCATATTTTTGTTGAAACAACAATTATTCTAACACAATTTTAAACTATTAAACTAAGGCAATTAAAACCTAATTTTATAATCAAGTGAAATATGGAGAAGGAATCCCCTAAAACAATGCGCTGGATGGAAATATAATACACTACTCACCTTCAAGGACCTGAAACCCAAAGTTAATTTTAATACTATAAATTAACTTTAGGGGACAAGCAGCTAACATCGAAAGCGGGCCTGAGTTTGTTTGTGATTAAGTTCTGTAATAATGTCAAGTTACACGACAGCCATCAATTCACGCGGCAAGAGATTAACAGCCCGTCCTGCCACCCACTCGTAAAAACACCACAGGGAGACGGCAGAGGGACGTCCAGCAGAGCCCGATAACAAACAGACGCGTGACGGACAGAATGAAAAACGCCAGGCCAGACACTTGGGTGTCACTGAAGGACAGAGCAATTATGAGAGATTTCAAAATAGGAAAATATTTCACCGGTTGAATTTATGTCATACCTCCAGTTTGGAATACAATGAATTCGTATGCATTCCCCAACAGGCCAGTGAATCTGTGTTTCTGCGATAATTACTGTTTTCGTTGGACCCGACGCGGCGCGTTTTGGCTCCGCGCGCCTGCAAAAACACGGTGACTGCCAGAAATTAACAGCCGTCACATGTCGTGATATTTAAACGGAAAACGGCGGTCCTGGCCAGAAGCTTTACAATAGCGGGGGAGAAAGGACCGGGGCAGACGGGGAAATCCCACATGGCTCGGCCCGGGAACTGAAGGCGGCTACATTTTCAGGACATGAAGGGCAAAAGCACCCAACGGTCTGGCTCAGACACTGGGAGAAGAGATTCCCGGTATTCCCAGTGTTCCCATAGCTACAGGGAATGAAACATTGCCATTCCACGCACCTCTGTGTAGTCCCCAGAACTCAGGCTCGGCTAGCACGAGGAATACCTGTTGAGGAACTTCCCCTAACCCTCCACCTCCCCAGATCATTCTGGAAGAAACTGCCCTTTACGGATGCGGATGATCAGCACGGCACGCCTCAACATTAGCTTGGCCTTCTATTAGCATTCATAGACTCTATGCCAAGGGGATTCCAGGACATTGGGAAAAACCCGCTACTATTTATTGCTGCAAACTCTACTCTTTATGCACACTTATAGGTATCCAATCATTCATCTTCATTGCATTTTCTAAAATCAAGGTCCTCCTCAAGCTTCCCACAGTGTTTTGCTACTAATGGTATATTCATCACAATGGAATACAGTACATCACACCAACCAGCGCTGCTATTTTAAGGCTAGGTTTCCCCTAGACTACAGCACAATTTACCCCTTTAGGATCTTTGCAAATCAGCTGCACTTCAAACGCAAACTGGGCCATGAGTCTGGAGCGACCGCAATCAAACCTCATTTTTAATGGAACATGGGAGTCGAGTATCGCAGTCATGAGCAGAGAAGTCCGCGGACGCCCCAGGGTCCGTTTATTATCTGATTAGACCCCGACTGCTGAACAGTTAGCTCCCGTTCTATAATAAAACCTACTCTTACTTTATGCTGCAGAGGATAATTAATCCATTAAAATGACATTCTTTAGTGACATAAATGAATGTGAACTGGGACCCTCATTTGCCCGTGCTACAAGCCACAAGTGCCGACCACTGGGTTTATTTCCAATTTACATTAATGCCCACAATGTTTATATATACAAAAAACCTCCAGCTCTGCAAATATCTTTTTTTATTCAGGAAAAAAGTCAGCAAACAAAACCTCCACCCTTCCTTGAGGGCGAGGAGTAAGTCTTCCCCTCCATGACATGCATGATGGTCCACTGCATGGCGCAACAACAAACACATCTGACCATAGCACCACTGCCGCCATTACAATCAGATCTTTGCCCTTTGAAGACAGAATAAGCGCTGGAACATCCTAACCCTGCTAGCTAGTGGTACAAGGCCGTGGACCAGGATTTCTGGGCGCCTCTCTGGAGCGGCGTTCCACAAGGCCCAGACTCGAGTCCAAATGATTTGTGCCTTATTTTTGCTACATGAAGCCGGCAAGCGTAAAGAAACCGGGATGGTTGGGGGGTGGGAGGTCTGGACTTACTGAACCCTGATTAGATGGCAGGCTTTTCTCCAAAACATGCTAATCCTCAACTCAAAGAGTATATAATTCATGAACACACTAAAGCCCCACCTAACATATAATTCATGTACACGCTAAATCCCTAGCCAGCATATAATTCATATACATGCTAGAGGCCTGACTAACATATAATTCTTATACATGCTAAACCCCCCAGATAACATATGATTCATAGACTGCTGTAAAAGTGGGAGTAGGGAAAGATAACTTGGGGGGAGGGGGGGGGGGGGGTTGGCCAATGCAGAGGACACACAGGCACTGGGTGGTGCCCCTCATGTTTCTCATCGATCTGGCAGTACCTGGGGAGCAGCAGTGATGATCACTGCGTGAGTCCGGACCTTGTCTCATCCGTGTCACCGTGGGGAAGATGCAGGTCAAATCAAACTTTGCTGAATGCAAGCCTGAAAGCTCAGTGTGGTTTAAGCTTTGAGCTGAACTACTGAAAAACCCTGTTTATATCGGCAGCACTGCCACATTCAGCATGCATAGTACTTCCGTCTCTTCATTTTCTGTAACCGCTCATCCTATTCAGGGTCCGGAGTCTATCCTGGAGGCTACGGGCAAAAGCAGGGAACCCTACATGGGGTACCAGCCCATTGCAGGCATAGTACTTCCATGCTCTCATTTCCCACTGTCATATACAGGGCCTGTTCATTGTCTAACGTGAAATAAGTTTGCGTTATGCTATCTATAAGAACATAAGAAATTTATAAACGAGAGGCCATTCGGCCAATCAAGCACTTTTGGGGAGAACTTAATAGCTCAGATTTGTTAAAATCTTTTCTAGCTCCAATTTAAAGGAACTCAGGGTTTTAGCCTGCGCTACACTAGCAGGAAGACTATTCCGTACTCTAACTACACGCGCTGTAAAGAAGTGCTTCCTCAAATTCATTTTAAAATATTCTCCCGCTAATTTCCACTTACGGCTAAGTATTTAAACTAATACTGAAATAGCCATTTGGCTGAACAGCAGCCAGTTAACCTCAGTTAACCTCTCCTCATAAGACGTTCCTCTAAGACCAGGAATCATTCTCTTCACCCTACGTTGCACCCTTTCTAGGGCAGCAATGTCCTTCTTAAGGTATGGAGACCAAACCTACACATAATATTCTAGGTGGGGTCTTACCAAGGAATTATATAATCGTAGCATCACCTCCCTTGACTTAAACTCAGTACAACTAGAGATGTAACCCAACGTCCTATTGGCCTTTTTTATTGCTTCCCCACACTGGCGAGAATGGGACATGGAAGCATCAACATACACACCAAGGTCT
>JAODJX010000136.1:8144519-8156157 GCA_026776945.1 Isichthys henryi | reverse complement strand
CGCCCCGGCCCCCCCCCCCCCCCCCCCCCCCCCCCCCCCCCCCCCCCCCCCCCCCCGGGCGGGCGCCGGGGGGGGGCCGCCCCCCCCCCCCCGGCAGGCTGTGGAGTAATGAACCAGGCAGGAGAGGCAACCGTAGGGCAGACAGGCAGGCAAGTGGGGGGGGGGGGGCCAGGGAGAAACGGGATCCCCGCAGAACCAACGGCTGCCTCCTAGATGCAGGCCATGCGCATCCCAGTATTCCGGATTTGTCCGCGGGCTTCCCAACACATGTGCGCATCTCATTTTCCCCCCGCCAGAGTCTCATGGCGCAAACATGCTACAAAATGCGGAACAGCGCACCGATGCTGAACATGGAGTTTTTACAATGCTGTTCTGTCAAAACACAACTGAAGAATAGAGAAAACCTCACCAAAGAATAAACACAAAGACGAAACTACACCAAAATAAAACAAAGGAAAACAGAAAACTACACCAAAATAAAACAGAGTAAACAACACCAAGGAATAAACAAGAGTAAACAACACCAATGACTAAACAAAAATAGTAAACACCAAAGAATAAACAAGAGTAAACACCAAGGAATAAGGAGTAAACACCAAAGAATAAACAAGAGTAAACAATACTAAAGAACAAACAAAGAGAGTAAACCACACCAAATAATAAACAAACAAAAAAGAGTAAACAATACTAAAGAACAAAGAAAAAGAGAAAATCATACCAAAGAACAAACTCCACTGAAAAAACAAGAAAAGTAAACCACACTAAAGAACAAAAGAGTAAACCCCAGAAAAAGAACAAGCACCACCACGCTCGATACCCGATTAAAAAAACGGTCCATAGTTGCTCGTTTTCAAAGGTCAGTATGAAGCAACATGAGAGCAGAGTAACTGATGTACAGATACCAGAAAGGGCTGTGGGAAGGAGCAACGAGGTGTAAACGCTCACACATGTCATACGGGCGCCACACTTGTGGCAAAGGAAACATCGGTCCAGGGTGAAAGGCATTATGGAAAAAGCATGCACTCCACAATCACTGAACTCAACAAAAAAACACACCCATTTCAAATCCATCCTGACTCAATCCAGGACCACAATCAGTCAGATGAGGCAGTCTGAAGCAGCAAGAATTAGACTACAGACTCAACATATTCAAAAAACCTCTCAGCCCTCATTAGGTGTAAATCCTAAAACATAACCAGATAAAAACACGTGCATTTAATTATAATTTTACCCCATAAGTGTAATTCTGCTGGAGCAGTTCAAACTAAAGTCGTGCAAACACATTCACAGACACTGGCTCTGCATTAAGAAATCCATCTGATTTTGAAATATGCCGAAACGTCGCCTAATTGCTGGGCCAATTAAAAGCTAGTCGGATGGGAGCCTGGTGAGTCGGCATGGCGCCTCTCGGAGGCGGCGTGTCCAGGAGCACTGGGCGTTAAGGGAGATGCCGTCAGGATTAATGAACTGCAAACTGCAAACAAAGGCTGTCTTGTGTACCTGCCTGAAGACAATCAAGACCCGAGTCCTGTTCACTGCATTAGCATACATTTAGGCTACGAAAAAACTGTTAGAAATCTGTTGTCATACAAGGTTACAAAACACAGCGATAAACAAAAGCCTGACAATTTCTTTACCGCTGAATTTTTCCCTTCAGTTTCTAGCATTAAACCACAAATGGCTTTCATTTAAAACCACGTACTTCCCCGATTATGTTCCTTTTTATTTATTACAGTCATTCGTTATTCACTGAGATTCCTAAAGCTGTTTTGCGAAGTTCTTAAAACAACAAAAACAATTTCAAGCCCAGATGAATAGCTAAGGCAGATTTTCAGCAAACTTTAAACGGCAGAAGTTCTACGGCTCCCAAAACGGTTTCTTAATTCCGTGGGTTTTTTTTTTTTTTTTCTGGGGCAGATCCGCGTGAAAGGAATTCACCCGGGATGTTCTCCATCAAATAAACAGTACAGGGGAACAATTAAAAAGAGCAGGAAAGACAAAAGGCATAAATAATGAAAGTAGCAGCAGGAGGCACCGTGATGTCAGGAGCACAGGAACGTAACGGGATGGATGGCCGACGGCTCCTCCTACAGCCACAAGAGAACCAATCAGAATCCAGCTCGGCCTTAAAGGTAAAGTTTGTACTCTCCGGTGCTATTTCAACTGAATCATTAGATGCTTTAGAGGCGGCAGAGCATTTCCTGGCTGAACTCAAGAGCGGTTTGAAGAGGAATGTCAGGGCCTTGGGGAAGAGGTGGATGCAGGCCGTGATGATTAATGACTCAGTGCCGGACCCCGGTGGCTGGAATGTGTGTCGATCTGCCCCAGCAACTGGAGCCGGCGGGACAGAGCACACCCCAGTGAACACGCGGGGTCCTGTTGCACACTGGAGAGAGAGGAGAACGAAGGACAGGCATGGGGAGGGTGGGTCAACGGACAGGAGGAAGGGAAGAGATGGAGGTGTGTGTTTGTTTGTGAATGCATGCATGCTTGTGTGTCACTAGGGCTGGGCGAGGGGGACACACTACCTGCGGTGATGGCATGGTCCTGGTTGTTCCCTTCTGGGAAACCGGGGGGGGGGGCAGAATGCAGAAATCTAGCGATCCGGAGCTTCCCTCCTGAATCGGATCAGACCTCAGGAATCCCAAGCCCAACAGGGTCGTCACATCACCCTTCAGTCGGGCCCGTAACCCCAAAAACTTCAAGGCACCAGAAACGTGGCTGTGCTCTGCACCCAAGCATCACTCTCTCAGCAGTCTCTGCCCCTCGCCCACCTGTACCTACACACCTCTGCTTACACAAATGGCGAATTATTATGAAATGCAGATGCAAAACTGTCTGTCTGACACGTGTACCAGTGCATCCCTCAGTGGTCAGAGGGTCACTCTTGAATTCCTTTCCATTATTTACTGCTACTAAGATCTTATTTGCATGCAAAACTGCTACTTACTGGCAATACTTTTGTACTTAGTGTTAGCAATTTGCCCTTCTTTGCAATTACTGCTAATATTTTATTTTCTAATTTATTGTCCCGTTTGGTCTTTGGATGCACCAACACTACCCAGACAAAATTCCTTGCGCACATAGTTGCACCTGCAAAATAAGTCAGGATTTATACACCAGTACAGAAATCAGGGCTTCACCTCAGTGGCTTTGAACTACATGCGGGACTATAAGATACTTTCTCTGTTTTCCGCTGAAGGACACCAAACGGACGCGGTGCCGGGGGTTCTCATGTAGGTATACCCCCCCCTGTGCCGAGCTCCAGGCCTGCACTGAAGATTAGCACCTGTGTATGCGGTGCACCAAAGCACAAGCTGTTTCATTTCAAAACAGGAAGGAGCTTCCTGCAAAGTGAGGTGAGGCGAGGCAGGGCAGGGCAGGGCAGGGCAGGGCAGGGGTGGGTAATTATACAAGGGGCAGCCAATGAAGTAGTCGGGTAGGGCCCAGCCAATGAAGTAGCAGGGTAAGACCCAGCCAATGAAGTAGCCGGGTGGTGCATTGTCATTTATTTGGGCCCACCCCATAAGGTAATTGGACAAGTCCCAGCCAATGAAGCAGCCGGGTGGTGATGGTCATTTATTTGGTCAGTTGAAACCGCTCCATTCTGAGGAGGCCACAGACCCAGAACAGGTGACCCAGACAAGATTGATCAGAATTTCACTGTGGGAATATCTGGACACCCACCCAGGATTGGGTTAACGGGAGTCTGCAAGCCACGTGTGAGGGCACTCAGTAAGGAGGGCATAGCGCATAGGGGGCCGGGGCTTGGTTTGGACTCCCACCCTTGGCCCTTTGAGCCAGCCAGAAGATAGCGATCACAGGCTGGCACCTGTGCGACTTCCTGAAAGGGGCGGGAACCTCCCTGATGCCCCCCCTCCCCCCACCTCACAGAGGATCCGCTCGCTGGCGGTAAGTCGTTGGGTCGCCTTGGCTCTATGCAGGATGCAGCCGTAGACGGTGCTCAAAGGCCAATCCGGCACTTTGGAGCCAGGTTCGGGGGGGGGGGGGGTTAACCCCCTCTGAGCCCCTCATTCCCCGTCCCCTGGCCTCCATGCAGTCACTAATGGGAACACGAGCCCAAATGGAGACAAGGGGCTGCCTCCCCCACACCACACATACACAGACAACCCCCCCCAAGTAAGGAGAGCCCCACCTGCCAGGCACCCCGCCCCCCACCCATCCCACAGACCTGCAGCGACAAACAAAAAAATCCGAAATGCAGCTGGTCCCATGAAAAGCAGGCAGGCGGGCCGCCACTGAGGTCACGGCAGGGACCGGATCATTCCGGAACCGCTGGCGGAGGGTCAGGCTCCCTGACAGCAGCCATTTTAATGGGGGCTTGTCCCTGAAAAAAGGGAGGGGGGAAATTTCCAAGGAGCTATTATTATGCCCCTGAATGGGGCAAATTGGATAGCTTTTTGTTAGTGTCCTCCGAGGCAGCCGGTAAGTACAGGCTGAGGTCGCGCGGCAGGTGGTACACAGGGGTTAGAGCTCTCCGCATTCTGAGCAGATCCTTGGCGAGAGCGAAGACGGCACAGAGCACAGGACTATAAAATCCTCGCACCCGCCGCTTCTAACGTGCTGCTGAGCGGCCGAGGTCGCCATGGCAGCAGACGAGGGGCAGCAGCAGTAAAAATGCAGTAAATAAACGTAAAAAACAGCAGCTTCTCCAAACCGTTGCTACTCTCATGTGCCACTTCATTATGAAGATGCAATCGGCAGGTAAACGGGCTTCAGACAGTGAGACGCCGGCCCCACAGTGACGCAGCACTCGACAGCACACGCTGACAGGCCAGTTGGCCCCCCCCAGGGGGATTCGGGAGGACGACGCCTCGTCAGCTTGCACCCGCTGGCCCTCACAGACAGGTGACTAACGGGGCGGCAACCCAGGGAGTCCGTCAAGCCGACGCAGGGTCGGGGGGCTGCAGTTACCCAGAGTCAATAGAGCAGCAGCTGAGTCTCGGACCTGGGGGGGGGTCCTGGGATTAACCCCGTCTGCCATCTGCCGTTCAACAGAACAAAAACATAAACAAAACAAAACAACAAACAAAAAGACGAAATAGGAAGGAAAGATGTCAGAGAAACGTGCGCAAAGACGAGGAGGAGGTAGTGCAGGAGCCCAAAGAGGCCCCCCCGCGGGGATGATGGGGGCCCACAGGACAGCCCCTGCCTCCCAAACATTTCAGGGAACAACCCCCCCCCCACCACGACAGACTCAAACGGATTTACTTTCCTCTGAGGCACAAACCCGGACTCCTCCCTACTTTCAAAAAAAAAAAAAAAAAAAAGAAAAAGGAACCCCAGAAGGCAGTTACGGGGGGGGGGTGTTTTTTTTTTTTTTATCTGCTCTTGTTTTTCATGATAGGGGGAGGGGCATCGGGCAGGCGACCTAAACATGAGGCTGATTAATGAGTGAGCCACCCCTGCCAGCGACTAGGGCGTACCCCTGGATTTCATTTACACACACAACAATAAAGGATTACCCCCCCCCTCCCACCACCATGTACACCCTTGTTCCCAGGCAAATTATGAGAACGATTTGGTTGAGGGGCGGGGTTACCAGGCAGGACCGCCTACTCCGCATCACGCCAGGGCTCGTCCGTACGGATTGTGTTTCGGGCACCGCGTCCGTTAAGGAGCGACTGTTGCCCAAGCGGGATTTACATGAGTGGGAAGAACAAACAAACAGGCACCGGCCGTTTTCACCGTTTACCCATGGTGCAACTGGGAGGGTGGCCTACACACGCACACACACAGAGACACACACACACACACAGACACCAGCCCTGCCTACTGCATGCAATTACACCTCACAATACCTCCCATAAACACCTGACGGGCTCCCAGCTTGGATTACGCTATTTCTGAGTCTTTCGTATGGATATCGTAATTAAAACACAAACCCCACACAACATAACAAAGACGTCTGCTGACCAGTCATATCTATGTATTTATGATGACGGTGCCTCCAAAAACTCACGCGGTCTCCCAGCTTCAGCTGAGCTCTCATCTCATCATCCACCCCATCGACCTCGCTTTCCTATTTGCATATAAATACAGTGGAAGCGAATTAGCCAGAATGAACCGATTCTGTCAAGGGGACAGTGTGCAGACACAGTCCTGCCAAAGACACACGGTTCGCCTGCGAAGAACCGGCGAGGGAGCAGAATGAGAGGAGATTCAGAGATGGAGCAGAACCAGAAACAATCACCTATACCATGCAGCTCCAGTAGGCGGGACCAACCAATCAGATCACAACTAGGCTGAAAGCAAACACCCAGACCAAAGCCAGTGTTTCTGAGGCCAAAACCAAAACCCTCCAGTCCCCCTTCAAAGTGACCTCCCATTGCCGAATCAGGGGGCATGACTTGCTGTTTGTTTTCCCGGGCCTCGAAAACGTCGGGGTTTTGTTGGGCATCCCCAAGCACATCACCCCCCCCCCCCCCCCAGACCATTGCATGTGTTCACTGTCGTCGATGTTCCCTGACAGTGGGCTCGGTGCATCTGTACTTAACGTGGATCGCTGTTAATTGACCGGCATGCACACCGTTGCAGATACTTTACTTTCACTGCCATCGATTATTGTAAGAGAGCCAATATATTAATGCCTCCCTCCTAAATATTGACATGGCTCGGCTCACACGTAAACACATGCTGGTTACATGTTCTACAAGCATCCATGAGACCCAACGGTTCCCAGCCTTGTGAACAGAAACCCCAACATCTGACTGAAGTGCCGACTCAGCTTATAGACTGACGTTTGTTTTACCGTGGGGGGGGGGATTTTGATCGATATCCTTCAGGAATGATGGACTAGGCCAACAGCTGTATCCCAAACACGCCAATCCTTACGGACACATCAGCGTAGGCGGCCAGATTAAATTAGCGTCGTCCCGACCCTTTCCAGGGGAAGAGGCTTCCTGGCAATCCTGTTGATTACCGCTCTGCATCCCATGCAACGCTCGTTAGGTCCCTAACGACGCAGGATTACACTTCCGCATTCATCTGATTACAAAAAAATACCAGTTAAACTCACAAGCATCAGGGTGACGATGGCCTGGCACCAATATCTCCGGGGTCTGATTGGGTTTATTTAGTTGGATTTACTTCTCTCTCTTTCAGTTTTCGGCCACCGTTACACAGGATAAACCTGGTTTTACCTGCTGTAGCATCTTACAGCATATTTGGTGACCTCTGGGGCTCACAGACCCTTCAAGCCTGATCCTATTCTGATCTCAGGAAGCACGGAGGGGGAAGCAGGACATGTCAGGGGCACCAGGAGTGCCTTCAGTGGAGTGTAAGAGTGGCCGCTTTGAGAAGGCCCTCACAAAAGAACACACAGTGAAGGACCTTAACAACATCCCCAACCCCCTGAAAAAACTGGAGCCATTGGTTGGTTCCCATAAGGGCAGGGGTAGTGATTCTGCCTACCGCCACATACCACCTGCTGCCCGAACACATCAGGATGCCCGTCAGACAAAGCAGCCTCATCCTGGCGTCACTCCCGACGAGGCTCCTGTGTGACAGAGCGACTGCCGCCCAGCTGACACTATCCTCAACACAGCGAGGGAGGCGAGCTGAAAGAAGGCATTTAAGGAGAGAAGTGGCTAAATGATGGGATCTGTTAAACGAAACAGGAGGAATTTAAGGAGAACAACGGCTAAACAAAACATTTAAGGATGGGATCTGCTAAGCAAAGCACGTTTAAGGAGGAAAGCGGTTAGATGAAGCTCATTTAAGAACAGGGCCTGCTAAACGAAATGCATTTAAAGATGAAATCAGCTAAATAAAATATGTTTAAGGGCTAGAAGTGCTAGATCTGATGTTCAAGAGGAAACTGTCTAAATAAAAATCGCCTTAAGGGAAGGATCTGCAAAATAAAACAGGATAAAGCATGAGGTGGGCCAAACGAAACCTGTTTTAGGACTCAACTGCTAAACAAATCATTTAAGGAGGAACAAAACATTTACGGATGTGGTCAGCTAAATGAAACGCGTTAAATGGCCGAATCAGCTAAAAAAAATACAATTATGGACAAATACGGCTAAACAAAACAAGCTGCATTGTGCCAAGTGTAAAGTTTGGCGGAGAGGAGATTATGGTGTTGGGTTGTTTTTCAGGGGTTGGGTTTGACCGCTTAGTTGCTGTAGCATTTGAAGCCATTTTGGACAATGTCATGCTCCCAACTTTGTGGGGACAGTTTGGCGATGGTCCCTTCCTGTTCCAACATGTACCAGTACACAAAGCAAGGTCCATAAGGACATGGATGCACGAGTCTGGTGTGGAGGAACTTGAGCCCTGACCTCAACCTGACAGAAGACCTTTGGGATGAATTAGAATGGTGTCTGCGAGCCAGACCTTCTCGTCCAACATCAGTGCCTGACCTTACAAATGCTCTCCTGGAAGAATGGTTAAAAATTCCCATAAACACACTCATAAACCTTGTGGACAGGCTTCCTGGAAGAGCTGAAGCTGTTATAGCTGCAAAGGATGGGCCAACTCCATATTAAAGCCTGTGTATTAAGAATGTGATGTCATTAAAGTTCACGTGAGTGCAAAGGCAGGTGTCCCGATACTTTTGGCAATATAGTGTATTGTGCAGCCTCTTCGCACGTAGCTGTGAGAGTCAGGGAAAAAGACAGAAGAACTCTGTCCGTCTCTGGAGTGGAGAGAAACCAAACCCTGCAGGGTCACCCGCTAACACTGGGGGACTAATCCGAAAATATTCCTGCCCTGAGGGAAACCGGAAGATCGAGGAGGGAGAAGCCGAGGACACAGGGACCGCATGGCGTGTGTGTGACTGCAGCAGCGGAACGTGTTGATTTTCATTTCTGCGCCCATGTTAACAGTTTAGAGCAGCCACACTGTCAGCGCGAGACGCGCACCTCACGCCTCACGGCGCCTCATCGAGGGAGTCGGAGCGGCGCCGGTTCGCAGCCAAGATAGTATGACTATCAGCACATCTTATAACTGTCTGACATCACTGCAGCAAAATTACATAACTGACAGCTTTTGCAATACTTTCATTGTCTAGGCTACATTTCACTGACATGAAAAAAATATTAATATACATTATTTTAACCATTTTGGCTATTGCATGTTATTAAAGAATAAAAGTGGAGGCTACATATGTAAAATATAGTCAGAGCAGAAAACCTAATGTAGGCCCTAATAGTATCATGTTGATAAGTTATCAGAACATTAGGTGAAGTGCGGGGGGGACTCTCTCTCTCCCTGTCTCTCTCTCTCTCCCTGTCTCTCTCAAGACAAGGGACCCGCTGTTCATTCAGCAAGACACAATGCAGAGTCAGGGCCAAGAAGAGGTGGGAAAGTTGGTCTGCTTCAAATCTCCTCCTATCACGTGGAGACCAGAGAGCTCTGTTGGGGGCCCAGACACCGGGGTAACAGCCCTCCACATGGCCAACACACCCCCGCTCAGAGCAGAGGTCGAATGACACCCCCCACCTCCACCAAACCCACGTCTCGAGCCTCTTTATTAATAAGCCCTGGGCTCATTACAACACAGCAAATTGAATTGCACCCCCATAAAAAGCAGCCGGGTAAAGCTGCTAGAAGCTCCTCTGTGCCCCCCCACCTCATTAAGGTGAAATTCCACGTCTGTCTGCCCCACCCCTGCCCCCGCCACTGATGCCATGAAGCCCCATATCTCCAAAAGTAATAAAACACTTTCCCCCCACAGCTTTCTCTAAACGAGCGGTGAAGGGCCTGGTTAAAGTCCCTGGCTTTCTCAGACCCCCCAGGCCAGCCCAGATTCGCTGAGGAAGGGTGGCAGCAACCAACACAGAGCACACACAAACGTGACACTAAGGAGCAGAAACTGACCACACTCGGCCTGCACTCCGTCCTCTGTGACTGGCTCCTGGACTTGTTGACTAGAAGACCTGAGTCTGTCAGGATCAGCAACAGGACTTCAGCCAACATCAACGCAAATACTGACATCTCACAGGGTTGTGTCCTCAGCCCCATCCTCAACACCCTGTTCACCCACGACTGTGTCGCCTCAAACAAAGACAGCATCATTCTGAAGTTCGCGGACGATGCCGCAGTGATTGGTCGCATCACTGGAGGGGATGAAGCGGCCTACAGGAGAGAGGTAGCCCGTCTGGTGTCATGGTGTGAGGACAACAACCTCACCCTCAACACGGACAAGACAAAGGAGATGATAGTGGACATGAGGAAGAGGAGGAGGCCTCATCAGCCACTGTTCATCCGGGAGCTTGAAGTGGAGAGGGTGAGCAACTTTAAGTAACTAGGCGTCCACATCAGTGAGGACCTCACCTGGACACTGAACATCACACAGCTGGTCAAGAAGGCTCAACAGCGGCTGTACTTCCTGAGGAGGCTGAAGAAGTTTGGTATGTTAACCAAGATCCTCAGCAACTTCTACAGCTGCATTGTGGAGAGCACACTGACCAGCTGCATCACCGCATGGTACGGCAGGACTACGTCTATGGACTGCAAACTCCTTCAGAGAGTGGTGAAGACTGCGGAGAAGATCATCAGGACTCCACTGCCCTCTTTGCAGAGCAGCTACTGCTGTGGAGTCCAGAGGAGAGCTGCCTCCATCCTCAAAGACCCCACACACCCCCAACACGGACTGTTCACACTTCTGCCCTCAGGGCGAAGGTACAGAAGTGTGAAATCTAGAACCTCCCGACTTAACTCCTTCTTTCACACTGGCATCAGACTCCTTAACAGCCGACAGGAGTATGATTAAGGGACATCATACTACCATACTATACCATACTATACCATACTACCTAATACTGTAATTTTTGCACATTGTGCTCTTTTGCACATTACACTTAAAAGTATTAATTTTCTATTTTTTTCTATTATATTGTACCTCAACATTTTGTGTGGACAGCAAAGTAAGAATTTCATTGCACAGAGAAATGCACTTTTCCACTGTACATATGACAATAAAAGCTTTGAATCTTGAATCTTAATCATCATGGAATGGGACCTGATCACTAAGGAGCACTAATAACCGACGGGCATTGGATCACGGGAGGGGCACTGATCTTGGCATGGGTATGGATCACTAACAGTCCTCCTCTTGATCAGGATTCAAACCCATAATCCTGGAGGTGTGAGGCTGAAGCAGAATTACCCCCCGGAGTCAATATCACCAGGTGTTCAAGGCTGGCCAGCCACCTGTCCTGTTCATCCAATGCAATGGAGGGCGGCACCAATCCACTAATATCCGATTCCCTTGCTATGTGCCCAACTCACAACACAAAAAGCATCAGGGATGTAGGCTGGAAATGCAGACCAGATTTACACGGAATGCAGCATTACGCTTTGCCACCGATTGATAACCCTGCAGACACCTTGTCCGTCCTCGTGGGGTACAGCACCCAGACTGAACAGGGTCAGCTTTGGCCAGGGGGCATATTTTACCAAGTGAAGGGTGAGAACCCGAGCAAGCAGATCACCATCCTAGTGAAGCTGAGCTTGGAGATAAGTGGAGATTGTGAGAGGACACTGCCCCCTACAGACCAGCTTGGTAACAGGAGACAACAGACCAGTCTTTGAGTGCAAGACTGGTCTTGTGGGGAGGGGTGTAAAGGAGGTAGAGAGACATTAGTGTTTTAAATGGGGGGGGGGGGGG
>JAODJX010000136.1:8077218-8112067 GCA_026776945.1 Isichthys henryi | reverse complement strand
TATATACACACACACACACACACACACACACACACACACATATATATATATATATACACACACACACACACACACATATATGGATGATGTGACAGTAAAGCCCAGTGTACTGATCTGCATGGGCCTCGCGAGTCACTGAGGACAGCAGCACCGGCTCGGCGATCAGCAACGAAACGTTACGGGAAACGGCAGTCAGGTCAGGAAGGATATTTCTGGAGGTTGCTGTTCTCTGCCATCTGTCTGACGTTCCGGATGCTGTTCTGGATGAGCTGGTCTAGCGTCGCCTCCTCCTGGACAAGCAACGCCAGCTCTCGCCTCAGGGCGTGACAGCGGCTCAGCACACCCTGGGCCCCCGGTGCTCTGCGGCCGCTACGGGCGGAGGGGGCGGAGCTAAAGCAGGATAGCCAGGCCAGTGATTGCTTTCCACTCCTTATTAATAAACTGCATCTTTAAACCTAGGCTGGATTGTACCACCATCAGACCCCCAAGCCCTCCACCCCACCCCACCCCACCCATGTGTGGACACGCACACCCACTGGACCTTGTTCTTCAGCGTCTTCTTAATGAGGTGGATGCCCTTCAGCACATTAGTGATGTCATACAGGCGTCTCTTCTGGATCTCGAGCGTCTCCGCAGCCTGGTTCAGATCCACCTCTCCATCCGCAGACCGGTCCATCATCTGGAAGAACTTCTGGGTCAGAATGCCCAGAGACGTGTCATGGCGACTCCCTCCCGGCCGCACGGGAGAGACGGCTGCAGGAGACATGGCTCAGCAGATGTCAAGGACTGGCACACACTCTGAATGTTACATTAAAAAGCAATGCTGCTGGAAAACAGCCTGGGTGACAGGTGATCGGTCACCTTCAGAGCCAATCGCAGGGCTCAGAGCTGTAACATCGGCCTTCTGCTGTTTGGACTCGCGATTCCCACCCTCTCTGTCAGACTCGTCCATCTCCAGCTGCCGTTTTGCCTGCGGGGGACATTAATGGGAATGGGGTGGGGGCATTTGGCTAATTTTGTCCCCCTTTGGTCCACGTCCCACATATCTGACCAAATGCTTGCTTCATAGGCTGAAGGAAGAACTGGTGATATTCACCAGTCTTGCATCCAAGCCCCACAAAGCTTCATGAATAAGTCAAGCCAATTGACTTCCTGAAAACTCCAGCCTCAATGATGTATTGGAATAATCTTTGCATTACCACTCTAGTTATGGCTCTCCAGTTTCCTGCCTTTTCTGTGGTTATTAGTCAGTTAGTACTTCGAATGAACGAGTCCCTTTCCCTCATTCCTAAAAGCACTTAAAAACAAACAAAACAAACAGACTAAAGTGAGCACACCAGATTTAATGAAAACGCAGCGTAAAGGGAGCCGCTCACCATGTGACAGGAAGTGAGTCATCACTGCCCTCCGGCACCATGACATAGTGACTGAACAGACTGCTGTCACCGGGCCATTGACATTTGTGATAAAGGTCTCATATTAACACGCAAAGCGGGGAGATGTTCCACGAGGGAGGGGACGGGAAAGATTACTAACAAACAACAGCTGGCAGGGAGTAGGGGGCACCCAAAGGTGATGCTCAGCCAGGCCACATGATATAGGGGGAGGACAGAGATGAGGAGCAAATGACAGCAAGTTCAGCACAGGGGAGGGAAGGCTGGGGCTGTTCCATCATTATGCAAGTGCACCCCCCCAGTAATGTATCAACTCACTGCGGGAAGAAGGTGCAAGTTCCTGCTTCTGAATTTCCCCCTGACCTCAGTTCTGCAGGATGTTTTCCATCGTGTTACTAAAATAACTACCAAGACACCTCCTGTGGAAAGTGCACCATGCAGTATCAAACAGGGGGAACGGGGGATAAACTTTCTGAAAATGTAATTCCAACTCCTTCAGTTCCGCTATAATAAAGATCGTTACAGGAAGTCATTCCAGCCCATGGCAGCAACCATCTATAGCTATTGAGAGCCTCCTCCTCTCAAACAAAGTTGGGACACATTTCCTGTTATTTCGCACACATATTTGTACACATATTATATATACACATCCGTTTGTAATTCGGTGTTAAGTCTGTCCTTACGCCTCCCTCGTGTCTTGGTCTGCTTGACGTTTTCACTACCGCAGCACGAAAATTTCCCCATGGGGATAAATACGGTAATCGGAATCTGAATCTAATCATTGCCATTCAATCCCAATGAGACCTCAACACATACACACCATTTCTTCACCATTATGATAATGGACAAACAGGTCCTTCATAAGAGCAAATCTGATGAAGGACTTCAAGGTGAGTGCAGTCTGCAAGCCCCACATTATAATAATAATAATAATAATTTCTGATCTTTTACACCCCAGGGTGTGGCACACGATGTGCCGACCAACGGTGTAACAAGAGTTTAGATTTTTGTCATTTCCAAAGGTAAATTCGCAACCGCGCAAAGTTTATTTAAGTAAAAAGTTAAGGCAAAGACGTTTCCATGGCACAGCAGGTCCTTTGCCAAATGACAATGCCATTATTAAAGCAGCTATTCATTACCGGCGGGTGTCTTAAGGCGCGTCCCGGTGCAGGATCGGGATAGACCCGATTCGGGTGGCTCCTGCCGGCTGCCCGTTCCGACACACAAACGGGCTTTGTGAGGCATGATGTCGGCGTAGTAATTACTTTACGAGCTGAGCTGGAGAGGACAGACCTAACGCGACGTGACGACCTGGTTAAAACTACAGGCCTACATTTACCAGCTTTAGATCCCCCACCATTTTTTAGTATCGCTCTTTTGGGGCCTGATGAGATCCGTTTTCTCATCTCCATAGATTTGAGGCTATTAGCCCTTCGCTTCTTTACACCGAAGTTGTGTTTTCCTATAATCCACCAGCAGGTGCAATACAAACAGCTGCAGCAAGTGTTACGTGCAGATAAAATATTCCGATATTTTTCAGCTTAAAGGTTATATGACTTACAATAACTGTTAGATGCATTAGATTGAGCTAACTAACACTACACCCTCATGGGTTTTTCAAACATTACCCCTGGAAGCAACACAGCAAACTGACACATAGTTGAATACTGATTACGCACGAAAGTCCCTACGGCGAAACTCAAATTTCCCGGGAAATGCTCTAATTAGCATAAACACGCCCATTGGAAAACCGGAAGCCAGCACAGCCTTCTTTTAACTAACACTAACTAGCATAAATACATATATTGGCTCCGCTTTCAATTGACCGTAACTATATAATTAGCATAAACACTGTCATAAAGCCATCCAAAATACCGGAATATGCAGAGCCAAGGTAGTTAGATCGCAAAAAGATGACAGATTTTATTATGTGATATATCCATGAATTAAATATTGTATGGCAAAAGGCAAATTACATTGTCACCATTTACAAATTAACCCTGAGAATAGTAATGGTTAAAATGGTCCTTTCTATAGGCCTATACATGTACTGTAATTGTGTGTAGACGTGTTGATTGATTGCTCTGAGGACTAGAAAATTGAGTGATTAGTTCCAGCCTCAGAATCATTAATAATTAAATCTCATTTATTCAATTTCTTCCATGTCTTGAAATATGTGTTACATGCATATCTCTGGGAAGACGAGACTGGCTTCTATACAATCTTATTACGGCGTGGTCTGTGATTGTCTTTATTTCAATAAATCAAGGCTTCTTCAAAAATTGTTTACTTTCTAAAACCTACATTAACAGAAAAGGACCGCGGCCAAAGAGTAATAAAATATCAAGTTGCGCTTTCAAAAATCGTCAACAGGTGGCAGTCAGGTACAATTGCGGTGAAAAGTAATGAATGCTTTATACTTCTTTATTTAACAGATACAGACCGCTCAAAATATGCAGTTCCACCAACACAGCAGAAAAAACACGTGCTTTGATGCGTGTTGCTCATTAAAACAAGCCTATAGCTGAGATTAATTGCAGTTGAGTTTGATACACATTCAGCCATTGAAAGCGAGACACCGCATATATCTTAAACCATCCCCTACCGATTACGCGCTTGCGTCTCTCTCAATCTAGTTAATTGCACTGATTTAAAAAAAAAAAAGTTATACAAAAAAAATGCACGTAAACGTAAAACACTAATTTCCTCATTACTAAGGCAGAATGAAACATTGCTGAAATACGCTTAGCCCCCAGCTTGAACTAAATTAAAAACTCTCTCGTGCTTATATACAAATAGGTCTAATGCTAAAACTTTTGCGCTGATCGTCAGAGGTGGAGATTTCAGGTCCAGAGAGTACAAATCCAGACCAAGAGTTTGGTACTCTGTGACTGTGACTCTATATACTCAGGTGGTTGGTTGAAACAAAATCTTGGTCTGGATTTATACTCTCTGGACCTGAAATCTCCATCTCTGCTGATCGTCAATACTTTGCTCAGTCGTCAAATCACATCCAGGTACAATGACTTGGCGGCCGGTTTCATCCAAAGCGGCGTCAGACCGTCCTTGAAGCAGCTTGGCCTTGCACAAGGGCGCAATAGTGACTCAGCCGGTATCACTTTGGTCCTGCCTTCTGGTGTATAATCAAAGCAAAGTTTATTTATCAAATGCGCACTGCTGAAAAAATGTGCACTACAGCATAGAGCAGTAGAAGCAGGCAATGAAATGGATTTCCTGTAAGATCCCTTGTAAGTAATGCGCAGGCTCTGTCCCAATTCCAGGAGGCGAAGGCAGCGTTACGGGTTTCACTCTTCTTTCACCTACGGGTGTCGTCTTCCTGCATGGTAACCATTCTCCTCGATGACAGCAATTAACAGAAGAATAAGAAGTCTGTACAGGCACGCCCGGGGTTGCGAAAAGCCGGGAATTTAACAGTATGATATTTGTACGGTAGGCGTGGGGGAGCCTACAGAGTGCGCCTTAATTTAAAGTATTTAAAGAATCTCCGCGATCACCATTCTCAACGCGGATTTCGTCTAAAACAGTCAGATTTCAACGAAACTGCCACAAGCCTGATAAAGGATCAGTGAACACGAACAACAATGAAAGAATCGAATGCAATATATATCTTAATCGTCACTGGAAAGTACAACAAATCTGTGTGAATTTCTCCACCAATGCTACACATCGATTAAAAAAAAACCAACTATAGTAGTAGTAGGACCTAATAATGATAATAATAATATAGAGATACAGTATATAGCTGAATAATGAACCAACAAACGCAGTAGTGCAATTTGCAAGATCAAACGCAGCCGTGACGATTTGGGAATGAGTAGGTTGAACAGGAATTTGACAGTTGACATACAGGCTTGTGGGGAATGACAGCGGGACAGAGGTGACCCGTCCCAAAAGAGAGGAATGGGATCAGACTTCCGCAAAAATGCGCCGAATGGTGACTATATTAGTTTTTGACAGACCAATTTTCTCCAAGGCTGGTAATTCAAAGTGGGGGGAGTATAATGTTTCACACAAATCAGAGGGACAGCAGAGGCGTGGTTGCTTTTTCTTTTTCTCTTGGATCGGTCGGCTGGTCTAACCTGACCACCCAGGGAAATTCATGACCGCATTGTGTTTAACTTGAAAACTAAGCTAGCGATCCTCGGTCGAGATAACCCACCGACACTATAGTACGATTAACTGTCTCAAAATAAACACAGGTTTTACGAAAGAGCTTTGCATTATTTGGGACACTTGTTTCTACAACTGAACAGACAGACTGAAATAATAGCAGAGGGACAAAAAAATATTATAGGAATATAGCATGAATTAAATATCTTGGCAGTTAAACAGAATTTGATTTTAGCGCTGACTTAAAGATTGATAACCCATCGAATTTAAGTTATTAACATTGCTATTTGTCTGGGGATGGGTCATGTACCCTAATAAATCAGTGCATTTATACTTGATCTGTGTATGTAATAGCATATTTATAAATCAGTTTTGTTTGGGTTATTTGTACAATAATAGTCATCAGTTCGTCCCACGTTACTTTGACCTGAAAGCACAGTAAAACCAGGGATCTTATTATAATGAGAATTAGGGTGTAGCTTGGGGTAAAATAAGGTCTGAGTAGCGCCACACTGTTCCGTCCGCGCCCCGCCTTTGCGAGGCACCACCTTGCCTGCGATAAGGCGGTGCCAGGCGCTCTGCCCGGGCTCTCCCAGGCTTTTTCACCCAGCGCAGGACACCATACCCGGTGTATTTAAACCGCACGCCACGGGCACCGACTTTCAGGAATGGACGGAGAAGGGTTTCCATCGCTTTGCGAATGAATGAAAGATTCAGGCGGCGGTGGATCGGATCGGATCGGTCTTGGCCAGCTGCCTAGTCCCGAAGAGTTGCTCTGCTCCCTCGGTCTCTTCTTACCCATGCATCGGCAATGGAACAGACAGTCATTAAGTACAAGACGACGGGCTGCACGTGGCTGCAAAGTGTCAGCGACCTCGTGGGGTTCCCTTTGGACCAGGTAGGCGAGCTGTCGCACTTTTAATAGGGGCGGGGGGACCCGCAGTATTTTAAATAAATCTTTTACCGATCCTCGCAGATCGGTGTCGCCTCATCTGTGAAAGAGCAACACGTTTCAGAAGCAACAGTTGCCGTGATGTTTTTAATGAGCTCCTTCATGCTTCGATCTATATTCCAGTATGCAGTTGGCACTTTATGACAGGTGACAGCTTGCGACCACGCCAGGAAACCCGAATCTGGGCAGGTTTGCTGGCGCTGGAGTAAAGAGCCGTAAAGTTAAGAACATTGAAACACAATATCATAGGGCTTGATCGGCTCGTTAAACAAAGGCCAACTCGTCTAATATATTTAAGATTTTATTGTAACACGCACCCTAACAGTTTAAACTGTTCACTTTTAATGAGGCGTGTGGGGAAATAAATCTAAATGGTCAGAAAGCCCTACCCACCATAATTTTAAATACTTAGTTTCTTATAAAATAATAATAATAATAATAATAAAATTTTGTCTTTAAATACAGCGCTGGCAACCTTTAAGCATTAAGGGGATGTCCTGTACCACACCGAAGTTGTGATTTCCCCTTTTAGACATGAATTAAAGTAGAGTAACTGACCTCCTATGTTTTGTTTGATTTCTGGGTGGATTTAGCTGCGTGCAGCCCACCTACACAGTGGCAAACGGGTTGGGTCGACAGTGCGTGAATCACGGCCCAGTTATACCTACGTAACAGATTTTTTTTTACTTAATGGCCTGTATATCGGAGATTTGGTCGTGCTCTTCTTTGCTTTAAACATGCTGGGTTAGGAGATCGGCCAGAGGAAATTAAGCTTCTTCGTCACGTGGTTCCGGTCATAATGACGTTTGGGCCAAAAGAATGTAAATGAATGAAACGTGGACAAAGACCCGGGCTGATCTTATAATGGGCTGCATTCATATCCTGCTAAGAGTATTCAAAAGCATCCAGCTATTTGTGGTATGCATTTCAAACAATATCTTTCGAACAATGTGGATGTTGTGGTGGTATCCAGGAGTATCGTCTCAAAATGCCCATTCCACATCGAGGGCAGTCTTAGGGTTTCACCCCATTCATGTTGCCCTTTCCATTCCTAATTAAGATCTCTGCTTAGATAATCCCCCCCCCCCTATTTTCACAGGTGAACTTCTTGGCCTGTCAGTCTCTCGCCCTCCTGGCTGCCTTCTGGTTCCGCTTGTACCTGAGCCCCCAGCATGTCAGCCCCCTGGTCCGGCACACCATCGCTGCTCTGCTGGGCGTGTTTTTCATCATATTTTGCTTTGGATGGTAAGGCACCTCTCGCCACCCTGGATGCCTGTGTGGCCCTGGGGACGCTTTGCTAGCAGGTGTCCGGCTGACCCTCCCCGATGTAACATCCTCCAGTTACCGCCGGTCTTGGCAAACGGCACGCCGGCCTCTCCTCTGAGTTTTCTTCTCGCAAAGCTTCCCCCCCCCCCAGAGTAACCCGATAATGGCGACTTTGTGGCCAAACAAAATGAGCGTGTTTATCCCGGGCCGCACAATGTAGGAGGAAAAGAATTAATCTTGTCAGACGGGAATGTAGCCACACATGACTCCGGCTGGTATTGGGAAAGCTGCGGAGCGAGTTTCCCGGCCGGCTTCGGAGCTCGTACTCCGATGCTGGCGGAGCTCAGCCGGTGCCTCTCGCTCTGATCCACTTTATGGCGTTGTTTACGTAACCATTTGTAAAGCACAACAACAAATCCAGGCTAGAGTAAATACTGCCTTCTTTTCACAATGGCAGAAATATCGCTAGACAAAACAATGTGTCCAGATCTCAAAATTTGTTGCACGTTTCCTTACAGGAAATTGTACAAAAATACAGCCAGATTTTGGCTTTAGTTTAATAAAAGTCGCTTTGGATTGCTACTCTGAGGCCCTGCTGATAACTAAACAAGAGAAGATGTCGTGTAGCATAGCTACTATTGGGGACTAGCTAAATGTGCAGCTTTTGGGTGCCCATCAATGGGGTGAGTTCAAACCACCGTTATTTTTTGTTCCTTCCCGGGCCATGTTTTTGCTCCCTCCCAGGAAGGGAGCAAAAATGTGGACTTTATCGCAGGGAGATGGGAAGGAGCAAAAACGTTGGCCGCCTGTGGGTCCCCGAGGACCGGGTAGGGAAACACGGCTCCTGGAGGATATCGCCTGATATCCCTGCTGTAACAGGAGGCGAAAGCTCTCCGCAATCATGCCGTAATATCATGGCTCCATTGCTTGCGTTCTGAAAATAATAAACCATATTCTGAGGAACAGTGCCAGGACGGATGGCTAACCTTAAGGCGGTCAATGCACGGTCACTCTCGAGAAATCTGAAACACTCTCAACACTGGATTTAACATTTCCAACACTCTCAACATTTACACTAATTGTGTTGGTCAAGGTCATTGGACAAAATGCAGAAATAGCTTTGCAGATTAATTCCTCCCTTTCTTTTACTCCGCAGGTACTCATTACATATTTTTACCCTGGTGTTCTCCTGCTACTGCATCATGATCAAAGCAAACGCAGACAACATCCACAGGTAACCATGGTGTAACACTGTGACTAGGGGTATTGTTTTTTTTTTTACAAAAAGAGGATCTTTACCTGGAGTGAATAAAGAGTGAGTAACACATTTAATGTGAAGTGATATTTTCACTTATGTCTTTGGATTAGATCTCATTTCCTGTTTGATGCTTGTGAAGTGTAGGTCTTTAAATATCACGTTTGTGAAAGAGTTCTATGAGCCTCAGTCCCACAGGGAACCGTCTATTATATCCCAGCCTTGATTACACAGTTTTAGCCCTGAAAAGCAGAAGTGAAGAAAAAAAAAGTATGATTCAGCTGCCCTGGGTGTTTAATAATGAATGATGTATTAAACCAGTTGTTCCAAATTTACTCAGGCATCAGAAATACTCAGAAATGTTTTGGGTGTATGATTTCATGTGAGAGTCATCAGCATCTGTCCAAAGAACTTTTGGCAAATTTACAGGGTAGTTTTGTTCACAAGGTCTTAAATCTGCTTGGTTCACCAAAAGGCCAGGTGACTTTAAACCTTAAACCAGACCACCCCCCCCCCACCAGGGAGGTAGAAGCTGAGAAAAAAAAACTCATCAGCCGTGAGTCATGTTCTCCAGAAGGTCCAGAGACAAACCCAAAATCTCCTCTTGGATCTGTGAAGGAAACGCAGCCCTGCAGACAGAACACCCCAGCACACAAATGGCAGTGATTTCAACACTGATGTACCCTGACAAACCAGCCGTTTCCCCATCACTGTTAATCTGAACCAGTACGGTTCAGTTCTTTCATTCCCTCACACTTGTTACATATATCAGCATCATGGCCACAAACTCAAAATTCTAGCAAGCAAGGAAATGTAATCTATTGAAAATTCTCTACGGTGACAAGAAAGGTTAGAACGTGGGTGTCTGTGTGGGGGGACGGCAGTTCTATTCACCTAAAATTCAGATTGCAGAGTTATTTCTAAGCTGGCAGACAGACCGGACAGGAAAAGCGTGTTTTGCGACATAGTGTTCAGGTGACAGCATGTTTCATTCAGGGTTTGTCAGGTTACCCCTGTATTATATTCATAGTCAGACATTCTGTTTAGCAATACTGGTGCATTAGCTTTTTATTGGCTAATAAAACGCACTGCTGTTTCAAGGTTAAGATGAAGCATCACTCCTGTTGAACTGAAAGTAAACCTAGATTAACGATTCATATAAAAAGGTCTGACGTAAATGTGGGAGCACTGCATCAGGTGTTGCTTCTTTCCATCATAGTTGTGGTTCAGCAAGTCAGGCTCTGGTTTGAATCCCATCCGGAGGAGAAGAGTCACATCACACTAGGGTCTTTGAGTAAGGTTGTTAACCTGGCCTCCCCCCCACAAAAAATGCTCCAAGGGCAGTGGATAAATGGCCGATCCTGTTCTCAGACCCTAAGCTTCAGTCTCACCTGTGGGTTGTGTGTATATATTATATTGTGGGGTCCCCACATTGTGATAAAAATTTGTTATTATGACGCTGCGGGGATCATTTTTTCAGTCCCCATAAGGGCAAAGTCGTTAAATTCAATTTAAAAAACTGTAACTGTAATCGAAAAACTAAAAATACCAAAAGTGTTGGATTTTGTGTGGTTACTTATGGATAAGGTTAGGGCTGGGTAGGGGTTAAGGTTGCCATTGTTGGGATTAGAGTTTTTCTAAGAAATGAATGGAGAGTCCGCACAAAGATATGAATACAAATGTTTGTGTGTGTGTGTGTGTGTGCGTGTGTGTGTGTGTGTGTGTGTGTGAGAGAGAGAGAGAGAGAGAGAGACAAAAGAGTCAGACAGGATAAGTGGGAACTAAAGAATTCCAATGTACCTGTAGTCTTGCTTGTGCTAGTGTCAAAGAAAGCACAATTTGATTTGCGTTTCAGATACTCTTTGATCATAGCGATGGCCTACCTCATAATCTGCCAGATCAGCCGTGCCTACATCTTCAGCTATGGAATCCTGTCCACTGACTTCTCCGGGTGAGTCTGGGAAGCCGGCTGCCGAAATGGAGACGTGGAGACCAGCAGCTGCTGAGATTCACACTCAAAGGGATATGAAGGTGCATGTGCGGTGCCTATGGACGATGACAGTTCACAGCTGAGACAAATCAGTCAGTTAGCCTGGACACACAGATATTCTGTTCTAGATTTGCCTGAGACAGCAGACAAAGATTTTCGCTTGTTTCGGCTTGTGGACAGTTGATGGTTTGCTTCTCTTTTCTACATTTCTGTATAGATCTATGTCCCTTATTGAACACAAAAGAACAGGTGTCATCTTTCACTATCTGCTTGAGTAAAATAAAAAAAGAAATCCGAATAACCGAAATCACATCCGAAGCAAAGAAAATCAGCAAAACAGCCCCTCTGGCCTCCAAGAATTGGAGAGAAGAGCTTTTGAGTGTGGGAAGGAAAAGATGATTAGTTAACAAATCCTTTGAGTCTTTAATTCAGGGATCCTCATTCGCAAGTTAAGTAGTTGCCCAAATGTGCATATTTCAGCGTGCATGCATGCACTGCACTGCACTGCAAGGTTCACTGGGGTTTTCATGGTTGGTGAAACTTTCTTTCTTATCTGCTGTTTTGCCAGTTCCTCCCGTTAAAAACACTCGCTTAATTAAATACAAAATTAATAAAAAACCTGACTGCTGTTGACTCAGCGTCAGCCTGCCTGCCTATCGCAGGGCCCTTGTAGACAAAGGAGCTTTTCTGCAATCTGTACCAGAGAGGAACACAGGTGAGGTCAATTTCAGGTGGGGGAGTGCAGGGGCCATCAGCCGAAACATATGTTGTCGAGCCCCGATGATGATGATTTAGTCTTTACGTTTGCTTAAGTCCTTCCTGGTCATGTGACAGCTGTCCTCCAATTACATTTTCTCTGACTCACATTAAACTGATTCTTCCACTCTTATCCTTAATAAACAGAGCCCAATTACCCATGGTGCACCACAGCTGTATGAACGAGCCAATTAGGTTACAGGATAAATCCTGTTGCTGTCCTGAGCTTGTCAGAGTTCTGCCATATTTGACATCACTTGAACATCCGGGTTGTTTATGTAAATCTTGGTATATGACTCAGCATGTAAATAATAAACACATCTATGTTGTAGCTTTGTAGCTTCATAGCGTTGAAAGAATGTATTCACGGTTACATGCGATTATGGTGAAGGATGAAACCCAGCCCAGTTACACTATGTACCACAAATAGCATCACCTGCAGATCCCAGCAGACTCACGGATTTCTATGGCAGTGTTTCCCAACCCGGTCATCAGGGACCCACAGATGGTCCACGTTTCTGCTCCCAGGAGGAGCTGGGAGGGAGCAAAGATGTGGACTGTCTGGCAGGGAGCTAGAAGGGAGCAAAAACATGGACTATTTGGCAGGGAGCAAAAACGTGGACTGTCTGGCAGGGAGCTAGAAGGGAGCAGAAACATAGACTATCTGGCAGGGAGCAAAAACGTGGACTGTCTGGCAGGGAGCTAGAAGGGAGCAGAAACATAAACTATCTGGCAGGGAGCTTGGAGGGAGCAAAATGTGGACTATCTGGCAGGGAGCAAAAACGTGGACTGTCTGGCAGGGAGCTAGAAGGGAGCAGAAACATAGACTATCTGGCAGGGAGCAAAAACGTGGACTGTCTGGCAGGGAGCTAGAAGGAAGCAGAAACATAAACTATCTGGCAGGGAGCTTGGAGGGAGCAAAATGTGGCCTGTCTGTGAGTCCCTGAGACCCGGACTGGGAAACACTGCTCTGTGGCATAGTTACGGCTGAACCTCTGATTGCAGGCCCCTGATGATCCTGACCCAGAAGGTCACCATGCTAGCCTTTCAGGTGCATGACGGTGAGCAGAGAACCTTCTACACATGCCGTACGTCACGTTGGGGGTTCATTCATGCAGACTGAAGTCCTCCTACTTCCTGCCTTCTTCCAGGGATGTGTGGAAAGCCTGAGGAGCTCACGGTGGAGCAGAAGCGTCTTGCTGTGCAGTATGTACCTGCTGATGCACCCCAAACCACAGTTGCTGGATGCATGAAGTTCTCCCAGCCTTGGTTATTTGCAAACAAAGCAGACAGAAGATGACAGACATACGTTTAGCATGGCTTTTGGTCTGACTTGGATAAACCAATCGTATGAACAACTGACATAAGTAATCCGTTACACAAACACTTCTGTAAGTCAGTTTTACCTTTGTATAATGTTGAAGACACCTTAAAGCGAAAATAAAAAACAATATGTAAGCCAAAAATATATTAGTGATGCATGCTGAGATGCAGTGTAAATTTACTTATAGGAGTACGTCACCTTTTTTGCATTAGTGCTTCCGTAAACTTACTTACGTCGGTTTAAGTACATGGAGAGCTGCCCGTAGACTGGATAGGCCCCTCATCGTTGATTGGAAATGCTTGTACTTATAAGAGAATGTATTCTGCCCGTGTGCAGGACCAGTTGTGTGCCATTTTTCTCGGTTCGATATTGGTTGTCCATTCATTTAGTGGTTGATTCCAGTGCATTATAAGCAGAAGTTCTCATAACCCTTTAAGTAGATTGGGAGGGGAAAAAATTAATTTCCTGCCCCTTTAAATGGGAGGGATTATTCTGGTTATTCTTGAAGGACTATTTGGGTATTATTGAAGGTGAAGGGCAGCCCAAAGTCAGCTCAGATTATTAGAGATATTAAATTACTTGTTTACGAACTGAAACAAAGACAAACATTTCATGTTATGAAGTCAGCTAGAATGAGCTTGAATGCCCATCATAGGGCAGTGTAGGGCAGAATAGCGAATGCTATTGGGGTGAGTGATTTACCTGAGTTGGGGAGCTGCACATCAGAGACCTTGATGTCCTCTAGGGCTTACCCTACAGGGGCTATTAGAGGCTGTGCTCCCCCTTGTGGCTGAAGGCCTGAAAGCAGTTGTAGAGAGTGTGAAACCTTGACATCCACCTGGCTGAAGGTGGAGGCATAAATCATAGTGAAGGCTGCCAGGTGGCTTGATGGGGGGTGGGGTGGGGAGGCTGGTTATTGACGCAGAACATTTCCTTAAGCATCTCTGAAATCTGAGGGCTGGAAATAAAAAAAAGGCATTTACAAGTGTTTCCTCACCCTCTGAGGCTGGGATATTTTCGGATCGCATTCATTATGGGCAAAATTGTAAATGGTGTAATTAACACCATCAAATTGTCACACGGGCTGAGGGGGTGGAGTTTCCAGGCCAGTAACCAGAATTAGGCGCTGGTACCCAAAAGGTGGTGACAGGATACAGCAATGGTGTTTACCACCACTGAAACCATGCGTTTCTGTGAGGCCCCTCAAGGTTTAGGTGCCCCCTGCTGGCCATGAGCAATAATATACTCAGGGGGGTGAGGACTTTTTGAGTGAAAAAAAACAACAAACTCGCCCTGGACCGGATGTCCCTGACAAATGTGTGAAATCACACTGCAGCTCAAAGCCGTCCCTGGTGGAATACCTCAGCTACAACCTCAACTTCCTGAGCGTCCTGGTTGGGCCCTGCAGCAGCTATAAGGACTACGTGGAGTTCATCGAAGGAAGGCACATCCGGGGAAGACTGTCGTTGGCCAACGGCAAGCAGAGTGGTCAGGACTCGTGGCTGGATCCGTCCCCGATGGTAGGTCAAGGCCCGGTTAACTCAGCCGAATGGCTGAACGGAAGCCGCAAGGCAGAGTAAAAACCACAATGCTAACTGTCGCATTTCATGCGGAATGAATGGAGCTGTTAATGGTGCAATGTTTTGTTTTGTTTGTTTTCTTTCCTCCAGAGGGCTGTCATTCATAAATTACTGGTCTGTCTCGTCTGTTTATTCCTGTTTCTGACCCTCACAAGAGCCTTCCCCGTCGCCCACAACATCGACCCCCAATTTCTCAGTGAAGCATCCTTTATGTCAAGGCTGACATACGCCTTCTTCTCTGTTCAAGCTGCTAGACCAAAGTTCTACTTCGCGTGGACCTTATGTACGTAACCGTGAATTAACTTTCATTACTACAATTCATTTTCCATGCTCCAGGACCACGTATATGTCTGAAGGTCCTCATCAGACTTGGTGAAAATGGGCAACACTGGCAGATTTCTTGCTAATGTTCTGTCCTATACCACCATGCTACCTGCCACCTTGTAGTGAGTGTGTCCCCTACAGTGGACTGACGTCCCATCCAGGGTGTCTCCTCCCTTATTCAATGTACATCCCAGATGAGGCTCTAAGCTCACCCTGACCACGTACTAGATAGTTATCGAATAATAATAATAATAATAATAATAGCGTTGCAGGTGAATACCTTAGCGCTATAATACAGGATAAGTCGCTCACTTGTGGGGTCACCCAGCAGGGTACTTGTTTGAACTTGAATAGATTGCAAATATATGTCCTTATACACGTATTTTTGTCAAATGAACCAGTAGGTTCCACCCATGCTTACATATTCTGTGTCCATGAACTCATGCATTCCAGTGGTTAACATGAGGGCGTCTTCAGAACATGATCAGTGATGTCCTGTAGAAGGTGGCAACATTACTACTTTTTAAATGACATTTCCTTGCCCCCTTTCTAAGCTGATGCCATCAACAATGCTGCTGGTTATGGCTTCAAAGGAGTGGATAAAAATGGACTGGAGTCGTGGGATCTCATTTCCAACCTGAATATCTTGGGGATTGAGGTGAGATCTTTGTTACAAGCAAATTAAATGGAAAAAAATAATGGATTTTATACTGCTGGGGATTTGCTAACAGGGATCTTTATTCTCCCAGATGGCAACAAGTTTCAAAACGTTCATTGACAACTGGAACATTCAGACAGGAGTCTGGTTGAAGTGGTACGTCCCAATCGCCGTTCATCGCACTTGGCATGCAGGGGGAGGTCGAACTTCAAACAGTCACATGATACCTAGAGTGCACAAATTGCTAATGCAAATAGTCATTTAAATGTTAGCGAATAGTCATTAGCGAATAGTCATTAGCGAATAGTCATTGGACACATTGCAGAATGTCTGTGTGAATAAGTGTAATGCAATGAAAAGCAGCTGTTGTGCCAGTAACTATAAACTACACTATGTTTTTAAGTTAAAATTTTGTGCGCGCATCTCGGTCCAGTGCCAGCTGGGGTTTGTCGTTGTCTCCCGCCCCAGTGTGTGCTACGACCGAGCCCCACGGTACCGCATGGCGCTCACCTTCCTGTTGTCGGCCATTTGGCATGGTGTCTATCCCGGATACTACTTCACCTTCCTCACCGGCATTCCCATCACCGAGGCAGCACGGATCGTGAGTGCAGCCGTTCCACCCTGGAAGAAACAAAGTTCAACTCAAGATTCACGAAAGCCGACCTCTATCCCCATGCCGTAATCAGTCTGCATTAGTGACACTCTCACACTAAGTATATTAAAGTTATACATGATAATCTCCCCGCTGATCGTTTTGGAACACCAGGTGAGGAGGAACTTCCGACATCACTTCCTGTCCTCTGCGGCGCTGAAGCTTGGCTACGACCTGCTGACCTGGGCAGCCACGCAACTGGCCATCAGCTACACGGTGATGCCCTTCCTGCTGCTAGCGACTGAGCCCACCATGCGCTTCTACAGGTAGGCTCTGGTTTCAGTTGCATGCATTTAATGCAGCAACCATCATATTTAAATAACAGGAACATGGCCAGAACAAGGGAAGGGATTTATTTTGTGATATTTATAATGGCTCACGGTCTTCGTACGACATCTGTGCTCTTTGTACCCTGATGGGTGGCTGTCTGTTTTGAGTTTAATTTCGATCACAGTGCAATAAGGTAAAATAAGATGGACCTTTTTGATCCCCGGAGGAAATTCTGTTGCATACAGCAGTGAGGTACGTAAAATACAGTACTCCTAGTACAGACAGGTAAATAACTTAAGTGATCAAAATCTTAAAATAATTTGGATGCAGGTCCAGCGTACAGGTGAAATGTGACCTTTTATATCCTGACAAAGTGATGGTGACATCACATAGGTGGAGAGCTTGTTCTGGCCGCAGCATGTCCAGTTAACCCGCTGTGGCTGGAATTCCCCAAGACCAGGGGAGTGTTTCCAAAAAGCTCCCTGTAGCAACTTAACTAACCCTAACCCATTCACTATGTTAGTTGCTAATGTGCTAATGCTATGCTAAAGTTGCTAATGCTATGGTCTATGCGAAACGCACCCCTGGGTGAGCTGCACGCCTTCTAGCGAACATGTTTGTCTGATGCACACTGGATTTACGCCTCTCCCCCCCATCCCCCCACAGCTCCATGTACTTTCACTTTCACATTATCAGCGTTCTGGTCATGATTTCTGGGCACCTCGTTGCGGGGGCCACCAAGCGGCACTCGTACCAGGCCCACCACTCCAACAACAATGTGAAAGGGAACTGACACGGAGCCCCGCGCCCACCGCCGCCGCCACCACGGCCACACAAAGCCATCTGTGTACGGAGCAACAAAGAGCATTCAGCAAGACCTGCGGCTAATGGCCACAGGCCCTGCGAAACTCCCAGAATTCCCAGCTGCTCAAGGGGTATTTGAGACTCTTGGACCACACAGAACTGGGGGCGGGGGGTAGGGTGGGGCTGAAGGATACCAGACTTCAGAACAGAACTGAAGGAGATACTGTTGGCTGACTTGAACATCTGGGTTCGCCCGAAATGAAGATCTCAAACATCTCCATGTTTACGTATCATGATTACCAGGAACCCCTCCTAAAGTCAGCCTTGCCTTAACATGGACTGATGTTATTTAAGGGCTGATGGACTTTTAAACACTGGATAACAAGCAAACAGGTCTTTAACCACTTATTTGATATGTTTTATAGGCTTGACCAAGTGACGCAGGTATAAACGTTTGATTTGGTGTTGTTTTCACTGCAGACTACTTGAAAGTGAAAATGTGCTGTATTTTTAGATGAGGTAGATGCTATACCAATGACGTCTGAGAAACATATTAATGTGTAGTCGTTTAAACACGTCCTTCACGTTGTAATAAAATTCTCTTTTTTCCATCACTGACTGCTATCACATATTCATCAGGTAACACTATTCACTGGTGAAATTTACTGCGTTTGCTCCTGGAATGTAAAAACACTGTGCGACGCGTTGCATTGGAAAACTCGTCTTACTTGTACTAAAGCTGATATTAATAGCTTATGGTAGAACGCGAAACAGAGCCTGGCATTACATCATCACTGTTCTAATGAAAAATCATGGGCGGTGCACAGTCGATGTTTACCTGACTCACTTCACGTAGTATGACCCACATCCCCAACGTGTTTACAAACACCAACACTCAAATAATATTTGCAGACACTGCTCGAAGAAGCTATAATCATCTAATAAATCTTACGATCACTATTATCTTAATTACTGTAAAACTCAGTCGGGGACCACTGTTTCTTTGTATTTTCTCAAGAGTCAGTGAATGGTAATATACACTGCCTGGCCAAGAAAAAAGTCACACGCTTTAATATTTCATTGGACCGCTTTTAGCTTTGATTGCACATTTGTCAATGGACTGTTCCCACGTGCTTATGCAACTTGTCAACATGTTTGCACTTGCATTCATTTCTCGTCGAGATCTTGTATTGAGGATAGATGAATTGAACCACCCCATAAAGTCTTCTTCAGCACGTCTCAAAGATTTTCAGTGGGGTTAAGGTCTGTGGTGGCCAATTCAAGGGTAAAAATAATTCCTCATGCTCCCTGAACCGCTTTTTGACTATCCGAGCCCGATAAATCTTGTCACTATCCTCCTGGAATGTGCCCGTGCCATTAGGAAAGAAAAAATCCATTGATAGGATAACCTGCCCATTCAGTAGATTCAGGTACTCAGCTGACTGCATAACGTTGCTGAGCTGTAATAATGATCCAGTAATTGGCTCTTAAGTGCTTGCTGATTTAAATTCAAATGTTGACTTTTTTTGACCAGGCAGTGTATCTTTTTACTCCGGCTGTATTAATCTCTCCAGGTTTTTAATGTCAAGTCCTGTAAATGCTGCTTGCGGTCTGCAGGGGGCGTCGTGGTCCATATCAGCCCCGAACTTACTTGTTTAGAAAGAAAAATGTGCTTTAACTGCACTGAACAGTCATCTGATCACAGTCTGCGTAATCCTAGTCGCTGAAGGACAAGATTTGGCAAGTGCTCCAAATCTATTTTTTTATCATTTACGTTTGTAACAGATGGAGTACATTTACTTTAACGCGATTCATAAACAGGTCTAACCTGACAACGCATCACGGAGAGTTAATTACACATAACCAAAACCACTGCTGTTTCTTTGAAACATGTACTAATCTTGTTTTGCTCCAGTGCCCTGTCAGCGTGTTAATGCAAGATGCTTGCAAATTAATGCAATGTGCTGCAACACCAAGAATTAAGATCGTAATTTAAAAATGAGCCAGTCACGCGACAGCCAGTGATAAATATTCACGGAGTATCTGTTTCTCCACTTTTAGAGGCGAGAAGCTCTGTGATATTGTAGTGGATTATAATCTATTCTATATTACATATCGATTTCTGCTTAAGCACAGTAGAAAACGAAGAGCGTCTGGAAGGGCATCTTCAGTGGGAATATTAGTATTTGCAAATTTCAGTTTGTGTTTAAATACCTACTAAAAAGGTGATTGGGTGAAAAAATTCACAGGTATGCACAATTTCCATAACTGCTTACCCACTGATAAAGATAAAATCACATTACAGAAGACGACTCGTGTTTTCGTAAAACACTGATATCTGCGGGCAAAATTTGCATATTCAAAAAGGCAACCAGTCGAACTAGCAGTTATTTAAATAAATGTACACTTGACTGTATTGAACAAGGAGTCAGGGGCAGAGCGACAGGACAGAAAGGGCGGGCAATGGCCTGGGGCCCCTCCCAGCTCGGAGCCCCCTGCGGGTCGCTGGTTATATAGTATACATTGCAGCGAAAAAAATTGCTTTGTTTGTGTATTCTGTTTTTCACAAATGTGAAAATAATGGTGTTGTGTTTATTAAATTCTCTTTGTTAATATTATTGACTTACACTTCACAGTAAAATGAAAGTAGTAAATTTTTACCATGCTGTCAGTAAAATCACCTCTGCAAGGAATTCATGATTAAAGGAGGGGAAAAACATGACTTCATAATTCAAACAGATAGGCCTAGTGGGACATTAGATAATTAATTTAAAAATGACACCTTCCTGATCTGATCTACTCATCTCCTGCGCGCCAATTTCTACACTTATCAAAGCCGACAGCTCTTTAATTGCATGCTTAGCCTCATTAAAATTAAAACAGGGCTTTATTGTAGCAGGCCCCTGTTGTATCATTGAATATAAGTCCCTTTACAGAGTAGTGAAGGAACAGTATTACTTTGTGTAATTACTTTTAAAACTCCTTCCTACCTAGATGTTTAAAATGCTAAATACATAGCTAGCTAGCCGAATCCTGAGATAGCTAGCTGGGTATTAGAGCACGCTGCTTCAGCGTCTCATAAGAAACAGGCTTATTTAATATTTAGCGTAGTGACTGTTTGCCCCAGGCCAGTGCCACTGGATGCACCCACATGAACCCACTGGATGACATGATTAATCACCTCAGCTGCACACAGTTGAATGTATTAAATTTTACTTAGAAGAATTCCCACCCCCCGGGCCCAAAAAAGTTCACCCTATCTTAAGCGGTGAACAATCTAAAATTAAAATATCTGGTGCCTGGTTGCTTCTAGTCTCCCCTACCACCAAGGATGTCCGTCTGGAAAACTTCATAAGAACATAGTTAGCAGATGATACCAATAGATCATAACTGTAAGAGTGCAGACATTATGAAGTTTACATAAATGTGATGTTCATCAATGCTCAATGGGGGGCACTGTGGCCACATACCTTTAGGGTTGGGGGTTCGAATGCTCTCCCCAGGTTTCCTCTCACAGTCCAAAAATAGCAAATCGTCCATAATTTGTGGGTATGTGCATCCAGTGATGGACAGACACCCCAGCCTTGTGCCAGTGCTGCCTGGTACTGGCTCCACCCCCTCCCCCCAAAGACCCTGCACTTATTTTTCCATAACTTTACCTTATAATTAAACATCAAGAAATATGTGCAATGGTAAATATCATCCTGTATATAAATATATACATTGAATGTTCAATGTAATGTTCACTTCTATTCACATTGCTTAAACCTTTCCCATTAGCGGAGTAGTAATAGTGAAATCTGAGCTGATTGTTGTCTGTGAAAACAACTTAATGAACAACGCTCTAAGCGAAGTTCCTTGGCAGGCCTCTTGGGGGAGCCGTCGCTTCTCCAAAGCACACAAACACCTATGGAAACTGCAGACTATCAGAGAACTTCAGCAGAGGAACCTTAACGGCGCTGGACTCACTCCCATGCAGCATAAGGTGATATGCTTTAATTCCAGCTGGAATATATTGACTATCGCTGCCTCCTAGTGGGCTCCTGAGAAGCTTGCACCCGAACTGGGTGCCAGCAGATACTGATGCTCTGTCCTCAGAATGATGCAGGAGAGGTGTGAGGTGTAGAACAGCAAAAAGTGAGGGGGGGGGCGGGTTGGCTTGGTGTGGGTTTAATGGAGAATTCACTGTATTTACAGTGTACCTGCCTTCAGGTCATCTGCTGGGAATGAAACTAATGAGAGATCAGAAACTGTGAAGTAAATATAAACAGAAGTGTTTTGGATCCAGCCACTAGCTGAATGTGTGGGTTGTGGTGACAGTCGTGTTTAAGATATGGGTGACAGCTTGGGGTGACTTTGGCAAGCTATGCAGGGGGGGCACGCAAGTCACCGTCACCGTCACGCCTCGGCCAGCCAACCACCAGAGGAGAGTGGTTCTGGGGGAATTACGATCGGGTCCAACAGACAGACCCACAGCACTTCAGTGACCCTATGGCACAGAGCTCTACTGAATCACACTGACCTCTGGTGGAGGACTGACTATAGGCTGCGTAACGTTCACGCAGTGAGGTACGAAACGATAAAAGCGTCAGCCTTGTAACCTCTGGGAGGCCATAACTGTGCAGTAATTCAAGAGCCCTGCAGTACCAGCAAGATCATTTGCCTCTGTAGCACTCAACAATGCCCCCTTTGGGTGACTATAGGACAACCCACTGGTCCCGTCCCAGAGGGCTGTCCAATCCAGTTGGTGTTATGGTGTATAAGCACACAAACCTTAAGCAGAAAAAAGGTGCATCTCGCACACTTCTACTAAGAAATCCAACCGGTAACCTGTGAAGTGTTCCTGTGCGGAGATGCTCTCTGCACTGTCCCTCAGAACTGCTGGAATCAAACAGAAGATGAACGAGGAAACAAAAAGGCAAAGGCAGGTTGAGTGTCCTGAGGAAGGAGGGGATGAAGGGAGAGAAGGAGGGAGTGGGATAGAGAGAGAGGAATGGAGGGAGCGATGGAGAGGGAGGGGTGGAGGGAGGGGGGAGGAATAGAGACATGGAGAGAGTAGGCAAGGGCGAGATGTAGGGGAGGGAGAGTGACAGAGAGGGATGGAGGGAACAAGAGGGAGATGGAGGGGAGGGATAGAGAGAGAGATGGAGAGAGCAGCAGGACCACAGCCCATCCTGAACATTTACATCTCAAAGATGATCAGAAGAAAGTCTTCAGAAGAAGTGAATCCTGCCGAGTTCCGAAAGCACAGACATATTTCCGTTAAAATGCATCACCATCAATTTTTTTTAACTGCAGTACATTTTTCATTTAAAAACATTATGGAAATTAAATGCTTAGTGCTGATGTTCTGGAAAACAAAAGGATACATTTTCTGTTTTTCTGAAAATATATGAAAAATATTTTGATCCACATACCTAAGGATGAAATCTTCTATTGATATAACAAAGCATGCTAGACGCATCGTGTGGCTCAGTGGGTTCGTTTGCTGTGTCTGAGCAGAAGGTCACAGGGCCCTAGAGCGACGCCCTTAACCCCCAAGTGGCGTAGGAACCTGAATACATAAAACTCGATGAGAAAGAGTAGCAGGCTGCTTTAAATTATTAACCTTAGAGTTTAACACAGACACGCAAAATACCTTCCTGTCCTCTAAGAGAGGGAAGAGCTTTACCACTGCATCGCGGCGCCTTCGGGGTTAACACACAGCCACCTTCATTTATGGAGCCAGATAATCCCCACTATCCCCACCTTCCCAAGCACAGCTTTGCCTAGATTTAACTGGAATTGCTATAAACACACTGGGAAGGAGGCGGCGCACCTATAAGTAGATAATCAGCTCTTCTGTTGAATTTAGAACAAAAACACAAGCGATTTCACACAAACATACTTGTGCTGGAGGCTATAAATGATAAGAACCAGTGGCTATCATAGTTATCAGAGACACACTTGGGGGGGGGGGGGTAGGGAGGGTGGAGATGCCTGGCCCTGTTGCGTGAACAACTGAAGTACTTCTTTTGAGGTCCTCAGTACCCATGTTCGATTTCCAACAATCACTAAATCAGCAAACCGCAACCTAGTCAGCAAAATTTACCGCAACTCGCCTCCCCCTCCTCCATTGAGATCCTGCCCCTTGAAAAAACTCTGCATAGCCCTGATAGTTATTACGTGCCAAAAACGGCTTAACGCATTTCCCATAAGAAAGTCAGAGGGTTTTACACTGGATCTCTCCTGGGTTTGGATGGAGCAGCTGGATTTCTGTGACAATGAGGACAGCGGCTGACAGCTCTTACGTATGACATCGTCAGGACCAGGCTGCCGGGAGAGGAGATGTCTCCGCAGCTCGGGTGATCGCACAGCTTCTCACCTTTACCTGAACATCACTCATCTCCGGCACACAGATGATGGAGGAATGGAATAATGTTCTTTCTGCACTTACCCTCGTGTGTTAATGGAGGATCCAGCGTCTTCGAAACCTTGATTCTGCTCCTTTACACACAAGCGCACACAAACACATGGATTCTTTCATAGCTTTGACGGTTGCAGAAAGCTTAAATACACCTCTGTTCCGTTTGCTTTCACGTCACCCTTTTAGCATCTTGGGACAAAGGTGGCACATCTGAGACACCTTACAGTTAAAAGGGATCAGGAAGAAGCCCCCCAAGGAATGAGCTATCGAGCGGCAAATGAATGTGAAGACAGATTTTGGACGGTAGTTGCTCTCACCTAGGGGAAATAATAGGGGATCCTGTTAAATTTTTTTATCATTTGATATCACAGGCAGCTTTTAACGATGTTTGGGGATTTTTTTAAACATTATGATGAGTTATAAAACCAAATTGTTGGCCTTGTTTCATTACTAATAGGAAGAATTATGGTTCCTTTTCAAATTGCATTATTAAAAACCTGTAGAAATAAAGTAACTGCAAACAAAATTTAACAGTGTAACAAAATTAACAATGAATAATCCCAAATGAAGAAAGATGGTATCAAACACTACATTACAATCAATGGCCCCATATCTTTTCAGATACAAATGGGCCAGACAGTGAGAATCACTCCTTACACCCCCCCCCCCCCCCCGTTCTCTGAAGAACATCTCGTTAGAGATTCATCAAGTCCATTTCCTGTCATCACATGTGTCATTCGGAGATTCTATCACCACCATGCTAATTGCCGTACTGCTGTGGAATTCGCCTCGGACGCCTGATGATACGGTCACCTCTCCGCAACGCAGCGTAGGACGACGATTAGGTACAGCTTCCTTGTCGATGGGGTTTCTACCGGGAATCCATGATGTGAAGCTACTTTAAAAATCTCAAACTGTGCTCGACTCAGCATCGCGCTTCCAGTCGTCATTCTTCACGATAAACGCAGTCTCAGCACATTACCCTTCTCTCTCGACACTGCACAAAACAAACTGCCGATAAATTTGCATGTATATGAATTTGCAGGCAAACACAGCGGCATAACAAAAAGACACATATATTGTACTTCAAACAACAAACCTCACACCTCTGTATATTCTTTCTGGTCTTATCAAAACTACATAGTCCTGTTTTACAAAGTTCTGGTTCTTCCAAGTAAATTGGGTTGGGCACAGAACCAGTCCCAGCAAGTCCGGGACACATAAGTCGGGGTGAGTGAGAGTCTCTCTGACTCCGCCTCATATACCTGAGTGCCTCTTTGGTCACCATTACTAAGCCACACAGCAAATCTCGAACAAAAGGAATAATCACATTTTCCAGGGCTCCGCCCAAGGTAACAGCCCAAAATTCAAATAAAATGTATTCAGGTAGAAATCATAAAAGGCTGAATGATGCACATCATTATGTGATTCCCCTTCATTGTTTTCCTCAATATACAATTAACGGCATGTTATTACCAGTCTTTTATACTGTAGGTAGTTGCTTCCCCGACAGAATATTTTTACTTGAAGATGGATTTGTTTCCAGTTTAATCCTTAAGCCATGGACTCTGGGTTTAAGCACGTGTGAGTTTTATTGTGCACCTGTAAAGTATCCGCCCCCCCGTCCCCCCTCAGAGACTTACGTAACGCACACCATAAGATGAGAAAGGTCTCATCCGAAGCTGGAGGCAGAGAGAAAAATAAAATAACAAGGGCTTCTTTATTTTTGTTTTTAATGGGGAGGACAGAGGAAGAACTGCAAAACCAGTGGGGGAGGGGGGAGAAATAAACTTAAACTTAAAACATTTAAGGCATGATACATTCTGTTGGTTTTGTGTTACTGTTCTCTCTTAGCACAATGAATTTAAGTAGCGTACATAAACATCCCCTCAAATCTGTCACTCATGTGTTTATATGAGAAACAAAAAAAACCTTCAACAAACCTTAATTTAGTAGCCTGAAATCCCTTCTAGAAAGTTCTTGAGTGTGACTACACATACATCGGTAAGGCTTCAGTTTCTACAAACCTTTCCCGCATTTGTTGTTCCACGACTGAAATAATCTCTCCATTTGCAGTGTTACTGGAAACACAGGGCATCAAGAAAAGAAGGAGACTGTCATCCGTGACTCGAATGACACGCGGTCATGCTCTTGGCGGCTGGGAAGGCAGACTGGGGGCTGTCCAATGAGAGAAGCACCAGTCCAGACAGAACTACCACAGGCCTGAAGATCATGCAGGAATTTTAAGTTAAAAGCACGATCATGTGAGCCAAATGTCAATGAGCCTCTGACAGAGTGGGAGGTGCATGTCCCAGGGACCAGACTGAGTCGATTAACATGCTAGACTGCACTGGGGGAAAAGAAAACTAATTATAGGAACTGCTATAGTCAGCTGAGCAGGGCTCTGTGGACCCCAGACATCAAGTGATGAACTAATACCCAATGCTGATTGGTTAACGATGGAAAAACACCGTAGACCAGTGAGGGCAAGGGTGGCGGCTGGAAACTGGCAGCCGAATGGTCCAAGTGATCCATGCAGAACGAGCGTCACCTAAGCTTAAAAGAGAATGAAAATACTCGGACATGCGGTCCCATTTCGAGGCTGCAGGGAACACGGTTTGGTTAATGAAGCAAATGCATTGCAGGCGACGCAGTCCAGAACAAACCAAAACATAGAAACGCTAATATAACAGATAAATCACTTCATATGTAACGGAAACCCAAAAACAGCAAAATGAGGTTAATTTAAAAATTAAATATTGACAGCAACATTTTTTTTAAACTATATATAAATAGAATTTATAGCCGTGTCTTGAGAGGGTTACTGGAAGATAAACAGCTTCAATATTTGTTCTAATACTCTAATACTGTTCTAGGACACAGTCTGTTACTCTACAGAGTACAGATACTCTAAGAACCAAGAGAGAAGCTAAGCATGCATTTTCAGGGGAGCCCAGAGGCCCAGAAGCGCCCCCTGATGGCGGGATCAGCTGAGTGGTTTTGCATTCGTCAGCCAAAGCCGTTCGGCAGTGGCCCAGTTGTGCTCCCAGTCTCGGTCGAGTCTGGCCTGGCCCAGAGTTTGTGCGTATGAGCAAGTGAGATGGCTTCAACCTTGGCCGCGGAAAGGAATTTGGGTTTTCCTAAGAGTCCTCTGACTTCTAGAAGATACCGTGAGCTGTATAAGCAATGGACAGACACAGTGCCGGTCAACCCATTAGATGACAAAAGCGGCCACCTGGGCCGCCATTTTCTGTGGGCCACTTAGCGGGCCACTCCCCCCATCCCCCCACCCGTGCCTCGGGTTCCACACTGGCACGGGCGCTACACCGTATGCATCTTAAAAACTTTCATGATTGCATCCTAATTATGAACAAACATGGGTCATGGGCCAATTTCCAGCCAGCCAAGATCCCAAGGTGGGTCACATGAAACCACTCCTCTGCAGCCGACAGATCAGAGCCTGCAGACAGTGTCACACACTCCAGGCATCCAAGAGATGGTTTAATTCAGTGCAACAGATACAGACTCTTCATTAGACATGCATATGCAGGTTGGACCCTAACACATTAGGGGACGTAAAGGGAGCAAGCTGCCTTTTGCAGGCGAGTGTTATCACAGCACAGAACGCGTGTATAAAACCTGGAAAAATGTGGTAACATGCTGCGTAACGGCCAAGGGGCTGTCAATTCCGTCCCGACCTTGGTCTTCAGTCAAAGGTCAAACAGCATGATTGAACATCAATCTCACTCTTGCTTTATAGCCCCTGAACATCTTCCACTAGTCCATCTTTTAACATATGGCTTTGTTCAAGTTTGAAATCCTAGGAACCATAAAGTATTTCGTCCCAGATCAAGACACAGCTCAAGACATAATCATGTCTGCAGACTGGCCGCTCCACACGAAATCCCAGGAGCGTTCGGAGCCTCGTCCTTTGCCGGGGTACGAGCATTAAGACCTAAGCAATAACCTACAGCTGTTTCAGCTTCTGAAGACAAAGCGTGGGACTCCAGTCCCTGAGATCTGGTTTACCTTCACTCAGAGGATGCTCCTTCAGGGTGCTCTCACGGAGATTCGCCGGCAATGCATGCAAAATTAACAAAATAATCTTTCGGCCAGCGTGACTTTTCTTATTCTCTGATTTATGGCAGTTTTTATTATGAATAGTATATGCAGGGGGAGGACAAAGTAATGAAAACACCACACGAAAAAAGACGGGGGGGGGGGAGGGGCATGTGTGGCTCAGTGGGTTAGTACTGTGCCAGTGATCGTTAGGTCATTGGTTCAAATCCCAGAGCTGGCAGACTGATACTGCGGTTAGACCCTTAACCCCCAGCTCCAGCGACGCTGCCTGCTGGCTGACCCTGTGCGGTGACCCCCCAAGCCTGCTCTCACCTGCATATGTGTCTTATATGCCTGTCTCAAGGGGACCAAGATGGGGCAGGTGAAAAGAGAATGTTTCTGCGGGGGTGGATGAAGCATCGCTGTTCTCTTCTATACTAAACACTGAAATAACCATATCTCAATAAGAGTGAGGGAAATTACACTGGATACTGGGTAGCAGTGTGTGTATGCCTTTAAACTGACGGTGTAGATTCAAGGTCCCTAACGGTAACAGAGTGGCTGCTAGCATGATCTCACAGTACCGCATCAGCACCTCTGTGACTCAGTATCAACCAAAGCCACGTGACAATCATTATAAAACTGCCATTTGCAACCAAAGGCGCAAAACCTGGACCCATAAGGAAACAAGTTTGATAAGTCATCTTGCAAGATTAATAAAGTATCACTATTCTATTCTATTCTATTCTATTCTGCCATTTTTAAGGTGGGCTCTAAAGCCACCACCCTAATAACACTGCCATTCTCCTGTGATATTAACGCACTGTTATTAATAGTTTTCCTTAATTTGTCCGTCCCCTGCACATTCCATGCTTCTATAATCTTCCGAAAGCATCTTTACGCTTTAATTTGACAAAGCTAAGCTGGGAAGTGCTGATGTCTGACTCAGAAGGCCGCAGGCTGTAAACCATTTCTGAAATATGTGGACATGATGCTTAGTGTTATACACAAACAGAATAAAGAACTGAAAGGCAGTGTTAGTGAGCAGCTGAGTCTACTGACCTCTGCTCTGGCCTTATAGCTTAAGGCAGAAAACAGGATGGATGATAAACGGGGAATTCGGAGTGCACAGGCCGTGAAATGGTTTACAGCCCTGAAAAAGCTGCCAGACAGAAACAGTGTCACTGGTGGCAAGGAGAAGTGGCACAGTGGTCTGACCAGTAAGCGCAGAGGCCTGGCAAGCAGTGGGGCTTCTTTTGGCATTGACCAGGCACAAGGAAAAAACTGGGGGTGGCCGCAGGAGATCGCAAAGGACTATTAAAGGGCTACTGGTGACGAGCCGTCACCCCCCCCCCCTCCCGAGTACAGGAAGGTGGCAAGGGTTTCACGGGTCACACAGCGGCCTCTAGTGGTGGGGGACATGAAATCCAAGGGAGCCACAAAGCTCAGATATTTGGGGGGGGGGGGAGTGTTTAATTCTGCTTAATTCTGCAAACATGTTGCAAATTTATTGGTTTCATAACAAAAGTCGATTGACACGCGATGCTTAACATCTCTGCACATTTTCTTTTCATTGTCATTTTTTTGACTGACTCGCTCACTTCTGCTCTTGCCATTTTGCTTAATTGCAGTTGCAGTCATTGGCTCCCAAAGGGAAACTAAACACAAATGTTTGGTATTTTATGTGATTGTAAAGGTGTTAGTAATTGAAAAGTACCCAATGAGACTGCTTGTCAAGGAACTTTTTAACGCAGAACTACAATTTGTTTCAATATATTACTACTTCAAATGAACATTTTACTTAAAACGGCTAATTCTAGTGTTATATCTTATTGTAAGCAAATGAAAAAAGTAATTTTTGTTATAAAAACCAATAAATTTGCAATATTTTCTAGAATTTAGCAGGTGACCCATGACTTTCTGTGAGGACTGTATGTGACAAAGTGGGGACACCATCGCCCCCTACAGGCAGCCGTCCCCGGTGTGCTTCCAGGGGCTTCCTGAAGGCTAGAGAGACATCACCACGTGTACTACACAAGGCATGACATCAAACAGGCAGGGGGGGGCAGCGGCCGCCGGGACCGGGCCAGAGGTCCGGCTGAGGAAGGGGTCTTCATTGCAGGAGGTTATGGTCATAGTGTTAGTGTCCTAATGGAGTTCAGGTTTCCCTGCAGGTGCCCAGCAGCATATGGGACACTAGTCTGTCAGTCCTGGTGAGTCCTTGTGTTTGTTTTGCTGGGGGGGCAGGGGGAGCTCACTTGGAGTCCTGCAGTGGCTGCTTGGGTCCGTCACCTCCTTTCGTGTCCTGCTCGTCTTCGTCCTTGAAGAAGAGTAAGGGGAACATCCCCAGCACACAGCCGATACCGACCCCTATGGCTTTTCCCTGGGGGGGGGCACAGGAGAGGGGGAATGTGACCCCTAAGCGCCGAGGTACAGTGAAGCATCCAATAAAACAGTAGCTCGTGTCTCCATTGACGAATGCAGGCTGAATCGCAACAGCAAGGGGAAACCGAAAAGGTGAGTGGGGGGTGGGACGGCAGGAACATGAAAGCGGGAACAAAGTCGATCCTCCGTGCACTTCAACATAGATAGATAGATAGATAGATAGATAGATAGATAGATAGATAGATAGATAGATGCAGTGCAAAGAATGTCAAGGAAAGAGGAGAATTGTAAAGGATTCTGTAGTAATGGCTCAGAAATAAACAGTATGTCACAGTGAATGCACGCTGATCAGGCATAACTTTAAAACACATTGATTATTTTGTAACAGTGCTATTAAATTTTAGGCAAAGGAACATTCAGTTCTTGAAGTTGATGTGCTGGAAGCAGAAAAATGAGCAAGTGTAAGGATCTGAGTGACTTTAACATGGGTCAAATTGTGATGGTTAGGCAACTGGCTCAGAGCATCACCAAAATGGCAGGTCTTGTGGGGTGTTTCCAGTATGTAGTGGTCAGTACCTACCAAAAATGGTCCAACTGGTGAACCGGTGGCAGGGTCATGGGTGTCCAAGGCTCATTGTTGCGTGGTACGAGCGAAGGTCAGTCTGTCTGGTCTGATCCCACAGGAGAGGAAGGCGTCAGAACACACAGTGCATCTCAGCTTGCTGTGTTCCGGGTTCTGTATTGCAGACTGGTCAGATTGCCCATGTTGGCCCCTGTCAATCTCTGAAAGCACCTGTAATGGGCACATGAGTGTCTGAGCTGGACCACGGAACAATGGAAGAAGGTGACCTGGTCTGAGGAGCCATGTTTTCTGTAGCATCATGTGGATGGCTGGGTGCGTATATGTCAATTATCTGGGGAAGAGATGGCACCAGGATGTACTATTGGATGAAGGCAAGCCAGCAGAGGCAATGTGATGCGTGCGGCAATGTTCTGTTGGGAAACCTTGGGTCCTGGCATTCATGTGGATGTTACTTTGATACATACTGTACCACCTACCTAAACAGTGTTTAAGACCAAGTACACCCCATCATGGCCACTGTATTCACCAATGTCAGTGACCTCTTTCAACAGGATAAGGCACCCTGACGTACAAGAATAGTTCAGGAATGAATTGAGGAACATGAAACAGGTTGAAAAGTTGAAATTTCCCAGATCTCAATATGATCAACCATTTGAGGGAAGTACTGCAACATACAGGACTTAAAAAAATTTGCTGTAACGTCTGGGTGCCAGATACCCCAGGACACCTTCAGAGGTTTTGTGGAGTCCATGTCTCGATGGATCAGAGCTGTTTTGGCAGCACGAGGAGGACGTACATAATGTTAGGCAGGAGGTTTTAATATTATGGCTAATCTATGTATGTTCTGTGAATGCATCTAAGCGCTTCCAGTCTATTCAGATGTCTGCTCTGACATCTGCTTCCATCTGAGGCGTCAGGTGTGTTGACACATGGGTGCTTGAAAGGCCCCCGCTCTCTATTAGACTAACGTCGGGGAGCAGATTCAAGAGCATGATGCTGCTGTGTAGCTATTCAAGCGCCAGATTCGCGGTGGCGATCGAACCAGCGTCCATCAGTCATGATCAATCAATACTGCGATTCGGGGCATTTATCCTCCTTAGATTTCATTGCAGGTTCCAGCGCACCCGAAACATGCACAGAATAGGAATGCATTATATAAGGGTACCTAGTTTGCCAGGGACAACAAATCCATGCAGCCTTGCTTGTAGAACACAGAGATTTAAGCCACAAATCAATGCATCAATCAGTCAATCGGCTCGTCAACCTAGAGCAACATACATAATGGAATAGTGTTTAACTTGTGCATCAATAAAAACCTGGGATCATCTAGGGAAAACAATTCAGGATGTTAACAAATGCTTATAGTACGCAGGCTCAAATGTTAAATTTCTCTTTATAAAACTGCGTCAAACTCTGAACGTGCGCTTATGAAAGGGCACTCGGTGATAATATGTGTGCAAGTCCACTTTAAAAGGTCAGTTGTCAAACGGTATCGAGAAAATACCAAGAGAAGGAGAAAAAAAATTGCTAAGACTTGATGCGATACTGGAACGTCATCGCTGACAATGTCGAGCAAATCCCATTGCTGGGTTTTCCGCTCCGCTGGAGTTCGCTCTAAAGTGCTAACAGTCTTTGTAAGAGATGTGTACGAAGACAGAAGGTATTACCCGGTCATTCAATCACCCGATTCTAATTAATCAGGATGGATTTTATTTCTGGCCTCTGATATTTAGCAAACTTTGCACAACAGAATACCGGGAATAATGACCAAATCAAGGTGGATATAAACAGCCTATATGCCTAAAATTAAATATTCTGCAACTTATATATCAATTACGAGAAAGTACAGGTAATATATATTCAGCAATATGCTTTATTGCTTTGCCCATCTTATAAAAAGCTGTATCAAGCCTTAGAATATGCATTGGCGTAAGCACAAATGTAATACTTCTGGCCGAGCACCTAATGAATGTTTTTACTTTACAATTTGCTTTGTCATGCTTTATAAATGGGAGGCGGTCAAGCTTCTGTAGTCAGCGACCTTTGGAAAGCTTTTAAAACCCAGACTTCATCTGCTTTATGGAAAGATGGCTTCGGGGGGGCGATGAATTAGCAGGGATGGCTACCGCTAGCTTCTGGCAGAGGCTGCGTGTTCGTCCGGTGTCCAGGCCCTGCCGAGACCTGCCCAGACAAATTCCAGTACAATTAGAATTCACTGCAGCTGTGGGAAAGGCGTACATGCTGGTAAGGTCGTCTTCTTCTTTTCTCCCGTTCTGTTATTCAGTGCTACTACGGTAAATGGATAACCTGTGACTGAGAGGCTAAACAAATAAGCTGCAGTTTATAAAGGTCAAGGCACTTTAAATTTGTAGGTTTCAAGCCCTGACGTGTTGATGAAAACGTACACATACCCAGCAAATCATTTAAAGCACTTAGAGGCCTTCTATCTATTACTGAGGCAACAAGAGGCTGAATGAATCTCCGAGTCGACAGTGGGCATCACTGAAAGGCCACGTTCAGCTTTCGACATGAGCAGGAACCATTATTTATGGATTGTGAGCGATAGGGAGAGGAAATGGGAACCTGCTGGGGACCAGATCAAGCCACCTGAAGAGCAGAAAGGTTAACCGGAATTGCTCCACTAAAACACAGACAAGCTATCAGTTAAGGAACAAAATAATGAATTTCAAAAATTCCAGGTTTGGAGAGGACACCTAGTGCGCAATCCTGCTGTTACATCCCTTGGATAGTTTTGGTGGGTGGCTGCAAGGCTGCTCTGTCTTGATTTTGATGTCTGTTGTTTTTTCCTTCTTTCTCTCTGTATTTACTTAACATTTACTTATGTTGTTATTCTGATGTTAGTTATGATATTATACAGATGGTGGGCACTTGCTGATAAAGCAGTTCATGGAGAACGTAGAGGGGCTTCAGCTTGTTAGCTCGAGGCATCGTCTTCATCGTCACACAACAAGAATGCGCTGGTGACTACCAAAGCCCATGCAGACGTATCGCGTTGAACTGAATATAAGACGGGTTTTTTTCCCCTCAAAATACTTCTGAGGAAGTGGTATCGTCTTATATTCGGGGCGTAGACAAAAAGGGGAATAAACAGTGCAAAATACGATATTTTGTAAGGAGTGTTTTGACTTACTGTAATATATATTTGCTGTAAGAGCGTGAGAGCCTGAAAGCGTGAGTGTCACACCAGATGCGTGAGAGCTGGTTACCCCGGCAGTGAGTGTGCTTATCATGTATCCCTGAGTGTCGTGTAAATCACTGGCTTCCCTGACTGCGCTGCTGCCGGTATTAAAGCGACAGTGGCTGTTAATGAAGATAGCAACATTCATTTTAAAAGAGCTGTCATATTATTTATTAATATGGCTCAATCTTTCTCCACAATATGTTTTTTTACCCTCTTCATGTGGGTTTGCTGAATCACAAAATATTCTGCACCCTCAAGGGTTATAGAGTTTGTAATATTCAGTATCTACTCCCCACCCCAAGTAATACATCTGCTTTTGGGAATGTTTGCTGTTTAATACACTTATTGAAATCCAGTTGCTGGTTACCTCTCCTGGAGCCGACACCTTATCGTGGTGGAGGGGTTTGCGTGTTCCAATGATCTCAGGAGCTATGTTGTATGGGGCTTTATGCCCCTGGTAAGGTCACCCAAGGCAAACAGGTCCTAGGTGAGGAACCAGACAAATTGTGGCTCAGAAGACCGCCAATGAAGAGAAAGATTTTGGATTCACGGTTTCCCTTGCCCGGACGCGGGTCACCGGGGCCTCCCCTGGAGCCAGGCCTGGGGGTGGGGCTTGATGGCGAGCGCCTGGTGGCCAGGCCTACACCCATGGAGCCTGGTCGGCCACAGCCTGATCAAGGCACGTGGTTCCCCCCTCCAATGGGCTCACCACCTATAGGAGGGGCCATAGGGGTCGGGTGCAATGTGAGTTGGGCAGTGGCCAAAGGCGGGAACCTTGGCAGTCCAATCCTCGGCTGCAGAAGCTAGCTCTAGGGACATGGAATGTCACCTCTCTGATGGGGAAGGAGCCTGAGCTGG
>JAODJX010000136.1:8040293-8060737 GCA_026776945.1 Isichthys henryi | reverse complement strand
AGGAAACCCCACGACGACATGGGGAGAACATGCAAACTCCGCACACATGTGACCCAGGCGGAGACTCGAACCCGGCTAGAAACATTTCATATTTTTTCCAATTCCTAATGTAACGCTGACTTCACCTGACGTCACAGGTGAACCTTATCAATCCTGCATTTTCCTGCAATTACAGGCATCCCTGACTTGACAAACGTTCACTTTACACCACTTCGCTTTTACGAAAAATCTACATTGGCGCCTACTTTCTCTAATCAAATGAAATCCCAAGAAGATTTTCCCTTTTGCAAAAAAAGTAGGAAAGCAAAAACAGAGTTTAGCATTTATGTATTATCGTACAACGTTTTGGTCAACAACAGACTGTACCAGTATATACCACGGTAGTTCTATAAGATGACAACGGAACTGAAACATTCCCATCGCCTAGTGATGTCGTGACATCATAGGGCAAGACACTACCTACAAATCTGTGGTGATGCAGGTGAAAACAAACCTACTGCGCTACCGGTTGGTATAAAAGTACAGGACATGCAATTATGCACAATACATAATACTCAATAATGATAATCTCCCTAAAGTACCAAAGTACATACCAAGTGCTGTGGGAAGAGCCCTAAGGGTCACAGCTAGGAAGCACTCCGCAGATTCTGTTTATAAGGAAATCTTCGGAAGAAAGGCTTCACACGACAGGAAACAGGAAGTATGCAGTCAGAGGCACGCAGAGCTCTGAATAAAGCATGAAACAGAGATGGGGGTGGAGTCACATGAGCTCCCCCCAGGTGGTCTGACCCACTCGGTGTTCACTCATCACGACATTCAGGCTCCTAATTCATCTGTCTTCTAACCACTTATTCTGGTTGGGAGAACAATACTGATTTCAGTTAACTCAGAATGTAAATTTGGCAGTGTCTCACTCAGACAGAATGCACTTGTAACCTTTCTTAGGCATCTGGAAAATGACTGACATGATTTGATGAATATCACCCCTTCACATCAAGATAAAAACCCTATTCTCTCCATTTTTTATGCTTTATTCATAAGTTTTAAGTATCACTGCTAGTCGGTATGTTAAGTCTCCTCCACTACTGCCTTCATCTCACCTCGCATCATCTCCAACACTGGCTTGATCTCCTCCATCTCCTACACTGGCTTGATCTCCTCCATCTCCTACACTGGTCTTTAACACCTCTTATCTCCTCCAGCAGTGGATCGATCTCAGCCTCCAACTGCCGCAGCTCTGCCTTATCCTCAATCCTACCCGCTTTCACCTCCACCGGTGCCATATTCACTTTAATCTCTTTCTCTCACCTCCTCATCATCCTTTCCTCCATCACAACGTGTCTCTCCTCTCTTATTTCACATCACTTTACTTTTTATTTCACATATTTTTCCATTCATTTTTTTTTCAGGAAGGTGAACTTCTTGGCTCACGATATCTCACTTCTGCTCTCCTGATTTTCAGATGCTTCCCCAACGCTTCCTCTGCCGCCACTGGGTCAGTCTTACAACAAAGTGTATTATTGAATTATAGCAGCAATACATTCTGAAAATACGCCATCTCTCATGCTACAGATAAAGGGATCCGATCAAAAACCTTATGTGGGCATTTAAAGTAAAAAGGTTCACGGAGTACGAGGCAGCTGAAACAGGACCCATCATAACTTAAACCTGAGCTCATCTGATGTAGGACTGTTATGCAGCAAATGAAATAAGAATAATTAAGAGTTAAACAATAAATAATAATAATGTTTACCAAACAAACGGCGATTAACGCCGGCGATTTTCCCAGGCTTATCGTGGATCTCAATCTGCACCTTCCAGCACTTTCTCACAGTCACTGAGTCAGCGTCTATCTAACGCGATGACCGATTACAGCAGAAAAAACTCCAGAGAACGCAGCTGAAGAATGGGCGGTAGAAATGTATTCATTTAAAAATAATACTGTGTTTTAATCTAGGTGTCTCAGATGATGCATAAACTACTTATTATGAATGCAAGTGGCTATTAATGCTGAGTAATACTGAATCGCTAGGAACCGAAAGTCAGAGAAGAACATACACGGAAAGCAGGGCTGTCAGCTCTCACGCATCTGGCGTGACAGTGACGCTCTCAAGCAGGCAAATATATATTATTCTATTCTGAACCTAAAACTTGCTACATCAGAAGCGTTGGGGTACTTTGCAAACCCTACAGTTTTAAATTTGAATGTGATCAATATGCAAAATACTGGGTTGTTTCTTTGAGGTACAGTGTATTGGGATTTCAAATACTGGGCTAGTTTCAGCTTCCGTTTGGCGGATTTTAAGCGGACTTTACGCTGGAGATTTTTTTTTGCTGGACCAGGCAACACTGCACCGAGGGAATTAGCGTGCCCGACTAAAACACAGGGAAAAGCAGGGCGGCACTGGCCACCTGACATTCCGGGTATTTTCCAGATGGGTTTGTGGATCCCAAATCCCAGGACCGATTTGTAATTCCAGCCCAGCCCTGTTGAAAAGTACATCTAATGAATTAATTGCGTATTAATGACAGCCAGCATTAAACGGTAACTATCAAACAAGCTCGAAACGCCCTACAATTATGACTAAGACATGCATCTAGCCAAATACTCATCCGTTGCTGGATTTGCGGGAAATAATGCAAGTCCATCAAATGAATAATGTGCAACAGACGCGGGGCTTGTCACCTCTGCCTGGAATCACTAGTATAGTTACTGTTCATAACTGCTGTTAACGCCCATATTACTGTGCAATTAAATAAGACAGAAAGGCGACGTCCGGGTGCTTAAAGGGAGTGTGTGTGTACACTTGCATTTCTTAACAAGTTACCCAGTTTCTCAACTGGGTGAGCGTGCACTCATTACACACCACATGTGCACAGAAGTGAGTCCCAAACTGAAAGACGCAGAGACCATGTCGCAACATCCTGGTGCCAAGTTCAGCGTCCCGGCTGCAGGCGCCGGTCACAAGCGTTACTATCGACGTCTCTCACCTTGTGCTATAGCTATGGACTCGAAGCGGTGTAGCTCCCGCAGCAGGCACGTCCGCTCTGTGGGATGCAGGCTGTAGATGAACTCCCGGGCGCCCCGCGGCGAGTTCAACGGCTCCATCGGCTCCTTGTGGGGGTGCGTGCCCAAGCCGCGATTTTGCACGGAGGTCGGCGTCTTGGGCGCCGTGCGGAGGTCGCTGCCGCGGCGAGCTCTGCAAGCCAGCCCGGATCGAAGGGCAAGGGCGGGTCGCAGGGCTCTCTGCAGGCGGGGCAGCATCGTATTGGGGTCGGGGATCCTGCAGGATGGGACATATGCCAGATAAACCAAACACGCCTGATAAACTGGTCTAACCGCATCTGTCCTTAACTTTCTTGATTAGAATACAACTTACAAGGTGGCATTAAAGCCATTTTATCCACCTCTTGTTCATCTATTAAATTTAATTAAAGACAGATCGGCTCTACTAAATATGTATATATATAAAACACATGAATGTGACTAAATGCGGAATAGCCATTACTGGTTATGAAAATATGCATGCTATGGCCGATCCGTTACCCGAGTAGATACCGACAGCGAGGACTTGACGTGACCTTACTGCGTCTCTCACTACTAAAAGTTAATCTCTAATAAGTGTTTTTCTATAGATAATAAACCCTCTTAATGTCAAAAATTATTTCCGAATGTTATTATACCAGTGACCTGGCAACAGCACTCAGACTTACTGGCTGTGAGCAAGATATCGCCGGTTGTTTGTTATCTATGCTTTATCTCCGGGCATTTAGCTTCTCGGGAGCGTTTTCACAAAGTCTCCCCCGTCCTAAGAATCCGCGATCGGGGTAAGAAAAAGAAACCGATCCGACACATTTCCTATAATGACCATCAGCTATAGTTTCCACTCGCTGGGATGAACGCTTTCCCTCTGGATGAGTCCTTTAAAACGCCGTCTGGTGTCTCTCTTCAGTGCGTCCGCTTTTTACATAAACCTGCAAAAGAGTGTTGACGATTAATTCCTCCCGAGATCTGCTTTTGCCCTCGCCGTGCCCGAATATCATCTTTTCAAGGTAACGTTCTTCCAGTATACCCACCGCTGGTCCCCGTAACCCTAACCATCAGTGAGTATTGCAGGGTATTGAGACACGCCCTCTATAATAGAGGGGTTATGGGAAACGTAGTTCCGAGCAGCAGTCTAACTCTAATGTGGGGTAGAATGGCATCCGTGTGAGACTACAAGTCCCAGAATGTCGCTGAAACAAGGTCGTGCGTCACTTCCTATACAGGCACAGTGAGTGCTACGGGCGCGACTGGTGTATGTTTATACAAGAGGAAAATGACATGTTGTAAAACATTTGGGTGTGTTTGGATTCTACAAATGTTGTCTTTCTTTTCTGACTAGTATAGTTAGTATATTAATTGTTTAATAGTTTCAAAATAACCACTTGGACAGAGCTAACAGCATGCATGCTATAAAAACTTAAAATGCATATTACCATCCATTGTCCACCTTAATAAAACCCATTGTACTTGATTTATATGTTTCAAAACATATTGATGGAAAATACATTCAAACAAACCATTCTGTCATCGCCGAGACGTTGTTGCGAGCTGCAGAATTTATCAAAATTAATTATCAAATTAATCAAATGGGCCTTAAGTACGCAATATTACTTGTTTGTCCGACAGTTACTTTCATAACCTACACTTTCTTTAATCTTACACTTAATTTTACACTTTAATCTATCTATTCGATGACAGAGACCGTGGCATCCAAGTCAATTCACAAAATAAGCGCTGTGCATCATATCCAGTAAAGACAATAACATGAAACAGATTAACTGTATATCTTAACAGATGTAACTACATTATATTCTAATAGTGTGAATATGACAAAATGAAACTACTCAGAATATTCATTCATGTGTCTTAAACTTTACGTTATTTAAAATGGTTATGCGGTCTAGAAATGGAACATAATTATATATATTTAGCCTTAGAAAGTGACTCATTTCGTTTTCTTAGACACTGTCATCCCCGACAAAAACAACATCTGAGTAAAATAACACAAGCTTCAAACATACATGGAGACCGGCATGTCTTATGATACATATTTTTATAAGACCTGTTTTTGAGCCGCTTCGTCGAGTTAAAACTGGGACGAACTGCGTTAAATACACAACCAGACAAGATACATATACATCTGATTTGAATGACCCAATACAACTATTAGGTTCAGTAAGCGTTTGTACTCATCGCAGATTTTAACAATGATTTTGTCGTCAGTTTAACTACGTTTTAAATTAGTGATAGCCCATATTCTTTACCCGTAGTGAAAGCATGATTGGAAAAATTGAGGACGTACCGAATATTTTTTATTTAGTAAGCCTGCGTCAGTAGTGCGTCTATGAGAAAGACGGTACATTTTATTTACATATTTTAACGTAGTTCTATACGCGTATACCTTCAGTGGGAACCTTCCTATTAGGAAACAGCACCACTTAGCGGGCGACGTGCTCAACTGTACACACTCAGAAGTTCATAGAAACGGGTCTTAAACCAGCTGCTAATGGGAGATGAGACCGATATTCTTTTCGCTCCGATTCGATCCATTGCCAAGGTCTGTCTCGCTGATATGGAACCCGATGGGGCGGCGGGGAGCGGCGGATTGATCATTACATTTCCCTGGTCGGCATTTAAAATTGGCAGGCCTATTTTTTACGACAGAAACAATTCTCATAATGAAAACAATCGATATTTCATCGTCCATTCAGACGCGTTCGCGGTCTATGCACTGTTTAATAAAAAATCATGTGAAACACACGTTACTTTTGCTTGGCTCTCTCCTGCTTTTGATTTGACCTCCTTCACAGGTCAAACTCGACCCTGGCTCACTTACATCCTTAATAATAACAGAGAAGGTATCCGAACAAATCATGTGGAAATAGGGAGACCAGATAATCCATGTCAGGGCGGACACTTTGAGCCATTTCAGGTTTTGCAAACTATTTTAAAACTGAAAGGTTCCTGTAATTGGCTATAAAAAATAGACACGTGACTTACGAATGCAATTCGTTTGCGAGGGCTGGTCGTAACTCAAGTTGGTCGTAAATCAAGACAATTATTCTAATCTATGGCTCCCTGTGTACTCAAGGTACTCCAGTTAAAAACACACTGATATTAATTGGAGTTACCAAATTACCTGTAGGTGTGAATGGTTTGTGTTGGTGCTCCATCCTGGGTTGTTCCCTGCCTTATGCCCCCACAACCCTGAATAGGACAAGAGGATACTGAAAATGGATGGATGGACTATTAAAGGCTGCAGGTTAAACTTCTTGATGCATGTATGACATAATAATAGTAATGTCAGTAATGTCACAAGTGTGTGTTCTCTTATTAAAGCGGTTATACTGTTTTTTAATTAGCATTTCATTATTTGTGTGGCAGTGTAAATGGAATAGGAAGTACTGAGTGACAGGATGAAATAACAGATATGGGCAAGTTAGTACGGTTACAAATGAGCTGACAATGAAATTTGCGGTTCAGGCAGATTGACCATCCCGTTTCCCTATTCGGGGACCCATGTCAGGGTCCCAGAAAGTGCTCACCTTCCTCAACACACGAACACTTACGGGCGGTATCCCCTTACTCACATTGCAGTTGTGAGTTCTGCTTCTGTTGTCGTTGATGCAACTGCAGCGTAGATGTTGGACATCTCTTGGTGGTGATGTTAATGATGCCTTTTCATTTCTCGGCCTTGCATTTCTCTCCCCACGTTTTATAGCCTAACACCTTCTGAGGTAATACGCCTTTTATAAAGTTTGCGAGGCACCTGTGACATGTTTTAGATGCCAATCTTTCGTTCTCCACAGACATTAACAAATGATGATCAGCACCACTAATCAACACTGCCAGAATTCTTAAGTGCTCTACTTGGTGACGTGTGCTTGATTATTGTAATTGTTTTTAATTAAATCATTTTTAGACATCGCCCAGTGATAAATTACACTAGTAACTAACAAGAAGGATCAGGCTAATCCGAGTTAAGTATCATATATACATGAGAATTTAAAAATATATGTGAAAAATATCAGTTTCCAGAACCCAATAATCATTTAAACACATATGATCTGGCTGTCAAATCTAGTTGATCACCAAGCATCCTTCCTGTTCCACGCATCACCCATTCATGCAGTAAAAATCTTGTATGTAACTAATTAAGATACAGTATTCTTCTCTAAGGCACAACAGCAACATCCATTCCAAGGGCCAGCATCGCGAAGATCGAATCCTTGCTTAGCCAGATAACTAGTTGGATTTAAAATACTTCAGTTTAAACAGACTATCTTCGTTCACTTATGTTCAGCTCAGACTACCTCAAATCCGACAAATTAAGTTATCCGGCTAAGCAAGAACTCTTCATGATACAGGCCCCAGGATGGAACTAGTAATACTACAATTAGAAGTGAAATACTTTTGTAATTGACCTTATCATAGCATTTTTAACCAAAGTTTAACATATGCATTCACCAAAATCAATCCTTTGTTTACTGACAATCAATGGTATTTTTGGGAAGGAGGAATTAACCAAAGCTTCCCTTCCTTTAATATCACATTAAATACCTGCTAGATGTGACTAAATACCAAAACCAGACAAAGGCTAATGTGAATGAGACAGATTGTGTTTGTCAATCAACCCAAACCATTAACCTGGAACAGACATTTCCAATGCAGTTTTTTTAAAGGAAAACCCATTTTATTGCATGTACAATAACGTACACAATTCCAGTAAGGTCACACAAGAGACCAGTAAAGACGATCAGAGGTATATCCGTGGTTACAACAGCCCGTCACATTAAATAAATTCTTTCTGCTTGTTACAGAACAGTCGTGGACGAGTCACCTTCATGATAATCCTTAACGGGGATTTGTATTAGGATGTTCTGCTTTCTCTAAATATTTAACCTGAATAGTTCAACAAAATAAATTACTGAGAAATAATACAAACATAATCATATTTTTCTTTAAAATATATATTATTCAGTCATTTCACACCGAACTATTAAGTAACAGCTGGCAGCCTGTTTGGAATCCTCCCATTTTCTTTGTATGTAATATCGCTCGGAACACTGTACCACAACCTTCGCCTTTACCGCGTGAGCCCTTGAAGGGGGAAAAAGAAGAGCATCCCTGATTTTGCCATAAATTAAGGTCAAATTACGTTTGGGTCATTCCCCGCTGGAGTCCGTCTCGTCATCGACGTAGTCTTCCTCTACGGGAATTCCCCTGTTTTGCATTTCCCACTCATCCTCATCATACTCTATGCTGTCGTTGTCCTCCAGGAATTCATCCTCGAGGTCTGTGGCAACAGGATCCACCCCCCCAGCAGCAGCCGGCTCGACTGCATCCTCGTTGGGGGCGACGTACCCATTATTGTTGGAGAAGGCGGAGCTGTCCTGGAAGTCCTCCTCGATGTAGACCCTCTGGTGGCACATGGGACAGGTGTCCTGGATGTACAGCCACTTGCGCAGGCAGAGGGTGTGGAAGTAGTGCCGACAAGGCGTGAGGCGCGCCGAGGAGCTGAACTCCTGGTAGCAGATGGCACAGACGTCCTCGATATTTCTCAGCTGGCTGCCCTTAACCTCTGGCAGGGAGTTTATCTTTTTGACGGCAGTCCGGCGGTTGATAAAAGTCTTCCAGCCGTTCTTGGCCTGCAGGTAAATGTTGAAGTAGGCATGGAGGCACATCATGCAAGCGCGGATTTTGCTGCCGGACTCAGACACCATGGTGTAGGCCCCGTTCCCGAACATGATGACCCCAAAGATGAACTCGATGATGTTTCCTGCAGAGCGCACACAGTACACGTAGTCGTCCAGCTTCTCCCAGAGCACACCATAGTAGCCGTCAACCATGAAGAGCACGTAGACTGTCAGTGACACGACGACCTTGAGGCAAAGCTCCACGCAGAAGGCTGTGACGGCGAACAGCCAGGTGTTGAGTGCGTAGAGCTGCCAGAGGGCATAGCTCAGCACCACAGGCAGGACGAAGAGCAAGATCGACACCAGCAGGACGGGAAAGTGCCTCCGGAAGGACGACACGTGAGAGGCACTCAAGGACATGAGGACAGGGTCGGTCATCCCGTGAATGAAATGTAAGATGGCGGTCAGCAGAAGGCACAGGTTACGACTGAGCCGCACCAGTCTTTCCTCAGGGTTTAGCCCACTCAACCCTGTCTGCAAAGCCAAGATGAAGAATAGGACTGGGGCAACGAAGCCAAGTCGCTTGTCCTCCTCTTCTGTGGAGCCGATGAATGCCAAAATTCCTAAGCCAAGGTAATGTGCGATGGAGGAGATCACTGCACTCATACCCAGCACCGATAGTGTGGAGTCGCAGCCACTGATGATGAGGTTACTGAACAAGTCCCAGAAGACGTCCCCAGTGAGATAACTCTGGCTGCCATCCCGGTTCCCTGTCGCCCCAACCACGTAGAGCAGGATGACAGCCTGCGCGGTCATACGGGTGAGCCAGAAGACCCGGAGCACGTCAGGAAAGCGGATCCTCTTCCAGGTGTCCTCCAGCAGCATCTGGACACCATAGACCCGGTGCAGGTGCCGGATGAGCAGGTAGATATAGCGACAGGAGAAGCAGAACCACTTGACTTTCAGGGTCAGATATGCAAGTGTGTTGATGACCAGCACCAGACCCGAGGCCACAGCCACTAGCTGCCGCGCCTCCGGCGGTAACCCAACCACCAAAGTCCCGATGGGCAGCATCGCGGCCAAAACCACGAAGGCTGCCAAGGCCGGCCGCAGGCCGAGCAGCATCACATAGCCGGCCCCCAGTGCCAGCTGGACCGTGGCCACCCCGAGCCAAAGGGTGGGTCTGTCACTAGGGAAGACATGCAGACCGAAAGCATCATATCCGTCGTATGGGTTTGCATGCCAAGCCACGTAGCAGTTTAGCCAGACGGCCATGGCTCCCAGGAGGACAGCAAGGAACAAGGCGTAGAAGCGGAAGAGTGCCCTCTGTGAGAGAACCAGGACCATGCTGGAAAGCAGGACACCTGCACGGGAAACAGGATGGCCGATTGCAAGTGTCACACACCAGCCAGACAGAGCAATGAAGCAATGAAAAACAGCAAAAGTTATTTCAGTATTATAAATATTTTTATTTTAATGTTCCCTGAGCAGGGTGTTTTGGGTTCACTAAATGAATGCAAGACCTCTGATTAATAATGAGAAATGATATTCATTTAAGGTATTATTCCATCCACCCATATTCCATTATCGCTTATCAGCTTTGCCTTCAATTCCTGGCCTCCTTTACATTGTTTCCCCAACATTTGGTAAAGTAAAGAAGAAAAATTGCAGAAATGCAATCGAATTTAACATTTAACTTTGAAATTAAGTCCCTGATAGAGAATGTTATAAAAGCAAAGTATTGGTAGACAAATAAGAACGCACCTTTAACAAGGAGACAGTGAAGATCTAAAAATAGCCCAACTGTCCTGGTACTAACAGGGTGTCACTACCCACCCACACACCAGCCCTGACTTTCCTAGGTCTCGTCTATTTTTAGTTTGTCTGTCTGGTTCAAAAAAGTTGAAAACTACTGCTATAGAACATAAGTGGCATTTATGCCATTGGAAAGTGCACTATTATCTGACCGTTCTGTTAAATGCTAACTGCATTTAATTGGCACTATTCTTGCACTCTGCATGATGACAATAAACTGAATCTTAAAACAATGTATGAAAGAGTTACAATTATAAATTTTAATCGGAAAACTGCATTTAAAAATAAAATTATATTAACGGGGTAATGGGGATTGCGGCACCATCACAGAGGCAGGCAGATACGCCCGAAAGTGTAAAATATTTAGCGCTAGTAAATTATTAGTGTATAGAGAAAGATTTAAAGGAAATATGTTGGGGGGGGGGGGCACTCGAGACGTGGCAAGGACTTTGTGGGGCGGATTCATCAAGGGCATTATATTGCTTTATAAAACAATGCGAGATTCAGATCAGTGTTGGAAGGCAATAGAAGTATAGTATGTACAAGTGAAGAGTCGGGATGCTGAGGCAAAGGCCTAGCATCTGTATAAGAGGCTTTACCGGTGCTAAGAGGATGAAGGAAATGTCGTAAAGAAATGACCAGATTTAACTCCATCCTGCCGGGTAAAATGTACCATTAGGGACAGGCGATAGTGAAGCCATTATACAGCACACCTTGGAAGTGTCATTGTATGGGAGGACAATGGATTTGTATGGGTACATCCAGGTTGACAGGTGACACAGACAGCTAGCCAGGTACTGTCACACACTGTTTTACCTAGCAAACTGACAGCCCTTAGAAGGTACCGGGCAGTGCAGAAGCTGTGCGCGACCTTACCTAAAACTCTGATCAAAATCCTGCCGACAGCCTCGAACCATCCGCTGCCCAGATAAGCTTCGGTGTGAGAGGAGTTAAAAATGGCGTCGATGATAAAGATGCAGGGAACCCGGAATGTCACGTCCACTACAGCCAAGGCCTGCTGGCCGATCCGAGCTGGCGGGGACGCCATGGGTTACTGGGGAGGGGAGGAAGAAAACGCGGAGATCAACAAATGCCTAAAAAACTCGTAAAGTAATACCGCAGGGGGCCCGACACTCAGCCATCTTCTCCGCGGCGTTGCTATGCAAGGAACGCGGAAGTAACTGTCCGGCTCGAGCGGTTCAAAGGGACGTAAAGTGTTTTGCAGCATGTCGGAAAACGCTTTACTGCAGGACGTAATATGCAATTAAATAGGTGTGCGCGTACTACGCATTTATCACATCATAATCTGAATCATAAACCATATAACATTGTTTTTCAAAAAACTGAATAAAATCAGATTATATACCGTTTTTGATTTCAAAGTATATATGTTCTTTGTGTATTACTGCTATGCTTGAGAAATGTATGTATAAAATATTCAGTTATAATAAATACTAAATACTACCCGTTTTATGTAGGCCTCTGTTAAATTGGTCTTTGATATCGCATTATTATTATTATAATTTATGTAACGGGTTGCAACAGAGCACAACACTGGCAGCCTATACAGAATATACGCTATTGTTGATGGTCTTTGAAGACAAGCCAGAGCCAAAAAATAAATAAAAACGCAATTGTACTGTTTTAAATAACGTAAAAAAATCCCTGGCCTACTTACTCATACAACACCCTTTGTCAATGACAGTGACTGCAAACAGTGAGAAACATAATACACATAATAAATGACGGATTATGACATGATAAAAATAGCAGACTTAGCGTCGCCAGTTACCATAGATGGTGCTGGGGCCAGTGGGGTTTAGGTCAGAGATGATGGGTCACAGCATGGGTTAGAAATGGGTCTGGGTACATTTAAGGGAGGCGAGGTTAAGTGGTCAACCTTTAGATCTGAAGTGAAGAATGGCTACTCGGGTAACCACATTCTGCTGCACAAAAAGACGACCGCAGGGGTGGGACACAAAGAGAGTCGTGAAAGTAACGCAAATATGCACACAGGAAATATTCTGACTGTAGAAAGCATACGTCAACATGAAACAAAGTGAAATAAAGGACATTTCAGGCATCTTAGGTCCCAAAAAAGTCCGGGAAAAGGAGGACATATGGTCACGGAGGACATCTTCCCTGGCAGCAGGGACAAAGGGGGAATTTGGTTAAGAAATTTCATAACGCAGTATAGATAACATAACTGAGCGCCTCTTCTTCTACAGCCCAGTAGGTGGGCGCAGAGCCCCCGAGGACTTCGACCGCGTCGAGGAGAAGAAGGGCGCATGCGTGAGCGAGAGACATAGAAGGGCGCATGCGTATGCGAGAGAAGGTGATCCCGGTCGGGGGGCCTGCCGGACGAAATGGCCTCTGCGTATCTCACTCATCAGCAGAAAGTGCTCAGGCTTTACAAGAAGGCTCTGCGGCACCTTGAGTCCTGGTGCATATTCAGGTAAGGGCAGCATATTAACGGAGGTGCTTGGTGGTGGGGGGACCTACCGCTTTATTTTACGCTTAATGTAGTGAAGGCCCGAACCCGTTAGCTACCGCAGGTCGGGAGACGCCAGTGTCAACGGACTACTTTGGTGTAAAGGTCTGTACTGAACACAGCGTGTATTTTAAGCCTTTTGTGCAGCAGTGCCATCACGCTTGTCGATTAGTAGTTATAAGACGGTTATTTCTGGTTAATGTTAGAGTTTTGCTTCGCTGTCTGTAGCCTGTCACGCCGTGCTTTTTCTATATCAAATTGATTGATCTTCTGATTAGCTGTGTGTCTATAGATACTACAAGCACTAAAGGATAGTAGTTAAAGTTTCACGGCGTGTTATTGACTTAAACTAGAGAAAATTGATACGAGTACACGTACATTATGGAGACCCAGTGTTTAGCCTTCGAGTGCCACCATGAGGACAGAACGAGTCATTGCTACCTTTTAAAAACATGCTTGCATGTAGTGACGAGATGTCTTGGGCTTGATGTGATTCACACTGTATGCTGACAGAGAACACTGGAGGGTGCGCCTCTAGCATAATAGAGTACTTAATACAATGCCCTTCATGCACTATATCATTATCTTAATTTTGCAAGACTTCCCGTGGAGCAGTTGGTTCTTGGTCATTAGATATATTACCCTGGACAATGATGTGAAGATAGGGGTCACAGTGTTGGAGTGCAATTCTGCTTTGACTTTTTATTGCTGCCCCTTCTTCTTACTGTAGTCCACAGTGAACAGCCAGCATCAATACAATCAGTACATCATACACCGTTTCCTGTTGTTTAATCCCCCCCCCGTTCCTGGTATAATGTCACACCATTAGTGTCGTGTTGTACAATGAACGCCTTTGGGTCGACAGGGATAAGTACCGCTTCTATGCTTGCGTGCTGCGAGCCCGATTCGACGAGAACAAGAGTGAGAAGGACATGGTGAAAGCCACGCTGATGCTGAAAGCTGGAGAGGAGGAGTTCTGGGCAAATCAACACCCTCAGCCCTACCTCTTCCCAGACTCCCCTGGGGGCACCTCCTACGAGCGATACGAGTGTTACAAGGTAGGGGACCCTCCCTCTCTGAGCCGAGCAATGGGCGTTCAAAGGGGCGGTTTGACCAGCAGTTCCCAAAACCGGTGTCTCTCTACTCAGGTCCCCGAATGGTGTCTGGATCACTGGCATCCCTCGGAGAAGGCCATGTACCCGGATTACTTCTCCAAGCGGGAGCAGTGGAAAAAGCTCCGGGAGAAGAGCTGGGATCGCGAGGTCAGTGCGAATCCGCGTCATTTTTCGTGAATTGGGAAGTATCATCAGTTTCGTAGTAAAGCAGCGATCGAGAACGGTCACTTTGTTCGGTTCTACTTTGCAGGTGCAGCAACTGCAGGACGAGACTCCTGTGGGGGGGCCCAGGACTGAGGCCCTGCCCCCGGCCCGCAGGGAGGGTGATCTCCCCCCTCTGTGGTGGCAGTACGTCACTAGGCCCAGGGAGCGCCCAGTCTGAGTGCCCCCACTGCAAAGGGGAAGTTGGACATAGCTGTGGAACATGCCTGGATGTACATAGAACATGGGTATTCAGTTTCAGAAACTGACCCCCTAAACACATTAAAGTACTGTTATGATGCCATCCCACGAGCAGCCCGTGTGTTCCTCACCTGTCACGAATACTGTTAGTGTGAGATGTTTAATGAACAATTTCCTGTTCTATCCTTCGGTCATGGTAGGGAAGGCTGTGAAAGACAGAACTCGATGAGTGAAAGATGTTTTCCACTAGGATGAAGAGTGACAGGCTGGCAAAAAAAATTGGATTTGCATAATCTTTAATACAGGGCTGAAGCAGTTACACAAAATAAGGAAATTGGGGGATTTACAGCCTGTTTGAACAACTGTACAGGGAAAGAGGTCAACTGAGTACAAACTAGCGACTAAATTATTAGGAACAAAATCTAGTATTCATCTGACAGTCTGCTTTTACAATATGCAAAAACACATTTTCTTTTAAAGTACTTAAATTGGTTTTACACATTCTTACAGAAAATTTGGCAACTTTAAAAAAAAAAAACTAGATATGCTCTGTTAAATATCTAAACAGCTGATTCACAGCATCATTACAAGTAAAGGTTGGTGCACAGACAATATCAAAACTTCGGTAATGAGGGGGGGAACCACCAATGGGGTTTTAGCATCATTTGCACATTGCATCAGCTGCAGATTCCACATTTTTAAAGCATTTTTAAAACGGGGCCTTTTCCCCCTACAACATCTCAGGAAAACCTACAGGTGGCTGAGCATTTGAAGTTACCTGTGTCATATAGACTATACAGCTTTTATATTATATTCACATTGAATAGATAGGCAGACCTCCTACTCTCCAAGTATCACCACGAGTAGCAATGGTGTGGAAACTTGTAGATCTTCAATTTGCAAATCCAAAAAAAAAAAATGTACAAAAAATAATCAGTAAAAGATGAGCATTAAAGCTAGAGGTAATGGGTGTTTTGAAATGTTTAAATTAAGGATGGTAAGGTAATTACTGCTAGTTCATCCTTTATAATCGCACGTGATCTGCTTGTTCGAGGTACAAAGCTCAGCTTGTTTCTGCACTTGTCGCGGATCTCTGCTTCGTACCTGGGTGGCTGGGGTGGAGGTGAAGCACTGGGACTGACTGGCCCTTTTCTGTCCAATCCCCCCCCCCCCCAAAAAAAAAAAAAAAAAGTTCTGGGAAAACACAGTGGGATGCTGTGACTCAATGGAAAGCATGCAAAATTATAAAAACAATAATTATAATAATAAAGCCATGTACAAAATGAAGAATCCCACACCTTGCAGGAAAGACCGCAAGGCAGTCCACTCTCCCTCTGCTAAGATTAAACGTCTAACAGCTCTCTACATTGGGGGTTAGTGGTGGCGCTAGGACAATTTACTCCACTGGTCGTTAGCAGGTGCGACGGCAGACAGTAGGGAAGGCTACGTACGAGTGTGTAAACGGCTAACTACAGGAACTAGCTACAATGTTCTGTGCTGCCATGACGCAATACTGTAGGTGTGCTTCTGGGAGTAACCATGACTGGGTCACGTGTGTGACATGCAAGGTATGTAGAGTTTGTGGGTCCACACACTCCGGTCATACAGAACTCTGAACAAGAGGCCGATAGAGTAATAATTAAAAAAAAAATAAAAAAATTTTACAGCTTCGATAAAGTACACTCCATTTAATGGCTTGCATAATTAAATGCTGACCTGGGCACTGAACTCTGTTGCCCTCCAGAGGGCATTAAGAGAAAGTCAGGTCCTCTGCTAGTCAGAAACGAGCCATACAGGGAGGTGCGTAGCTGTACACAGATGAACAGAAAAACAAGCAGCTGGCCGCAGAACTTAAACTGCTGTGTTAGTTTCACAGCAAAAGGCCTCAAGACTCCAACAGATTTATATATTAATATAAGATAAACAGAACATAAGAGAAAGGATTAAGGTTTAAACCAAAGAGAATAAATTAATCGGTTTCGATCGTTAAGTATTTACAGTGTTACTAGGCTTTGTTGCCTCTGCCGAGTATCCAGTTCAGGACAGTATTAGAGATAATGTCAACAATAGTGCATGTTTTCGTGAAGAGAAGCTTGTATGTATCCATCATGAATTTTACAACTTCTTCACAAGAACAAACCAGTTTCAGTGGTGAGGTTGCATGCATGTCAGACTCAATCAAAATAGAAAAAAAATCTACAAATGAAGAACAATAAAAAGCGAAGCAGCCTCTTCTAAAGCGTTTTAACGTATTTATAAAGCGTATACATTTTGATTTTTCTGAAGAGCTGGCTGTATTTTTTATATATTTTTTTAAATATCTGAGTTTATAACCGTATACCTGTATTACGGGAATTGGTAGTATTTGGCGAATTACCCGCAATGCACTGCTCGCCATTAACTGGCATGTGCTCTGAGAATTATAGCAGCACTACTGAGTGCATGGCCTGTGTGAAGTGGCCTTCTGGAGAATGTCGGAATAAAACTTAAAAATAAAGCAAATAAGAAAAAAATCCGTAGGCTACATTCTCTGCGCCGAACCGGCCTTAAGAATTGAGGTTCACGAAGAAGATCCTGCGTGGAAAGCGATTCAGAGGCATTCGGGCGACAGACACTCGCTTACTACCGCTGATGGAAAGGAACAGAAGTGACGTCAGCCTCTTAAAAGGATAAATTGTTCCTCTCCGTACCTCCAAAGCAAAAATCAAAACTTGAACTTTACATAATTACTATTGTTATCATCATGATCATAATAATTACTTTGCCTCCTTTGAACCACACTGGAATGGACGATGCCTCAGGATGACCTGTGAATACTGTGGCATTCTGGAGTCTCGCTCGCTGGCGCCCCCTAGGCAATGCGTGGCGCAGAGCGGTCGTTGGTTGTTGTCCTCTTCAGCTTGACGCCCCGGCGGATTGCCAGAAGCATGTCATCTCCCTGAACGTCGAAAGAGTCCACCTCCTCCAGCTGATCATCTGGATCCTCTGGTGTCCCTGCCTCTCCTTGAGGGGTGGTGGGCTGGGGCAGGGCCCCCGGGGGGTTGGTGGAGGCCTGGCCGCTCCAGGAGGCCGAGGGCAGGACCCCCAGCTGGTCGCTCTCCCCTCCGGGTTCCGGTGACCCGGGGCTGGCCGGTTCCTCCCCTTCTTCAGATCCCCCGCACTGGCTGGAAAAGCCGGGACTTGGAAGGTCAGGCACCGTGGGCGTTTTTACCGGAATGACCGGTGTCTTAATGGGGATGGGGCCCCCGGCACTGGGGGCCCGCCTCACCGACGGCTTGGTGGAGGGCGTGCGGCGGATGGTGGCCACACCCGGGGTGACGATGACGGGGCCACCCGTGGAGGGCAGCCCAGCGGTGGAGGCCGGGCGCTTGGCCTGGAACAGCTTGCGGTACGACTGGCTGATGTCGCTGTTGCGTGGGATGGTGGAGGACTTGTCAAAGTCCTGCTGGTCCACCTCCTGCTCGCTGCCCACGGAGAAGTAATCGTAGTCAGACACTGGAAGGAAAACAGACAGGCATGTTTGGGGACATTACCATGGGCATCGGGTCACATGGCTACAGGCAGTTGACCTTGGATGGTGGTTTCACAGGGTAAGTTTTTCCTCATTCCGCACAAACTCATATCTTTCACTTAAGACGCAGATCATAACAGGTCAACTGTGCTCATAAAATTCTACCATTATTAAGTATTTAAAATAATTAGAAAGGGGTTAACGTGGTGTTCTGTTTCTATGTCTGTAAGATTGTAGGTAGCTAGCTGGTTAGCAGAACACACTGCTCATGTTTCATTAATAAGTAACGCGTTTAATATTTAGTGTAGTGACTGTTTGTGGCCCACATGTTGGTTGGAGTGGCGCTCTGTGTGGGTGACCAGTGGCACCGCTCACCCTGGGAGGGGATGGTGTCCTCGGAGCAGCAGGGCGTGGTGCTCTGGGTGCTGTAGCCGCTGGAGCCCTGCAGGGAGTCCCGGCTGGAGCGCTGGGGGTCCAGCTGGAGGCCGCGGGACAGGGCCAGGGCCAGGGCCAGCTCCTCGCGGGCCTCGGCCTCCTCTGCCTGGGACGCGGGGAATATGGGGTAGGGCTCATTAGCAAGGCTGCCCACTTAAACACAGCTAAAGATAGGAGATGATACCAATAACCAGCCATGGGGATGTGAGCATAGGACTACCTAAACTGTTTTATTTGCTATACTCAGACACCCGATCAAGGTCAAATGGTCTCCACATTACCTTGGGTGTGCTGGGCGCAGCCACACTCCTGGCTTTCTGGGTGTCCTCCCAGTGGGCGGGGCCCCCCGTGGCACCCGGCTCGCTGGCGTCCCGCTTCTCCTTGTTCCTCCTCAGGGTGTTTACCATGGGCTGGTCGTATGGGCCCGGTTTGGCCCAGTCCTGCAGAAGTGGGTGGAACCCAGGACCCAGAAGAGGCAATAGAGAGTAAGCCTGAGACACGAAGTGCTTAGCGAGGAAGCAATGCTACCAGAAATACTCTTGCTATACTACTATACTCAAGCCTAGCAGCACACGCTGCACCTGCCCTATTAACCTCAAACATTAAACAATATAATACATTAAGCAATACTACAAGAAATACTCTCACTATACTACTGTACTCACACCTAGCAGCACATGCTACATCTGCCCTATTAACCTCAAACATTAAACAATACTACAATACATTAAGCAATACTACCAGAAATACTGACTATACTACTGCAGTAGTGCCTAGCAGCTACACCTGCCCCACTAACCTCAAACATTGAACTCTTAATTGTTATAGAATCTCTGGCCAAGATGAAGCTAAACACAACTGAAATGTACTAAACGCTCCATTTTGTTCCAAAATCTCTAGGACTAAAGACTTTTTATTGCACACGGCTGCACTCCATTATGAAGACCGTGCCTTCGGATTCCGCTTGAAAGACACTTTCCTTGTCGGCGAATGCGCTAGACAAGGATAATAAAACAAATTTCCTGCCCTTCTAGACTCATAAAAGCTCTCTGGGGAGCCTCGGTGTCTTCGCAATTCACTTGCAGTTGAGCCGCATGCATTAATACGGCAAAGCCAGCGTGTGAGACTTCATGGGCACACGGGACCTTCAGAAGCCAGAGAACACAGGAGTAGGGGCCCAAGTGCGCGGAGAGGGAGAGGGAGGGAAGGAAGACGGGGGGAATGTGCGAAAGGGTGCCCTGGACGTCTGATACAGGCTCACCAATCAGAGGCAGAGAGACTCAGAAAGAGGCGTTTAGAAAGCCTTTGTGTGGAGGCCCGAAAAGGACAGAGGAGGATCGGAGCGATGGAGGCCGAGCAGACAAACCTTCCAGCTGGGGATTTTGGAAGAGGGGATCATGCCCGGGCCCATGGTGCAATAGTGGGGGTAGTCGGGGAGCAGGGCGGAGCTGGGCCGGGACCACAAGCGGGTGGAGGCGGCCTGAGCGTGGGGGACTGAGGAAGAGGGGGCTGGCAAATATGGGAAGGCACCCCCCAACCCCACTCCGGCCAGGTAGGGGGCATCACTGAGTGAGTGGTGATCATACCCATTTGACAACTACAATGTGGGGTGGAAAAAACAAAAATTTTAAATAAACACACACAACAAAAGAATGGAGAAATCATATACACAGCAAAACATAAAAATAACTCATACTGTATTAAGGTGGAACCAAACCAACAGAACTCAAAAATGAGAATGAACACTGACGCTGGACCCCCGCACCCCCCACCGGCGCTCACTTATGGTATGTAGGATGATCAGTGCGTCCCTTTGTGCACAGCGTATAACGTGTGACCTTCTGTGGTTCCTGGAGGGGCAAGAGGGCCCCCTGCGGAGCACTGGGGGGGGGGGGGGGGCAGTAAAACGTTTCGGGGGGGGGGCGGGCCCCCCCCATGTTGGGGCCTGAGCGGACCGAGGGGGGGGAGGTGCAAACGCTGACCCACTGGCAGG
>JAODJX010000136.1:7987824-8008123 GCA_026776945.1 Isichthys henryi | reverse complement strand
TTTTTCACACCCCCCCGCGGGGGCCGGGGGGTGGTGGTGGGGGGGGGTGTGGGGGGGGGCCGTGGGTGGTGGGGGGGGGGGGGGGGGGGGGGGGGGGGGGGGGGGGGGCAGTGCACCCATAATAAGAGGACAGGGCTCCATTTTAAGCCGACCTTTCTGTAATTTTCCAGGAACTGTTCAAAAGCAGAGCTACCTGATAACACACCCATCCAATTTGGAGATATGCAAACCCAAACATTTAAATGGGGATTTCCAAAAGACAGACTTGGGACAGCAGTAAGAAGCAGGATAACGAGTGATTGGGGGGTTTTTTCCTGCCACAGGCTGCAGTTTGATAAACGTCAGACAGCTACACACAGACGATTCCCGGTGTTGGCAGCAGCTTTCTGATGCAAAAGTCTCTGCGTTCGGCGTGATACAGCGTGACACGGCGTGATACGGCGTGATACGGCGTGATACGGCGTGATACGGCGTGATAGTGTCCCTGAGCGGGACGCTGTGATTAACGGTGAAGAAAATGAGCCGCAGATCCGACATTCCCCCCCCTCCCGCCCTGCCGTTGACCGTCACCGAACCGATAAGAGATTACTAGCACATGGCATCGTTAAGAAAGCCATTAGTGGCGGCTGACATCAGATTACTATGGGCTTTCAATCACTGGGGGGGGGGGGTCATTACAGCCCCAAAAAACAGCATATCACTCCGGAGCCGGGACCGCTGCCACGCACCATTACATACAAGATGAGGGACGAGACCGTCTCACCATTTACACAGTAAATGCTGCATTTTTGCTTCCATTTCCTAAAAAAATCCCCCAGGCTCCCTCCATGTAAAATGTGGCCCCTACGTTCCCCGGCAATGAGCGATTAGGGTTTGCGGTCTGCGGCCCATGTGCGATCAGCCCCCCGCTATGAGTACCACCCCTGAAAGCCTTGTGCTGATTGGCCCGTTGAGAGACGAAGGGCAAAACCCAGGCTGACAGCCAGGCAAGCTGACGAATCAGTGGCCAGAGCAGGCCAAAGGGGCATGCCTATGTGCGGATAGTTTTCATGACCCCTCCCTCTGGTGAACGGGACTAGGTTATGGGCCCCACGTCCGGTAGGAGGAGGCCGGCTGGGTACACAGTCCAAAGCGAAGAGCGAGTGTCCAGCTGAGCAGAGGCTTCGAGGCAAAGCCTGGAGCATTTTTGAGGAGTAAAAATTGAGGAAGGGCAGGTGCCTATATTTAGTTGTAGTTCCAGGAACTATAGGTCTGAACTGTGGAACTGTAATCGAGAGAGTCTGTGACGGCTGTAGCTATCCAGTAGGTACAGAAAGCCTCTCTACTCTGGCGCCATCCTAGTCCACCCCCATAACACATGCCTTCCTCTACACCAGTGGTTCTCAAAGTCGGTCCTCGGGCCCCACTGCCCTGCTTGTTTTCCTGCAATCCCTGCCCCACACACAAGTCCCAGCTGTCTTGTGAACCACTGCCCTACGCACAGATGGGACACATTTATCGCTCGTTTCTTTGGCAGCCCGTCTGACCTCCTGGGGGTCCTGGAGGCTCCGGTCACTGATCCGCCACAAGTGCTCACTTCAGGCCTTAGAAGTGCAATGTTAAGGCCCTTGGAAGCAACTAAATCTTTTTTCTCTGTTCTATGTCGATAACAGGCCATAAACCTGCACCCCCTCCCTCCACCCCCATATCTTGGTCACGCGCACAAGAGGCCCTGCCTGGCAGCAGGGGCACGGAGAGATGGTTCTCTGTACAGGGTTGATAACATAGACCCTCTGATTTGGGAAAAGGGGTTGGGGTTTGGTGGGAGTTGTGGGGGGGAGCACACCTTCACCAAACAAAGACAGAGTGACAGACAACACCCCCCCCGGATACATCCACTTGGTATTTGAAGACCAGAGTAAGTGGGCAGTCAGCCGATCCAGAGAGCATCAGGACTGACATCCAGTATTTGTGGGAGAAGACGCCCCCAGAAAGCCAGCTTACCTCGTGTCCCGGTGGCCAGGTCAGCCACCTTCTGAAAGGCATCCAGGAAGGCGGCAGCGGCCACCAGTGTCGTCCTGAAACAGAAGCCGGGCAGCTGGTCACTATATGATGATACTCGACCGGCACCCCAGCAGACAGATCCCCCCCCCCCAGACCAAGTTCAAGAGCTCAGCGCCCTGTGATGGTCAACTGAGAACAGGTGGGTGCTGAGGGGGAGGTGGGTCCACCCCTGTGTGATGTCACACAGGATGGATGGGATTATTCCAAGGACAGCCGCTGGTGTACATGCCCGACGGCTGCATTTACCAGCCACAAGGCCGGGACCCCGGGGAGGAGCAGCACCAGGACACAGAGCCCGTGTGAGGTAATAAACAGCTAGAGTAAACGAGCCTTTTCACGGCCGGCCTTTGTGCTGCAGTACTGTAAACACCGCGCTCATTTTCGCACGCAACAGTAGCCTTCTAAAATTGGCTCTCTTTTGTTTACTTTCAACATAAGCAAACAAGTCTGGAACATTTAGTGCGACGTGATAAAGCGGAACCCACAGTTTGATGAAACTGACAGGCTGCAGCCTTTCGAGTGAAAACGTGACCGTTTGGCATTAAGCCGCCCGGCTGGATACGGCGGCACGTTTCCCCGAAGTAACTGCCATGTTCAAGGGTCAAACAGCGGCTCCCCTTGAACCAAATGGGTCCAAGGGTTAAAACTCCGAATTCCTTTACTGCTACCCTGCTCAAGAACGAAAACCGAACCCAGGTCAGCCCTCGTCCAGCCAAAAAACACAACAGTCGGCTTCAGCAGGCCGGGCCACTTTATAGCCTGATGAAAGCGATCAATAGAGCTGTTTGCTTACATTGACACCACGGTAGGAGAGTGGGTTATGATGGTCTGTTCAGTTAAAATTAACTGGAAAAGCACACCGGTGTGCCTCAAGTGGGTAACAGACTGGTCACACACAACCGGAAGCCTCTCACGCTTCCCTACTCCTTCTAATAAGTGTTGAATTTTATTAGTGAAAAGCCATTTCCAGAACAAGTTCACCACCGCTCAGAGCCACGCCTCATGTGAGGCACCACACACACCAGAGACCAGGCCTACACACACACACGGGTCTATTAAAATCCCACACTGTGCTAAAATGAGAAGCTGTGGCCAACTCCGCCTGGAACATTCATGCCAGATTTATTTATATGGCTCCCTCGACACATAAAGGGACCAACCTTATCATTAGCCAATGATACAAGTCTAATCTGTGAGTGACAAGGGAGGGGGCACTCTGAGGGCCAATCAGCTTCCAGCTGGGGCGACTGTCCCTGTGGTCCCGCCCCAGTATAGACCTCTGGTGCAAAACCACCCAGGGACGTTACTAGGAGGCCCCTCTGTCCTCCACCCTTTCCGCTTTCAACAGCAACCATACAAACGCCACCGAGGCTGTGTCACGTGACGCAGCCGATTGCTCCCTGCATCTCACCGCCAAACGTGGGCCGACCGAACCGAAGTTCACCTACAATGTCATGTGATCAGAAAGCAAAAAAAAAAAAAATTGCGGTCTTTAAACAACCCCTACACAACCCGTGTAGTTGCCTGGAAAGACAAAAATTAGTCGAAGCCAAACACAGGCCATGATATCTCTGCCACAAGAAAGGCGAGTTGATCAGAAAAGAAGCTTCTGCAGTTAGAGGGTCCTAAGGCAGATTTGGAAGGGGCGACCTAAATTACAGGGCAAAGATCGCTGGAGTTCATTAAAGGCATCCGCATAGCGTGCTGCTTAGATTACAGGCACTTCAATTTGGGGGGGGGCATCGAAGTCCACATGGGGCATGTTCTGCCTGATTACCCCCAAGCTTTCTGTCAATGGCCCGGCCTTCGAGGTCTGTGCCTCAGGCGCTGACTTATAGGGGCTCCACCACAGAAGGCGTCATTCGCCCAACCTGGACGAGGAACCTTCCAGAACATGGCAGCTGTCAGGGGTGCCAGTAAAATATAACCGGAACCAGTCTGGTCCAAATGTGGACGCAAATACCACTGGGGATGCACAGCAGAGACGGGAGCAGCGGAAGGGAGCATACGGCAGTCCATAGCATCACCTCCCCTCTCGAGGCACCGTCGGGACGCAGATCAGGTCCTGTACCTCTGGAGCCTCAAAGGAACACGACTCACGCAGATTCCACCACCTGCAACACAGTGTAGGCCATCGCCCACAAACCAAAGGGACGAGTTCCCCACTCAGACCCCTGCTTTGTATCTGGCGTATCCCATAATCCCTCAGAGAGGAGGGCTAACAGGCTTGTTCCACCGGAGGAAATCAAACCACAATGGCTGTATTTATAAATCACCAGATTTCAGCTACACCTCTTAGCAGCTGACATCCAAAGCAACACTAAAATCATTCAGAAATAACTTTTAAAAGCCCAATCTTTAATGTTAGCGGTAATGTTAGACTATTACTAGACAGTAGTGATGTATTTATGAGCATAACCAAGCCTGTTATACAACCAAAGCACTTTAACAAAACTTAATAAAATATTCATGGTAACTCCGATAATATTAATTGAGGTCTTCCGTGACCTCAAACAATAAACCCTGACTGGATATATTGACAATACTTATTTAACCACATAATTTGGCTTTGAAAACCAATCAGCAAAGACCTAGCTCATTAACCCTAACAATAAACATTAGCTACACGCCAGGATTCTTTATTTAAATATGCCTGCCTTCCCTGCCACACATAGGACACTGTGATTAATCGGAGTTTACAAAAATCCATCTATTTCAGAACCGGCAGAAGTGGTGTGAGACTCGACACGTTCCAGCGAGTCGGGAGCACAGGCATGCTGGTACCGTGCGTGGCAGTCAGGAACAGACGGTAACCCCGTCCAGAAAACAGTCTCCCCATGACGAAGGTGTAGTGAGAATCGAACAGAGGCGGCGGGCAGCTGACTCACCTGAGTTGTGACTGCAGCTTAGCCGCCTTGCTGATGAAGTCTTCCCAGATCGGGTAACTGCTCTGTGGGGACATAGAAGAGCCTTTTGAGACAAGACCACGCTTTACTCTGCTTCCATGTTAATGCTCTTCCACCATCCGGGCTTTGGGGGGGGTTTGGTGGTGGTGGTGGAATAATCTGATTTTGCCCATCTACAGCTCAGCGCAACCACAGATCGCCACACGTGATGTTTGAGGGAAGTGGGTTAACTGCCATGCCACAGCGGGGGCGGGGGGGACAAAAAAAATCTGTGGGCCTTTGTTAAAGTGCAGTGATTAAATAATACAAAAAAAATTCAAATGACTCAGAATAAGGTATCTGATTTTGTAAGTAAATTAAGAAGCCAGCCAGAGAGGGCCAAAAATTATTTTCAGTTGAAGACTTGGAATCACTTTCAATCTCAAATAATGGCTCATATTAATCAATTTAGAGTCAATATTCAAAGTCCACAGACCCACTGCCGCCATAGTCCTGGTATGACATTGCCGGGCACCACTGTTAGAGAAACTGCCCAAAAACAAGAACTGCGTGGGGTGACGTTCACAACTGAAATGTTCTATTCAAACGGAATGATTGTGATATTTGAGGAAGTGGCTACCCCAGGACAATGACCAGCGTGTTCCAGCTGACCCGCGTGGGGCACTTCCCGTCCGGGCAGCCCTGGCAGAGGCCCGGCAGGACAGGGAAGTGCTGCAGTTAGCCTTTAGCTACGAGTCGCGGCCGCTGCGATTACCAGGCAGCTGAATAATCGGATTATCCTCAATACGGCCTGAATGTGTGGAAATGGAATGGAACCCAAAAGTGTTTCGCAATCTGGGCCCAAACTGGTTTTATGCCATAAAAATCGCAGTAGCCCTGCATGCTGTGCGCAGAGACGTGAGACACGCAGGAGGCTTAATTCCCGAATCCTTGGGAACACATGAAAGGTCCCAAAAGAGGGTTTGTGTCCCCTACAACCTCGTTGTACAATCACCACCTCCATCGCAGCTCGCATGCAGCGATTCTTCTCCCAAGCATGTCCGGTCTGAGGTTCTCTCAGTCCACGTTCTCATCTTCTCTGGGGGTATTTTCAGCTTGTTACGATACCAGTGAGGGGTATTTCACAGTTTAAAAAGAGGCCAGGTGGGTCTATGGTGACAGGAGGCGTTCGCCGTGGGAATGAGGGTATATGACTCACGCGCGCTCCTACAAACATCGTTTGGGTGGGCTATCGAGCAGATAAGCACACAGGCAGCACTGGGAGCGGCACTGGGAGCGCCACAGGGACTGGGGAAGGGTTCTGGTTACCAGCTCCCTTTGGCTACCCAGGATTCGGCATTCCTGGTTCCTGGTGACTGGTGGCCATAAAGGAAAACATTCCAAAAGTTTTTCAATTTCCCCAAAACTCAGAAGGTTACATCTTCCATACCCATAAACGCAGTTAAAAGAGTGTTTATAGTGGAATTTCAAGTAAATTAACATCAACCAACCCTTCCGTTGGTAGGTTTCCCGGATCGGAGCTGCAAAATATGAGACTATGCAGGTACACACAGTACTCACAGGAGGCATTTTCTCAATAAGTCACATGATTTAAAAAAAATAATAAAAATACACTCTACATTAACACCTACATTTGCACATTTAACCTTACGAAGCAGCACACAATTTATTTTTATTAAGCAATCTAAGGCGTAAAAGCATTTTATTAACCTATCCGGTCGCGTTTATTAAGCATGCAGAGCCCCGCGTCGGCGTGTTTACTTCCCGAGAAGCTGCGCTTGGAGCCCCAGACGACCCACCCCCACTCCCCCTGGGGGTCAGCATTCCTCCGGCCCCGGAGCAGGTGTGAAGCGGCCCGGGTGCTACCAAGGCAAATCTCTGCATTTTAATTCCTAATTCCCATGCAGGAAATTACAACCGGAATAAATCCCGTATTTTGGACATTCACTACCGTGGGGGGGATTAACGGCGAAATGGCAGCTCCTTCAAAAAACCCAGACGTTTTATACACAAGGTATAACAAAGTAGCATGATTCCCGTTTGCTGTTCATTTTATTTATTCAGAAAAATACCCAGGAAAGCCACAGGATCTGAGATCAAAGAATTATTAACCAGATCATCCGTCTGCCAGGTTCTGTTAATGAGAAACAAGATCTGATTTCCAGTCTCATTCCAACACTGTTGTTCATAACAAGGCAATAAAAATGCAGGTAGTTTAGACGGTTGTGGACCCCGTCAGTCACCCACCTACCCAGAACCGCAACATCCTAAGCCGGACAGACGCTCCACCGGATGAGCAGAGTGAGTGGGAAGCGCGCTGTACCGCTTTCGGTCTCATCACCCCAGTAAATTACAATGAGACACAAATAGAAAGATGCCACAAGTACTACTCCTTGAAGCCCCCAGTGCGGATCCCGCCGCAAAGATGCCCCTTTCTCCTTACAAATACGGGCGCGCTGATGTCGGATGTTTTTATCTTTCTGCATAGACACATAGAAAGCAAATGCAACTCCACAATTCATCAATAATTGACTTAGTTAACCACGGAAACGTTTGAGAAACGCAAATTAAGAGTTGCTCGTGTCAGCAGGATTTGACCAAATCTGCCCCCCACTTTACCAGCTGGTTTAGAGAAACTTGGTCGGAGATCGGCTGACTTTGCAAGAATAAAAAAAAGCACCGGCGATGTGCCCCACGCGTGATGCAGGAGTCGGTATTAATAATGCGATCCTACTATCAGAATCAGAATCAATTCTTCGCCCTGTAGTCTATTAAAAGTATGAGGAATTTGTTTTGGCGCAGGTAGTGGCTTCAGGATACGATTTAAAAACACTGTCAATAAAAAAACACACAAAACAATAAATATAGGGTAATAAAAATAAAACTGAGATAGAATAAATAACGTGGTATTAATAAACAAATATGTTAACGCATACATAAGGGTGAGACGATCAGACATAGGCTACAGTTTTGGGGGCATTTGCAATGAAGCCCATACCCCATAAAGAGTCAATAAGAGTCTACAATGGGGACAGTGGGTAAGTAAATATGAATTACCTTCATGTCGCTGATCACGGTCTGGAAAAGTCCTCCAAGCGCGCTGCACTCCTTCTCCATAACAGCCTCCATTTTCCAGAAGGTGAACCTGGGGCTCGGAAGGTAGATCGCCGGCCAGCTCCGGCAAACGATTCGCTCAGTGGTGCTGGACGGCGGCAATTGAGGGCGACCGATGCAATGAAAGGCGATCGTGTTATTCGTGGCCCATCGATTGGGGGAAATTCGAAGTGGACTGGAGATTGTCGGGGGTGGGGAGGGTCTCCCCGGCGGCGATTCAGCGCAGCTCTTCGGAGCGGGGGTTGCAAAGGCGCTCAGCAGTGCGATTTAAAGCCCACTTTCTGCTGGAAATTAAAACGCCTTCCATGTTCCTCCGGCACGAATCATAACTAAAAACGCCGAAACAGGTCGCCCTCCTGTAATGTAAATCGCCCAAACGGACGCAGTGAAGCGGATTCCAATGGAGTAGCTTCAGAGGCTGCAGCGTTACAATGCAACTCCCCGCAGCTGACTGGGGATGGACGCTCGGCCCCGTGCGCGTCCCCGAACACCTGGAGCGCGCCCGTGCCCGGCTCCGCCTCTCACAGAAGCTATAATCTTTATTACTTAGTTTGACTGGAAGCTATGCCATGTCCACTACTGCATGCAGAAAATTAAATGCTCACCTTTCAGTGTGCATTAAGCATGTGAATGTGTTGCCAATATACTGTATTTGTGTGTGTAATGCCAAATGATTTATTTGTGAAATTCCTCATAAACTTCTTTGACAATGTACAAACACGTACAGGTATCTATGAAAAACGAAAAAAAAACGGATAATTCCCGGTTTGTATCCGCAACACTGTGGAAAATGCATCCGAATACCGCAGTCCTTTTCAACGATGCGAATCACTTAAAGATGAAACAATTACATTGCTGTTTACAGTACATTCGCACGTAAGAACATTAAACCTCCACACATAAGGGCACTGAGGACACCTAGTGGCTGACGAGTAACCTACACATTTCATACCAGTGTCATGCTGATTATTTTAAAGGCTCACTAACTCGAATATGACGAAGGAATGGTTACCTAAAGTCAAGTTTTAGATACAAAAGACGACAGTCTAATAATATGAAGCCGAAATAATAAATCATAAATGACTGTGGAAAAAGCAATCACATTTTCTGTAACTTTCCTTTAAAACTAGTTGGCATAATTTGCTGGAAGACAGGCGCAGGATAGCGATATATCAAATCTTCGTCACTTCCTGGAACGACAGCTGTGTTTGTGATTTAAAGATCATTTCCAGTCATTTATATATTTAAATAAGCGTCAATACGGAGATTTTGTTAGGTTGTTACATAATGAAGAAGGGAAATTCTTATATTATTTAATATTAACGTTACATATGAAAGTACATAAAAGACATATTAGTCCAAACATATAGCACATACATTGATCTACATACATCTCATTTTAAAATCATGATTTTCCAGGCGAGGAATCTGGCATTACAGTAACGATCCTTGTGGAATTACTCCCATGTCCGAAGGCCCGGAATTGAGTATAATGAAACAAAAAAATTAACGTTGGCTGACAATTATAAACTGGGACAATTCCAAATTTTTGAATGTTCGGAAAAAAAGAACGAGCATTTGATGGACAAGGGTAATAATTACAAACCTACAAACCAATATAACACAAACAAAGATAAAGTAACAGATTTTTATATGCATAGCATAATAATAAAATATATTTTTGGTTACGGTCCCTTGCGATAACGGTTAGATTTATGGGGCATAAAATAGCCACAAGGGGTCGCTTCAAGAACAAACGTATTGATTTCATGTGAATTTCCAAACCGGCGTAGATGTCCGTCAGATACTGAATCCTGATCTCATCTATATGTAATATGCACAATGCACCCAGTTTCCCCGTCCTGCTTCTGTACTCTTTCAACCGTTATCTCCTCCATTCGGCCTCACAGCACATTATATTGTTCTCTTGCACGTTTTGCTGTAGAAAAACTATGTTGCTGTACGACAGACATTCAGACGAGAGACCTGTATCATGAAGCGAGATTTGTTGATTAGATTTGTTAATTAGATGCCTTAAACCCGACAAGTTAGCCACAAGCAAGAAATTCTGCTTTGTGATACTTGCCCCAGCTACCAATCTCTAGGTGGAGAGCCATCAGCCTAACACGTGTTTAACAAATGTCTGTATCCCTGCCGCATTTTTTTTATTACTTAACAGATGTGTTTCCCTGCTGTTGTTAGCGCAGTGTGAGAATCTATATGGACAGAGTCGTTTAGAATTATGCATAATTATATTTGGAATGTGACAACGAATTAACAGTAAAACCGTTTGCACAGGAAACAGCTGTTTCTCTTTTGTCAGTGCCCTTCCCGACACGAAGGATATTACATATTTATGGAATATTAACGGACTCCAATCCGCAGTCACGCGAATTCACAGTCGCTGACGATCAGCACGCGTCTCATGCCCGTTTCCCACTGCCAAACAAACGTCTGCAGCCGCGAAACCCCTCAGCGCCGCATGACGTCAGTTTTACCCATGCTGTGGAGGACGCGAAGAAGATTTTTAACCAAGTCGACATCTGCAAAGCTGCCTGTCTAGACGGAATTTCAGGACACGTTTTAAAAAATGTGCAATAAACAATTGGCTGCTGTCTTGCTGACATATTTAACGTCTCACTGAATAACTCAACTGTTTCCAACTACTTCTGCAACACCACTATTATTCCCGTGCCAAAGGCAAAGAATGTGAACTGCCTCAATGACTAACCAACTCTCACGCATCTGGCGTGACACTCGCGCAAGAAGTCTTACGGTAAATCTATGTTATTCCATCATGCACCTAAAATTCGCTACGTCAAATGCGTTGGGATAGTTTGCAAATCCTACAGACTGTTTTACAAGGAAATAAAACTGTAACATACATGTATATATGTAAATGCATGTGCGTGCAGACCTCTCTCAAACTGAATATCTCACACCAGACAGCTGATCAAAGTTGGCCATCCCTGCAGTGGGACGAACCCCTTTGCAGCGGTGTGCCTTTAGTGACTTTCGCTGAGCCACATTAAGGACACGATGCCAGACCGTTTGGACCCTCTGCAGTCCGTCTACCGGCACAACAGATCCACTGAGGACACCATTTCACACACTCCACACCACCCTGGCCTACCTATACAATAGAAACTGCTATGCCAGACTGGTATTTGTGGATTACAGCTTGGCTTTCAACACTGTCATGCCAACCAAGCTGATCTCCAAAATGTTTGATTTTAGATGGCGGCGTGCATAGCTGCAGCACGGTTTATGGTGTTATTACGCTATGTTCTGTGTGGTGTTTTTTTGCACCAACTTCATCGTAACATTTGCTGAGGACACCAGCATCGTGGGCCTGATCACCAACGATGGTCAGATGGTCTACAAAGAGGAGGTGAACCTCCGGGTTGAGGGGTTCCATGACAGTAACCTGTCTCTCTACATCTGCAACACGTCAGCACCGAAGTCGTGGTGAAGAAAGGCACAGCTCAGGAACCACAGCGTCTTTTAGAATCAGAATTTAGTGATCATTGGTCATTGTTAACACACCACAGCACACAGTGCACAACACCGGAACGTGTCCTCTGCATTTAACTCATATGTGACTTTCCGTGACACAGCAGGGGCAGTTAATTCGGCGCCCGGGGAGCAGTGCCTGGGGGCGGTACTCTGCTCAGGGTGCCTCAGTGGTGCCTTGCTGGTCGGGAATTCGAACCTGCAATCTTTCAATTACAACTGCGCTTCCCTAACCTAAATGAGGAGATACCGTGGATAAACGGTAAAAATATGTTGGTGGATAGCGCCAGTCTAAAGTCAGACATGTTGTTTTGGCACAGCTTCCAGTCAAACTAAGTAATTTTTATTTAATTTCCCAATTTATTTTTTTTACTCTACCTTTTCTTTTAGTTAAAAATAACAAGACAGGTCTCGAGAAACCAAACGCACACGAATACACACTGGCGCCGTCAATAAACGTAGAATAAGCCTAGATCAATGGAGATTCTAAGGTAGCAGGCAGAAAATTTTATGCCTTTATTAATAAGTGTATTTAGCAGCTACAAGGACAAAATATATTAAAATGTTCTTCATTCTAATGGTAATTTAATGGTAATTTACCTTTTCTGGAGGTCCATCATCCAGCATAATGCCTGTGTATTTTCTCTTCAGGTTCTCGTATATAACGTACGCTAGTAGCCAAACTTTGCACGGTGTAAAACCACCTTTTTGTTTTTGTGATAATTTGAAAGGTTCTCACAATTACATAGTGATATTGAAAGAAAACATTTGTCACAATGAACTGAAGTGTTTCAGAAAAATAAATAATTAAAAAAAAAATGACGCGTCGATTTAACATTCGATTTTCAGCGTAGACGTCATCGCCTACTGCAAATAATCGCGGCAGCCCTGGTTTCCTTGTGTTATCGAGGAGTACCGAGCAACGGCTATTACCAATTTGTGTGCTCAGTTCTGTGGCCTTAACTGGGTAAAATGGTGGTTACTTTCACAAGGCGTCACCTAACATGCAATGATAACTGCAAAATGGACAAAAGCGTGTAAAGCCTGCGGAAGTTTTTATTATAGTCCGATTTCATGTATGCAACAGGTATTAATCGGCTGTGGGTAACATTTGGAGAACTCTTACACCTCCCCCCCGCCGCCGCCCGTCTGAATAAACATCAATGCATATGCACAGCATTGATATAAATGTCCTAAGAAGCTGCTCCCCCGTTCTCAGAAATATTCATCATTAATCATTTATGGCGGATGGACACAGGCTGAATGCTACTGAGATGGTTCCTCGTCATAGTTTAATTTCCTTCTGCCCAAGAACGGCACGCGCCGGCCATTAAGCATGGCACCCAGGTTTTATTAGGATATCAGCTCCCCTCATTAGCGACAGGTACTTTATTTATACAATGATGTAGTCTTGCTGTCCCGCTGTGCCAGAGCCCATAGATCAAGCTATCAAACTGAACCACTCATTAAAGAAAAAAATATTTGTAGTCTGTACTTATTTTTCATCTGTAAAATTATGGCTTCTTAATTTTCAATTCTAGGGGACGTCATAGTAATAATTAAATATAAACATAGAATTCTAGTATAACGTTTCTAATAAGACCTATTTTTAAATTTCTGTTATTTCCAGAAGATTAAAAATATTATCAAACTACCCAGTTTTTTGGTTTGGGTTAGAAGTAGTTCCTGTGACACAGAAAAGGCAGGTTCAGAAGTTTATTTTGAACTGAGAACCTTGCTTCTTTTATGGAAGCTGAGCTCAGAATAGCAAGTACCTTCACTGCCCTGCAGGTTAATGTTCAGTAAAGCCACACATGGTCAACGGCGTCTTTCTACAATGGAGAACTGTCAACAGGTAACATCAACACTGCACTGTGTGAACATCTGCCTCCATTATCTCATTGGCATTCATGCTTTCACCCAAAGGGCAACTGGGAAGATTGGTTTCAATGGTCTGGCTTGATGTATTGTTATCGTGCAGTAAAACAGCATTGGCAAGATAATCACCGCTTGGGCTTTAATGTGACTGCTCATGTAGTCACGCATGTGGGACCTTTCCAGACTGTTAGTATGAGGAAAAAAAGACTTTCGTAAAACAGGCAAACAAAGAGTCCATCAACACAGAGGCTATGAAAAAGGGGAAATAATTTACGGAGTCCCTGACAGCAAGAGCAGAGGTTTGCTGTCAACACTGGAAGGGGTCAAATCAGCCCCGAATCCCGGGGCCACCCTGAACACACACGGTACTCCGACAATATGGGTAAGGGCGTGTCACTACAGTCCAAATCCAAATCTGTGCCCTTGTGCAAAGGACTGTGTTCAGAACGACACAAACCATGTAGCAACAGCCAGCTGAAGTGTTTTGTTTTACAGTATCTGTAGCTCATAATATACACCTTTGATGGTAAGTCCAGATTCTGCTGGAACTGTTTAGAAATTCACACTCATACTTTGACCAAAGACTTCGATGAGTCATCATGAAGACAATTAATTACAAGTCAGTTTTTGCAGATCAAAAAAGTTCAAATGATGTAAGACCATACAGGTCTTTTGAATGCTGTGTAGTTCTGAACCCTTGCAGCAAAAGTTAGTCTAGTGTAGAGACATCGGCCAGTTAAGTCTTTTCACAATGTTGGATGATGTTCCTGAATATCAAGAATAGATTACATAAGACATGCTTTATGAGATCCTTTATGCGATGTCAGCTTCATTGGACTGTCTTTGTGATTAATGACATCGGACGGAAAAAAATATACAACAGGGATGTACTAGAAGCAAACAATGAAAGGTCACTGAATGGTCATGTGACCTGTCCTGCAGCCCGGTTTTTAGCAGCGGGCTAATGGGGTCCTTAAGTGCACCAGATCCCTGCATAGATTAACAGTATGTGCCCATCTCTGAGGATCTACATTTCCACCTATTACCTCCTGGATCTCCTCCACCCCAGCTGCTGCACAGATCCGTACTGCGACCACACCTGAAACCTGACAATAGAAATGTAAAAGTGACGAACATCTTTAACAGAGGAACGTGGAAGAGATGTAGTGACACTTTTGCTGGTCATTCAAAGGAGGAATCAGGGCATAGAGTAAACACACATTTAATTACTTTTCCTCCAGTGAATCTTCATTTCCAGTAACACTGGCATGTATTCCAGAACTGCGGCCAAATCCCCCCACCCCCACTGACCAAGACAAGCGGTCAGAGACTGACTGAACTGATGGACGATTCCCACATACCTAAAGAGAGGCGCAACAGAGAAAAACAAAGAGAACTGCATCGCCAATGAGAATATTTCAGGTTTTATTTTAAGAGATACAGGTCTGGCACATATAGCTTTCTGGTTCCTCTATCTCAGAAGTTGTGGCACACATTTCTGCCCCATCCCTACAGTACGTCTCCATTCTCCAACTGAGAAAGCACTTGCTTTGGTGACAGGAAGCTAAGAGTTTCACAGCAGTACCAGCACACACACGCACATACACTGTCACAAATCCATAGGCTAAGAGTCACGTGTCAGTGCTATGGGTCCTGCTCTTGGTCCCCAAACGCACACCTAAGCAAATTAAAAGTCACACCACTGGCTAAAGTATAGTCTTGCGATGATGGCAGCTTTTCTTTGAACTTCACTCCTCCCCACCATCAGTTTAAGGCTTGACCTTTATGCCCAGGCACAGCGCCAGCTCGCTCTTCTGGATCTTTCCGTCGCGGTTCATGTCGCAGTGGCACAGCAGAACCTGGCGGAACTTGTCCAAGTCCGTGGCCCCAATACTGGGCTGAAGATGGGAGAGATGGAAACAAGGTGGAACTTAGTACCTTCAGACTCCGAGAAGGTCGAGTTATTTTTATGATTAAAATGTGGAATTAAAGGGATTTCACACCAAACCTGATGGAGTACGAAGAACAGAGCCCCTTAACATCTTCATGGTGAAGAGAAGGAACCTGAGATTCCTAACGTTCTGTACATTCAGACCACAGCCTAAAGGCTTCTACAGGTTTGTCTACTATCATGTCACTATCATGTGTATAAACATAGAAGGTGTGTCTAACCCCCCTCCCCGCCCACCGACGTACCTTAACCAGCTCCATCATATCTTTCACAAAACCATCCACCTCTGGACCCTCCAAAGCTCCCGTTTTACTCTGGAATAACAAGAGACTCATGAATACAGCCGAGGAACGGCACCAGTAAGTCCTTTTACTTCATTCTAGGTATACAACTGAAGAAGTCCGTCCATTCATCCATCCATCCATCCATCCATCCAACTCTCCCTCCATCCATCATCCAAAATTTTCTCCTGGACAGGTCTATGGGAAAAAACACCAGAAGACCAAATGGTTTGTAATAAATGACACTATTCTACCTCTATAAAGAGATTCAACTAAAACAGAACCATCTTTCATATTTCTTAGTGTCAACAACAAACCCATTATCTCCAGTGCTTGAAAATGGAACACTGGCCTGACAATAGGGTTTTTATTGCTCTTTGAAGAGACATACTGTTCTTTACCAGTGATTATTAACAGGCCATTCAAGTTAGTTTCACATTACTGAGGACTTCTCGACAGAGTGAGGAGGAAGACTATAGCAGAGTAAAAGCTTTAGTTAACTGCGGTCTATAAAACTGTCATTGGCCAAGGCAACTTTCAGTGAGATCCACTGCATGTATATTACATTAATGTGAATATGATACATAATGCATTTTCATTTCGCCTTGCCGACGCGATCTTTACAAAACCGAGCAAGTTTCAGGACATTTATGAGAACAATCAGAATTTACAGCAAATACGATGAGTTAATTAATGGTTCATCGCACACTTGGAACTCTTCAAAAGCTGATTAGTTTATGCTGATTGAGCTCAGATAGGGAAGGTGCCTCTTATTCCTTCCGCAGAACTTCCAAGAGCTCATTTGAAAAAAAAGTGCATGACTCATAACATTATGAAGATCTGCCCTATGGCATCTCCTTCATCTTCTTCAAAATTCTTAATCTCTCTTAGAAAATATATATTTTGGCCTCTATTGCATTACAGATGGGTGGGAGCTGGACTGGAGTACACAGACTTCAGTAATCATCTACCCCAAGGGTGTAGTGAACCAGTGGGCCATCGGCTGCAGCCTCAGAATGGCTTCCATACTCACAACGTCGTAGTGAGCGAATATTTTCTCAAAGTCTCGTTTCCTCTCTTCTTGACTGGATGCCTGGAACAGAAGGTTTATTGTACTGAGGAATGAGCTGCACCGACCGCAGGAAAAGACCGGAGCTTAGGGTTAAATAAATACTTTGACTTACGTCTATTTTGAACTGCAGCAGGAAGTTCTCCTGAAGAGCCAGGATTCTGGTTGGAGGAGCACAAGGGTTCGCTTAACAACCATTAACATTTTTGAAATCGCATTTCTTTTAAAAACGTTTTCTTCCTTCACTTATAGGGACAAAAGGGTTACGCTTTACTTGAGGGAACATGAATAATGTAGTAGCAAATGCTTACTTAATGCATTAATTAATTAGCTGATAATTATACTGATCCCATGCTTGTTTATCATTAATCAATCATGATAGTTCATATATTCCATTCAGGCACTGTGTTAGTGTCACTCCCACACGGGCGGAGTCCACCAGATACGTAGCAACGCTCCTAATTACCAAGCAGTCAAAAGACAAGCAGACCAGAGGACGTTGCGAAGTATTGAGCCATGTCAAGCATTCTTTTGTGTCTCGTCTACCCGCTCTCCCGTACTAGCTCCATTTACCCTTGTGTTTACCTTCCCTATTTCCCGTCCTCTTCCCAGACCCGTTCCCGAACCTGACCCGCTGAGACCGGCAAGTCCTGTTCCCGCTCCCCCGTGTGCCCCTGTCTCGTGTCTCCCTGTTGGACGGATTCCCTGGCTTCTGACCCACGTTTTCGGACCTCGACCAGTCTCTTTGCTTTTCCCAATTAGAACTAGTGCTCCAGCGCTTTCATTAAAACTCGCTGTAGTTCACATTTCTGGATCCCTGTCCTTCTTCACCGGCCAGTATCAGAGTTAGTTAACAGTTAACCAATTAGTTAATAATGGTAAGACTTCACTTGAAGGCAAAAAATGCTTAACTCTTTTACTACTCAAGAACAAATCCTGAAATAATACAGGTTTCCCCATGAAATACATGAACTGTCATGATTGATTAATGATGAATGGACATGGGATCAGTACTTAACAGACACTTAGTTACTGGTTAATTAATTAATTAAACAAGCGTGTACTACTACATCATTTATGTCCCCTCAAGTCAAGTATTACCGGACAAAAGTATTGGGACACCAGGCCATTACAGCTATAGGAACTTGTATGACATCCCATTATAAATCCATAGGCATCAGTATGAAGTTGGTCCCCTCTTCACAACTATAACAGCTCTTCTGGGGAGGCTGTCCACAAGATTTTATACCGTGTCTGGCGCTGATGTTGTGAAGACCTGACTTGCAATCTCTGTTCTGGTTCATCCCAAAGGTATTTGATGGGTTTGATAGGTCCTGTGTGGGCCAGTCAAGCTCTTCCACACCAGACTCACCCAATCGCGTCTTCATGGACCTTGCTTTCTGCACTGGGGCACAGTCATGCTGTAACGACCCTCCTCAAATTATCTTTACAAAGTTAGAAGCATAGACTTGTCCAAAATGTCTTGGAATGCAAAGTGGGAACCAACTCCATGTTGATGCCTAAGGATTTAGAATGCGATGTCATAGAAGTTCTGTGGGTGTAATGGCCAAATGTCCCAATACTTTTGTCCATATATGCTCAAGTAGTAAATATCTACAAAAAAAGTCAATTTAGGGGATGAAAACCCCTTGGTACAGAGTGAGACCGCCATTGACCATCAGATCACTGATGATATTTTTATCAAGCCACTACCTGGCCAAGTCATTCAGATCCAGCTGATCATCCTTATTTCTGTCAAAAATGTTCATCTGCAAAAAACAAAGAAGTATCGATATTTTCCTTGACCTTTTATACACACAAACAAGCAGAAAGCCAAAAAAAAATCAACCAGAAAACATTCGACAATCGTCCTACCAAACACAAACACCGGGGTTTCATTTATGAAACGAGGCCACATGCGGTGAAAACCGAGCTGATATTAAACGCTTCATCCTGCACGGATGTCAGATACCGGCATCCTGCTGATCAGGCAAAATGACATGATTGCTTCAAAGGGCAGAATAATCAGTCGCTCTAAATGCCTGCCTCAGAGTCATCAACATTAGCAAGTTGATCGAGTGGTGATGGAAATACCTTACGCTATAAGTCAGTTTTCCCAACCTAGTCCTCGGGGATGTACAGACAGTCCACATTTTTGCTCCCTCCCAGCAGTAGGGAACTGAGAGGGAGCAAAAACATGGACTGTCTGCGGTTCCCAAGGACCAGGTAAGGAAACACTGCTATAAGTCGTTGCAGTTGGAAAGCACGATTATAACATAGGCTTTCCTTATAGACTGACTCTTCAGCTCCACACAGGACACCCTGTGTCAGCTTTGTACAGATTTCAAGTGTTTTGTATGTGGCTGACTAAAGCCAACCAGATCTGGCTATAAATGCCCACCTCACGCAGCAATCAAATCAGTTAATTTATCATTGTAGCATGAATGACATGATTTAATAACGTGCAGTTAAAATTATCATGACCTGAGCATTTTTTTGACGGTGTTACCTCAGACTCGCACATAACTTACAGATTTTTGGGGAAATCTGCTCTAAGATAATTCATCATTTACCTTTCCTCTCATTTGATTTAGTGTGGCACCATCATTACCAAATTAGCTTTGCATGTTTATTTGACATTATGCATTTTTTGGGGACCATTTATCCTCAAGAAAGAAGCCAGGAGATCTAACCAAGATCCAAACGGCATGTTATGATTGTGCCCAGGAAGCTCTAAGGTAATTACTTCTGGTGCTGAACTGATCTCATTGTGCAGTACTTGGGGGATCAGGTTCCAGAATCAATCACAAACAACAGACGAGTTTGGGGTGGGGGGGGAGGTTGTTACCATGGTTTCTGTGTATTTGTCCAGCTTGCTGGGGGAAACAACCTTCTTATGCTGGACGATCAGGTCCTTCAGGAAACTCTTAAAATGTGAAGAAGAGAAGTCAAGCAAAGTACTATTTCAGTGACTACTGAAACACTGGTCGCTGTATATTCTGTGACAAAATATTTATGGACTTTGTAAGCTCTGTGCTTCTATTTACTCGGTCATATACGTGCAACCTACTGCTAATTTTGGCAAAGCAATGGTACCGGAGCAGGTGATTCACTTTTGGCTTCACCTCACCTGTTACAGGTCTAGCAGCCATGGAAAGAATCCAGAATAGATGGAGGAATCAGTGAAAATGGTCCGATAGACTGGACAAAGTCCAGAGGTGTGAAACTGGTTCAAACCTCCACACCAGCGATACTTAATAATCTACCTGAGACGGAAACACTGCTAGTAATCTCCGGCAAGGCCATCACACCAAAATCAATTGGGGAGAACAGAAGTGGGGGGGGGGGGTGGTTAGAAATGCCAAGGAAACCCACTCAAGGCTCATATGAAAGAAAGACGTCAGCACTCCTAATGCTCAGGGACACCCCTGCAAGGTGTTCTTTTCATAGATTTTTTTCCACTCTATCTCCCAGACGGCCGGGGGGGGGGGGGGGGGGGGGGGGGGGGGGGGGGGGGGGGGGGGGGGGGGGGGGGGGGGGGGGG
>JAODJX010000136.1:7962535-7987724 GCA_026776945.1 Isichthys henryi | reverse complement strand
AATTTCAACAACCCCCCCACCAACCATAAGGCCCCGGCACACCCCTGACTGGTTTTATTTTACTATATTTTTTACCACACCAACCCCCCCACGCCCCCCCCCCCCCCCCCCCCCCGCCTGGGACGTCACAGTGGCACAGATCACCGTGGACACCGAAAAAGGCTATAGACAAATATAGGTCTTCTTCTGGGAAATGACGTGCCTCGGCAAACAGAGCAGATGTAGGTCTGCCGCTGACCATTATGTACACAACAGCTTGTGTGTTTTCCCCGGACAGGCCTTAGAGGTTGCTACAGAACTGAGTTTGCAAATAAATAAAAATCAATGCAAGTGAGGAGATTGAGGAGCAGAAATTGTACCCACACTGTGGTTCAGCCATCAGGGAGCAGACAGCAGACGGTATGAGGCAGCATACCTTGAGTTCCACAGCTGAGATGAATCCACTCCTATCCATGTCATATTTTCTCCAGATCTGTGGGATGATACAGAGAAGACAGGAGCGACAAATCTGGACAGAGAGCGGCTGCATCGCAACGGATTTACTGATGCTGAGATCATTTCCTATATTGTCCCAGTGTTAGAAAATGTTTAGGTGGTATATTTTCATGGGAAATGATTGGATATCTAATGCTAAGAGTCTGATCCGGGACACATTTTATATAAATAAAGTTGCTAACTATGTTGCTAACTATGTTAGCAATTTACATAGTTGGAACCATGCAGCTGAATTGGGTCTAAATATGTAAGTTGCCAGTGGGAGCTTTTGGAAAACATATCCCTCAATAAGCAGATGAGTACTGAACTGTGGGATGGAGAGCATGCATGGATGGGTGGAGCTCACCTTCATGAACTCCACACTGTTGTCCAGGGGAGTCTCCCTCCGGAAGAGCAGGAGGAAGTTCTCGTCCTCGGGTAGGATCATATTGGCCAGCTAGGAATCCCGGATACAAAGGGAATCTGCGTACACCAGCATCTTGCACAACATTCCTGCTCCTCTGAACTCAGCACCATAGCAACACCATTGTCAGCCAACATCGAGACGTGTGGTGAGGTTTTATAATACCCTACATGACTCAGATTGGCACATTGCTCCATGGAGATTCTCCAGACACCAAAAATGCATCCTTAATAATAACAATAATAATAATAATGCCTTGAAGAATGAGTTGAACTCTGGACAAAAAAATCCATTACGGTGGATGGCAGAATTAGTGATGGAAGAGTCTTTGAAACTGGCTGGGTGGGGTTACCTTCCAACCTCAATCACTGTCAGGTTTAACTCGCTGGGGTATGTTATACCCGCTGGACACCAACAAGATAATTTACATATCTGGGCAAACAGCACACGCTCCATCCACACAGATTTATTGTAGCTGGTCCCATTAGTGGAACATTCCCAGTACCAGTGTCTGGCCCAGAGCCAAGCCGGGCTCCCCAAGAGATCTGTAACTCAGCCGTTATTAAAGAGCGGTGCTTTTAGGAATGTTCATCGATTCTTCTTTTCTGCAAAAACCATACGGATCATCCTGGAAAAAGCACACTGTTTGATGATATATCATGTTACAAAGCGAAAGAATCGGTCTTCACGCTGGCTAAAAATGACAAGGAGTCATTTTCAAACAAACGCGACTTTTTTCTGTTCAGAAACCCTTCTGTTTAGAAGGGTGCCTGAGGATGCCTAAGGGTGCCTGAGGATGCCTAAGGGTGTCTGAGGGTGCCTGAGGATGCCTAAGGGTGCCTGAGGATGCCTAAGGGTGCCTGAGGATGCCTAAGGGTGTCTGAGGATGCCTAAGGGTGCCTAAGGGCGCCTGAGGGTGCCTGAGGATGCCTAAGGGTGCCTGAGGGTGCCTGAAGGTGCCTAAGGGAGCCTGAGGGTGCCTAAGGGTGCCTGAGGATGCCTGAGGGTGCCTAAGGGTGCCTGAGGATGCCTAAGGGTGCCTAAGGGTGCCTGAGGGTGCCTGAGTATGCCTAAGGGTGCCTGAGGATGCCTAAGGGAGCCTGAGGGTGCCTAAGAGTGCCTAAGGGAGCCTCGGGGTGCCTAAGGGAATCAGTTATGACGTGACTGTGACATGGTGGTGAGGTTGCACCCCATTACTAATTTCAGATGCACCCTTTGTAATTTTGTCCTAGACCCGGCACCAGTGCTGCTTGAACTCTTGGTGTGTCTTCCTGGGTTGGCCATCAGGTCCCTGTAGGAGAGTACTCCATCATGGTGGAACCCAGAAGAGCCTATTCTGTACACATAACATGCTGAGACAGAAAAAAATGGTCTATTCCCAAAAGGACCTTAAGTGCTAATACGATGAAAGTACTACCTCTTGGGCTTTACTGGAACTCATTATATCTATGGATACACCCTTAATGGCAGTCAGATGGATCAGCACGCCCATTAAATTTGATCTGATTGCTGGTTCAGATGCAGGCATTGACTGTTAGCAACAATGCATGAAACTACAGGGCAGTAGCATTATTCTTGATCAGATTGCAATCAGATTCACCATGATATTTGTCTTGTATGTCTGGTGTCTTTGACTGCTTTGGAACAGATGGTCCACACGCCATCAGAGAGATGAGTGAGACGTACCTCATGTATCTGGAGTCGCCCATCAGCCGTGAGATCGTAAGCAGACATAAACCTCCTCTTCAACTGCTGAACTTTATCTTCTGTTATCTCCTCCTAGAAGGAACGGCACAGCAAGATGTCTGCCCAATTAAGTGTCTGTGAGCTCATTACGTGTCTGTGAGCTCATTACATGTCTGTGAGCTCATTACGTGTCTGTGAGCTCATTACGTGTCTGTGAGCTCTGAGACATCATGTCAGACCGTGTCAAACATTCGCTGCTCCTGTCTGGTTCCAGTGGATATTAAAACGGACATGATGGAAGCGAATTATGATTTCATGCCAACAAAAGCAGCAGCATCACAAATAATCAGTAATTTAATATAAAAAAAGTCAAAAAGTCTATGATAAAAACTTTTTCAGTTTAAGAAATTTTTGACTGATTATAAAAGAAGCTTATCTTCACTAAGGAAGTTCACTGTTCATCAAGTCACAATACTCTGTTTTACATAATACACGAGTTTTCCTTCTTAACAAACTGAGTGAATAAACAAAACAAAATACCTTGATAGAACATGCATGTTTCATCATATCTGGTTTTAAACCCGTTCTTTATTTCTAAATATTTGCAATGAATGTAACAGTTTGAAGGAATAACTGCAGGCCGCTGATATCCCTGAGGTTTACTGTGAGTTACATCATCACTGAAATGGAACCGTTGGATTCAGTGCACCCAGGTGAAGCAGAGGATTGGCTTGTTTTTACACCCCCAGACTCCACCCCTATCGCTCTAAATCAGCCAATAAAAGGCAGATTGGGGGGGGTGATGAGGGAAAGGCACTTGTTGAAATCACACTATTGAGCAATCACATACTGTAGTCATCACGTTGGGGAAAACCAATAAAGTCATGTCAGGTATCATTGATGAAAAGAAAATTCTAAAGGCAATTCAATGTAGTATTTCCAATAAAAATCCCTACATTACCTCCTTAATTATCTATAAAGCTACCGAAACGGGTAATCCACCTGTACAGTGTAGGGCTACCGGGTTTGTTAGCAGGCAAACGCAGAAGTTACACACTAGACGGGAAGGCTCACACAGTAGACGGTTACACAACAGGAAAGCACATATAACACAAGTAAGGGTACATGTGTTACCCAGGAGCACCAATATTCACATTAAGAAGTACATACAGCTACTTACAGCAAGACATATACAAGCTCTATATACACGACACGGAGGCATGCCGGGATACGACAATCCCAGCAGCGCTACAAAGATTAAATCTCTAAAACATAAAAATCAGATGATTATCTAGATAGATAAATAGATGGATGCATGGGTGGATGATACTTTATTAATCCTGAAGGAAATTTAGGAAATCAGAATACTATTAAGGCCTTCTATTTAAACTATAATTTAGAAATGTCAAAAGTTGATTCTGGTCCTGAACCTAGCGATCCGCCGTCTGTCTGGAAATTGCAAATGGGAAACTATCCAACCTAATGAGTACAATAAATGAGGAGAGTTAATATGGTAATGAGGTGCGCGTGATGCTTTAATCGTTAATTTTCTTGGTGGTTTATAATTGGAAAGGGAAGTTCACCTGATCGTGATCTATGTTAAAAAGGCGAAATGTTTCCCGGGTCTTAAAGACTCCCCCACACCCCCAGGGCAGTAAGAGCCTCAGCTGACATAAAGCAGGGATTCCCGATTACAGCTGAGCTGTCCCGGAAACAGGCCGGCTTTATTCGATTCTGTGCGGGCCCATGAACAAATACTTTATGAAAATGACAACAGAAACAACCCTAACGTGGTTTCTGCTGTCAGATTTGAGTCCTAAAAAAAAAACACCATAATTGATTAATGCACTAAGGAAAAATTACCCTCATTTGTAAGCAAAACAAACAAATAAACCAAAAACAAGTTACCAAAATATAAACTACCAGCTCCTTTTAACAACATAAAACTTCAGACGAGATATTAGTCTTTACGAATTATAGCCCACAGTAACGATGCACCTTCCATCAGCGTACGAAAAAAAGACTTAAAATGTGCGTTAAGAACTAGTCGGGCTGCTAAAGTGCTTCATTAGCTGGATATATTGTCTAAAATTAAACTTATTATTACCTTTTTGAGGGACAAATGGCCCCGGCAAATGCTAGGATCGATAGGAAATGCATGCATAGTGCCTTAATGGAATAATGCTTTGTTTGCTAGCCTTAGGGACAATGATGAGGCTTTTTCGGATAAATTTTTTTATTAATAACAACTTGTGGTCGATTTCCGAAAGGCTGACGATGTGTGAAAGCGGTTATTTACTCACGCCCGGTCGCAGTTTCACCATCATGTGGCGGAAAAAGTCATCCAGCTCTTTGCCTTCGATGTATCCATTATCTGTTAGAAATGCACAGTCTTTGGACTCTCAAACTAATTAAACGCAATCAATCAAAAGATAAATAAAGCATAGACCTATACACTTTGAAAAGACAGGCCTATATATTTTGAAATCTGAAAGTTATAAACATATATATGGATTTAAACACTCCCTATAAACCATTATTGTTTATTATTGCCTTACCGTCAGCATCAAAGTGCTGCCAGATATGGAGAAAATCGCCAGCATCCAGATTGTCAAACGCGATGTCCATGATACGGGCAAATAGGGCAGAGTCTGCTGCTGATGCCGCGATGTTGTCCTGCACAATAATACTGTATTTCTTTGGTTTTTGGCAAGCAGCAGTAACCCCACCTCCTGGGTGCGGGGTCATGTGCAGTCTGCCTACACGTATGGGACACGGGGTGCTTCTGGCGAAAACGCAAACGAAGTAACAGGTGGCACGATCCTGAATGCTGAAGGCAAGTCATTTTATATGCAAGCAGGTGAAACTGACGATAAAGAGCAGAATCATTATCTTTCTGCTAACTGGTCAGGGATGCAGCATTATATTGCACCACATACAGACAGTCCCGGGGTTAAGAACGTCCGACTTACGGACAACTCGTGCATACGAGAGGACCGCTATAAAATTATATTAAAAATTCGGGTTAAATACAGTAGTCCGTAATAACTAACACACACTGCGTTGTGACGCTCGTGAAAACCTTGCGCAACTTCAGTGGTTCGCCGGCTCGAGGTGCAGTACAGTAACGTATGTTGTGACTTTTTATTACCGTATAATTATTATCATTATTATTACTATAGGCCTATTATTTTTCCAACCTACCTACAAATTCGACTTAAAGACACTGGAGACTGCCTGTAATAGAATAATTTTATATTTTTTTACTTCTTTATAAATTATTGTGTCATTAAAATGTATCCTTAAATTCAAAAAATGTTATGCAATAACAATGAAAAGCTAATTAAAATGGGAAGAATTAAGACAACCTTTGATGCTTTTTCCTATGATTTTAGTATTTTATGGAACTTTAAAAACAGGATCTAGCTAATTTTGTGTGTAAATCTCCCTTTCATACATCAAACAGGGCTCTTAGCTGGCTGAACAGCATTGGGGGGCAAGTGTCATATAGCAAACACGTTATTACGGGTTTTTGGTGGAACTTTTTGTCGCCTTTCCAAGTGAATACTGCCACCGTGTGGCTCTTTAGTCAATTGCATGGATACCGCTTTCCAGCTGCATTAACACTCTAACTTCGGAGGAAGAGCGACAGAACAGGCAAGGCATGCAACCACTTGGGGCCCGAGTCGATTACACAATACATGGCAAGACAAATCTGCTTTTCACAAAAATGAAAATAAAGTATAAGTTGTGTGCATTAGTGTCTTTACTGATATTATTTAGATCACGCTAAAATAAAAGTAACAAATTTTACCATGTGAGGGAAGGATGAGTTGGAGGGTGACATTACGTTTCTTGCCTAAGTCCCCCAAGGTCCTTAGAATTGCCTCAGCATCCATCCATCCATCCATCCATCCATCCATCCTCTAACCACTAAGCCTGGTCAGGGTCACCAGGCTAATAGTAATTCTCAACATTAAAATAAATAATGTATGCTATTCACCAAGTGTATCACTTCGCATTTCCAAAAAAGAGGACAGTAAAATCTCTTTTTGCATGTATATTCTGTTAATCATTTTACTAAAGGAGGCAAACATTTAAAGAAACAGTAGTCAATTTTCAGTCTGCAAAAATGTTTTAATTGGTATAAATATGCACATAAAGAAATAACCACAGCCTATATAAGAGTTTAGTGAAACAATTTACGACCAAAAATGATGGCGTTGCATAATAAACATATGAGAAGCAAAACAAATAAAAAACAATTTACCAATAAAAGTGTTTCCAGTATGTTAGGAGTGATGGATGTAAATTTAGTGTAACATTACATTTCCCTTTCTGCATGTAAATTTACATTTATTGTGCTTAATGTGCAATAAGAAACCTAAAAGTCGTTTTGTGTTATTAACACAATATACATACTTTTTTTTGTTAAATAAAAAAGAAAGCATTGTTTAGAATTAAAAAAATCACTAAGCACTTTATTTTTTAATAAATTACATATATATAAAAATTTCATTTAGCGGTGTGCTTAGTTCAGTACCATAGCAATATAAGATCTGTGTACACAATGTGTGTGTAAATACATTTACATGTATATATACACACGTACATGTATAAATACATGTTTCATGTATGTACATAAACTCCACATGCATGTCCGGCAGAATTCAAGGATCCAATGTGTTATTCAGTCTGTAACAGGCAAAAGCCCGTCACCTATTTTTTTTTCTCATTATTGAAGGTAACTGCAAATATTTTTAACAGCGAAAACATGAGACAAAAATAAGACGGCTTGAGAGTCACAGAGTACAAGGGGTGTCCTGCTAGAACACGTTGCACGGCATTGGGGATGTTAGTAGTGCAATATTTTCGAGACAAAGGTATGAAACTAAACTCGGCAGATTTAATGACAACAGTGCTTAGGTTTTTCTTCCGTAGATTGAGAGTTTAGGCAAACGGCGTTTCTGAACACCGCTGCATGTTAAGCTACGTAACGCGCAGCACTGCGTTCCCTGCCTCATGCATTTCCTGGGTGCTGCGGTCAGTAAAAGTGCAGCGTACAGGCCAAGGTAACCATTAAGTGGATCGCTAACGGAAATTCTGTTTTAAGACAGCAGAAACGGTAAATCACAGTGACCGCAGGCACTGTCCCACATGCAGCACGATCCATGGCTTGTCTCCCTTTGTAGTTACAGGGACAAAAAGAGTGTTGCAAGTCCTCTTTATGGATTACAATTGATAAGATTACTCCACCTGTTCAACTCACAACGCATGAACACACTCCTTCGATTTGGTCCTGAATATTATTGTAGATGTACGCCGTCCTGGACACTTTGATTTCTGATTCCTGATTAGAAACTGTGACGGACACACGTGGGTCCTATTTGCCATATTCAATCAGAGCTTCATGTTCCCTCATATAAAAATGAAGTCTTTATCGGGGTCCTCGCTCGCATCCTGTGATTTCCCACCCTGGCCCCGGTCCTTGCTAGGCAGCTTCTCCTTGGCTTTGGATCCGCTGTCCTCGCACCCTTGTCGGTTGAGACTTTGGTGCTGTGAAGAATCAGTTGCAGAGGCTGTCCTCGCTGTCCGTGCAGGGGGGGACGATACAACAATAACAATGAGCACCAGGGGGCGCTACTGGCCACCAACGACAAACCTCTGGTTACATTTCTGTCAATTAAATAGAAATTTAAAATCTAATCTAAATATTAAATAGAATTTACCTTAAACCTGAAATACGTTTTTTTCTTCACATAAAAACTCCGCAGTGAACAGTTATATTCTTTTTAGAAACTTACAAAAAACATAATCTTGATAACATTTCAATCAAATCATGAAGTGAAGAAACATTTAAGACAAAAAAGGTTCATATTCCAACTGACACCATTTAAAACTGGATTAACTCAACTCCTTTTTTAAATGATACATTAATTGTGTTATAATAGACCGTTTCACAGGTACAGCCTCTGAAAGCAAAACGTTTTGGTGTCATTTGGAACAGGTCAGAGTGTATCCACATTCATTAACAGCAGCTTTCCTGGATCAATATTTCTAGTCAAACCAAAAACATACATGTTATTCTTGAGCAATTTTTAACATCAGAAAGCTCCTGAAACGAACTGTGTTACACTGTGACATTTACACTGTGACACTGACCAATGGGATAAATTAAAGCTGAAAAGTATTAGATGAAAGTGGAACGGGATAGGTCTAACCAGGTTCGGGGCGGGACTTCCCGTGCTCTTGCTCTCCCACTTCCTCAGCAGTGCTGGCACTGTATTGGTGGGCAGGTCTGACTCTCACGGCAGCCACAGGCTTATCAGGCTCTTGACAGAAATCAAACACGCTACCATCTCCCACGTGATCCACTGAGGAAGAGGAGCCTGGTCTTTAGCTTCTATTCGTCAAAGGACCCCACTAATTAGCCTCGTGCTACATTATCTGCTAACTAGTGAGTCAACATCTTCTCTGTTAAGACTGTCAGTGGTAACCCTCGTTGCTCAGCATCAAAGCACAGAGAAGACATTTTTGCAGCATGAGATGATATGAAATATTGTCTCGCTGTTTTCCATGCCTTCCAAGAAACACTGGAGGCTCCCAAGTTAATGCATGAGACTTGGGTAAAAATTTCATGCTGTCGTCAAGCATGAATTAGTCTCCATAAAGTTAGAAAGTCTTGGGAATTCATGTTATTTTAAAAATATGTTTAAAGCTTCATGGGGCTCAGCTGAGAAGCCTGAGGAGTCATTGCCTTACACTGAGTCTGTGGGGGTGGTCAGTTACATAACATGTGACATCATGGGCACATCAGCGCCACCTGAAGGCCAGCTGGGAGATTGCGAAATTCAAACCTCCACTGAGTTTTTCCTAGAAACTGCAGCTCCTAATTGATAAATGGGCTGAAATAATGACTTCCTAAAATTAGATGTCATCAAACCTAAAATTAGGTGTGAAGAGGATTTTATTTTAAGGATGCCTTTTTTTTAACTGTCAGCCCAAGGCACATGAGGGAGGGGTGGAATGAATGGGGAGCTTTGGAGTCTAACAGACAATGGTCAGATTGGGACGTCCTGTTTGGGTGATCCGTCTGATTGGGGAGAATTCACACTCAAATCAAAACAATGCATGGAGTGACAGAGAGACTAAAGGTGATGACACACGGCAACCTCTTGAGCAATGTTGCTGGGCAGTTGCCAACCAGGTGAGACAAAGGGCAACTCATCTAGATCTGGATGATCACGAAATGTTGCTGACTGCCGATTAAAGTTTTTCAAATAGAAATTTGTTAGCCGATATCAATGGGAAAGTGCCCAGCAACATTGCGCAATAAGTTGCACTGTGTATCGTTACCCTAAGGAACCAACAACAGAAAATGTCCAACAGACAAACAGACATGACATGAAAAAATAAACTCAAAATCTCCAAAAAAAAAAAAAAAAAAAAACAGTAAAGGCAGGTTGACCATAATAGCAGCGCTGGGTGGGCGGGGCTTGCAGATGCAGGTCACATGACATTGCCATTAATGGTGGTTCCACTGGCTACTTCCTTAACTGTACAGCAATGCTGATTAAACCAGGACATAAACTCCTGAGGGAACCTACCTTCTTCAGCAGACCCTTTGTTCCCAGATACCCCAAAGAGGGGGCCTCCCTGGCCCTCCCTCTCCTTGTCCGAGGGCTTCCTTATAGGGTGAGGGATCAAAATCCCCTTGGTGGATGCATTCCCACCAGGCGACTCCGAGCTTTCATCTTCAGATGGGCAGAAGGAAACGTAATGACACGGAAAAGCAAGACAACAAGAGCAGACAGATGTCCTAGTTAGCAAGCTCTTTGGATCACGTCTAGGAGTACAGAGGGGCTTCAATATGAACATTTAAGTATATGCAGTCCGCAGAAAGAGATTAGAACATGGTGTATCTTCTCATTGATCCCAGGAATACCTGGAGCATAATCAGGAACCAAACTGCCCACAAAGACTCAAATACACCACTTCATCTCACCATCTGTGTTGGCTGATAATATAACATTACTTTCAGGCATTTTGTAGGCAAAAAGGCTTGGAGCTCCCCCTAGTGGCCGGTCATACCCGCACGTACCTGTGGCACGACTGTTGCTAGTGCGTGGTTTCTGGGGTATGGCAGGGCGGGCAGCAACAGCGGGCTTGGGGCCCTGGGGCAGGGGCTTGGGGCTGGCCGGGGGTGGGTTGGAGGCGGAGCCTCGGGGCTTGGGAGCTGCCTCTGGCTTGACCTCGCTCCTTGGGTTCTTCTCGGGTGAGTTGACATCACCCTCGCCCTTTAGCGCTCCAGCTGTCCGGCTCTCTGCCCGGGATGAGTTTCCCCTCACTGCTGCTAAGAATAACCAGCAGGTGGCATGGTGGTTAAGGGACTGCACTCCACACCAAGATGACACATACAAGCGTATGCCAGGAGACATAGGAGAGCTTCAATAAGTAACTGTAATTAAAAATATCAAACAACTAAATTCCTAAATTAAATGCCTCCACACAGAGAAGCAGTGCTGAGTCGGGATTCGAACATACAACCACTTGAGCCATCCATATTCAATACCAGGTATTGACAGGGATTCCTGTGAGCAGCCTTCTTCCCCCATAAGGCCCTGCTCACCTAAGCATCCCTCTCTCCCCTCCCTAGCCCTGTCCGGTAAACTCACCTGGCCGGCTGCCATCAGGCCTGTCTGGACTAGACGAGACGTCGGGGGCCTGTAAGACACCACAATGCAGCCATCTGTCACTGGCTACAGGAGTCATAAATTTTCATGGCGTCTCTCATGAAGAAAACCGGAGGATGCCTGTGTTTACGTTCGACAGCCATAGATTATGTAGTGTGCTGCTGTACCTTAATCATGTGACATCGTACATTATGTAGTGTGCTGCTGTTCCTTAATCATGTGACATCGTGTTTATCCTGCAAGGCCAACAGTGTCACGCGGGAAACATGATGTTTGGTCACAGAACTGGGGGAGCTCTCTTGCCCCCCTCCAAAGCGAATGTTGTTATAAAAACTGAGCTTAATTCTGCCTGGCATAACCACGTGTTTCCCACATCCCAGCCCCCGCTTTGAAATCCTTTCAATGACCCCATTCTGAGCTTTGACATAAGACAAAATCATACAAGCATTCTGCGGGGGAGGAGGGGCTTTCTGCATAGCCCCCCATGAGCAAATACCATAAAGCCTCTTACAGGGGTCTGCCACATTCCCCACTGACGAGGGAATCCGCCCCAGACCAAACACCCATATAATAAAGGTAGGCTGGCATTGCTGGACGTGTACACCATGTGGACAGGTCATATTTGAGTGTTGGGTCATGCAGCCATACAGAACGCCGGCCCCTCGCCACTAGACTTAAAATCTCACAGACCCTTGGCAGACTTGAGGCTGCATGAATTCTTCTGGATCACACAAAGAATGATCCAGAATAAAGGACAAGGAGCTGTTTCCTATGTGTCCCTGACTTTAAGCTCAGAGTTGACAGTCCTGTATAACCCTGAAGTCCTGAAATCCAGTTAATACCCAGGCTGAGAGACATTTAAAACTGGCCACCAGAGGGCGCTACATTTACACAGAACTGCCTTAGGAAGACTGTGTAGTACAAATTCCCTAGAATAGCCTCTCTTAACCCGGTCCTCAGGGAGCCCCAGACGGTCCACGTATTTGCTCCCTCCAAGAAACTGCCCTAGAACATCTACTCAGGGGCAGCACTTACAACAGTACAATGCAAAGTTTATGCTCATGTAGGGCATGGAAGATTATGCTGTTCGCGCTGCTTACAGGTTCAGCTCTCAGAGCCACATAGTATATTTACCAACAAGACCTTCACACATCAGCCCTGCCTTTGACATTCAAATAAAAATCACAAATTTACAATTAAATAACTGAGTTGCTGTTAAATAAAAACATTTTAACTAGGTCAGTATGATATTTCATCATTTGTAAAACAGATCATTCAATCAGCAGTGAATCAATCCTTAATTGGTAAAATTCTAAAAGTAAACATGCAAACACCATTGGATACTTAAATAATGAACATATTGCTTTTAAAGAGCAAACATAAATGTTTCCATTAGTTATTCCTAATAAAAATTAATGAAAAAAAAAACACGCAGAGCATAAACCAGCCCTGCAGCGTCGCATTAAATCTGTGCAATCTGTGCTTTTAAAAAATTATTAATCAAAGCATAAGTGTGAATTGCCTCTGGTTAATAAATTCTGATGGCAAAGTGTCTGGACAAAATCCCAGGCCAGTGTCACGCTTTCACGACGGCGTAGTAAACAATTCCCCCTCTCCCACAGGGTTGTGTGGGCGGGGGGGGGGGGGGGGGGCTCGCCTCAGACTACGCTACTGTGGGGTGTGTCATGCAACCCAAGGAGGGTCACGTGATCAGAGGGGGCGAACTGAACGAGGAAGCAGAAGAAAAACCCATATGGTCTGGCTTGCCTTCGGGACACAGGACCAGGGAGACAGGAACTCGCCTCCTACCTTCCAGCACAAGAAATGCATGCATAGTCATAAGGACTACGGCTTTGTTCATGATGCAATATTGTGCAAATTAATGCAACATCAAGACGGAAAATGACAATAGCAGTGATACGTGGGCTTCAAACGGTGAGCACATAAAGGCACGAGAGAAGAAGGTAGTGGGCGAGACTGTGGTCCATATGGATGGGCTTGCCTTCCAGGTACTGGGATCTGGGAGAAGCGAACCCACCCCCTACCGTCATAGAGACAGCTGGTGTGTGGACACAGACCTTCTGGGCACCGGCTGCCCTCCTCTCCTGCTTGGCTTTCATCTCGGCCAGCAGGCCACTGCCCATGACCTGGACCCCATAGCGCCTGCTGCCTTGGGGGCTGCCTTTGCCGTCACCCTCCGACGGCTCGTCCACCGAGTCGGGGGTTTTCAGCTCCTCCGAGCTGCTGCTGTAGTCCGTCGCCGGGCCCCTGGTCTCCTTGTTCTTGGCCGGATCCGGTACAGGATTCCTGAGCTGGCTGCTCTTGGGGGAGGGGGGCTGTTCCACTCCCGCTGAGGCTGGGGTGGAGCTCGCTGGGGTGACCGTCGCCGGGGTGACTGTCGCCGTGGCGGCAGCCGCCTGGCCTTTGTCAGACTTGGAGGAGCGGGACTTGATGAGGTTGAGGAAGCCGCCCTTACGCGAGTCCCGCCTCTTCTCGCCGTCTTGAGATTCGGACGTCTTCAGGGGGGGCTTCCTGGGAAAGAGAAAGCGAGAGCAAAGTGACCACGGGCGGGGGAAAGGAAGCATCTCACAGGGCAGGCCAAAAAAAATCTCAGTGTGGCAAAAAATAAAACATTCACCCGATAAACTTACATTACATATGATTTCAGCGGGAAAAACAAAGACATCCCCATTAACAGGAATAATTATTACAAGTTTGTCTTATCCTTATATAAATCAAGATCACACTATTTGTACTGCAACAAAACACATTGAAGACTTGAGGAACACGTCCCAAATCATTCACAGATTTACGAACTGCGTGCACCATTCAGGCCCTTACTTTCCCAGTTTCGTGACCTTCTTGGAGAAGAATTCATCCACGCCCTCATCCACCCGTCCCATGAGGCCGTTCTGTTCCCCTTCCTGCGGCTGGGCCGTGCTGATCTGCAGAAGGAGACTCAGGCTATCAGTAAGTCAAGCTCAGCTGACCAGCTAGAGAGGGAGCACCAAAGGCTGGCTGGTTGACCTCGGCCTTACCGGTACTTTGCTGGACCGCACTTTCTTGCTCCGTTTGGGCCGAAGTTTCGTGTAGTGCTGCAGCTTCTTGCCCTCCTCCGAGGGCAGCTCCCCCATCGCCACGGACGACTTATTTTCTGCTTTGGTGGAAAGGGGTGGGTCCTCAACATGAATGGGAACATCCTCCAGCGCCTTATCCAGGTCAAATTCCATCTCTGACGGACACACCACAACAACCAATCAGAATTACTCGACACACAACAACAACCAATCAGAATTACTCGACACACAACAACAACCAATCAGAATTACTCGACACACAACAACAACCAATCAGAATTACTCGACAGGACTGACGCCCACCTCTTAATAAATTTCTACGTGGGGCTTTTCAATTTGTTAATGACAAACAATTACAGAATTGCATCTGTAAGCCAGCCCCCCAGCCATGACAGCCCAGTCTGGTTAATCGCATTGAGCGGCTGCGGAGGATCATAGAGGTGAACTTACCAAAGGCTCTGGACACAGGACGCAGCATCCGACTGTGAATACTCTTCCTCTTCGACTTGGGCGTCATCTGCAGGGAGAGACACGTGGGCGGTGAGCGGGTGACCGGTCACGCTGCAGAGGAAGGGCAAAGTGACAGACCTGCCTCTAGAACACCACCGAGGTGGATCGCGCCGTGAAGGAGTGACCACGCAGAGACCTCACACTGATCTGACCACAAGTCAGAACCGAGTCATTATAAAACAAGCAAGAGAGAGGTATTATTCGCTGCGTGTCAGAAGCATCATTAAAACTTTACCGACTGGGATACTGACACCCACAGAATTAGATCTACCTGCCCAACAGCAAATTTCACAAACACTGCAAAAGTTCAAAATCAAGTTTTTCATGAGGCCCTGATCCAGCCAGTTGACCCAAAACAACCAAAACGAGTTTCTGTCACACACATGACCGTAAAAAGTGTCCCTGTCCTTGGAATTTCACAGCGAAATTCCCACACGGATGTCAGCACTGAAACACCAAGTGTTGAGTATATGCTAGGTTGCTAGGAGATGTCCCCTTTTCCCTCCCTCTCCCTTTGCCTAAAGTCATTTCTAAAACGGGCACCGGATCCCTAGACGGCGCCCCCTTGAGGACATGTTTTATTTAGCAAGCGCTAACCTTGCCTTGACTCACATCAGATGGTCATGCCCTTAATCTAGTTAGCTTGCTGCTCTGCGTAACCTCCGTCTCCCTCCCCTGCAACCCGCTGGTTGTCTCCGCGGGATGGAAACCCATCACCCCGAACAGTCACACTGCTGAGATAATCGCAAAAACTAGGGCAGCCATCCTTAGCGTAGCATTAACGTCTGTGTGATTTCCAGCTTAAAAAGAATAATAAAAAATTGCTAAAATCGTCTCACCATGGACTCTGCTGTTCTAATTGTTGTTACAGTTAAATAGGAATTAAGTGACAAATGAAATTTATGATGTGTTCACTCCTTTTTTACCATACACTTCATTCTCTTACTCCAAAATAAAAATTTATGCAAAGCAACCTTTACAGCTGTTACAGAAATAAGTGATAAGGTCAAACGTGGGCGCTTTTCCACTGCACCAGGTACTGTACATTTGGTATTAACAATCTGGTACTTTCCTTTGATTTCTGGTCCAGTACCAGTAAGGAGCTCCTTACCAGTGCAGGTACCAGAGGTACCAAACCAGCTCAGTACTTTTGGGAGGGACTTGTACATGTGTTTGTTATGCAAACACAAAACACAATGGCCATTTTGGAAAAGGTGTAATTGGGTATTTAGAAAACGACTATAAATGACGTAAAAATCTAAGTAATAATAGTGGATGTGTGGAGAAGAGGAGACTCAAGCTTTATTTGCAATCCACTCGGAAAAAATATTCAATGAGTTTTGGATGGTATGACGAGAAATTTAAAAAGTATATATTATAAAGTATTAAAAAAAAAGTACAAAAAATATATGTAAAAAGTATATGCTATAATATACTGGGGTTGTGAAATATGAGAAAATGTCAAGAATCGCGATGAATTTAAATGCTGTGATATTTATGAAAACAAAAAGGAATTTAAAATCTATCCACAATAAACTAAACTACAGCCAAACAGAAATTATTCTACCAATCTACCAACAGAGTCTGTTAAATAAGTTGGTGGTGTTACTGCGAGTTATACCAACAAACGACTTGTGTTTCCTCAGTATTATCTCTACGGAATCCAAACTATTTCCATACAATGGAAAGCCAATAGCTTTTAGCTTTTAGTGACCATTTCTTGTTCGGTTTTGTCCACCCCACTCATTTTGTTAGATCTCTCACGGAAGCGTCTACGAGTGATTTATATCTCGGGGAGCGTATGCAGAGCCAGTGCAAAAGCAGTTGGCAGTGAAACAGACGTTTTAGTGAAACGTAACTCCCTGCACTCGCGGTATAATGTCCGGGGTGTATGAAGGTGTGAAAAAACCTGATCTCCATCCACCTGACTATCGCACTCCTCGCACTGAGAGAACTGTATGTGCATAACATGCGATGTCGATATTATACACACATCGCCCAGCCTTATAATACACTAAAAAAGTCATTTTTGAATTCGGTTTAAAACACCCTGCCTCTGTTGTAATGATGTCTTTGTGCGCCTGTACCAGTCTTTCACGTCAGTGGAAAACGAACACTGGAACAGTACTTTTGGTACTTTTTTGAAATAACCAGTGCAGTGGAAAAGTGCCTTCAGAGTGAAATGTGTACATATGTGCTCTTATGTGGACAGTTAGCGGCAAACAGCTAATGTTAAATAAATCTAGCACATCAGCCGGAAGCAGCTTAATCACGCATATCATTAGACTGGGGGGTAATGGACAGCAAGCGTAATGTAGGGAGTAGACTGATTTAATGCTGGTCGGCACGCCATCCCACACGTTTCTGGTGTGATTCCAAATCAGAAAAGTGTTTAGAGGACAGACGCTTCTCAAATTGAGGGATTTCCACCCCCCCGACCAGGAGCTACTGCAGAGCAGATGGAACAGCGATGTGCCCTCCGCATAGATAGTCTGCATCCCAGTCAAGAAGACCAAGGTGATGGTTCATTAGCCCAAGCGAGGGGCTTGTGGGTTTTTCAATCTGTCGTCAAGCTAGTGAGTCCAGCCCAATCTTTCGGTGTCGGCCAGGAATGAGGAGTGGGGCGCAGCCAGATTCCGAGGGGCTCGGATCAGGCTTTACCGAGTAGATGGGGGGGGTGGGGGGGGGGTGACGTTGTGCGCGAAGCGACAGCGAGGAAGGAAGGTGGCAAAGCGGAGAGACGGATCCTACTTACGCTCGAGCAGCACAGAGTCTCCATGAGGCAAAGGGGTGAGAGAGAAGGAGAGAAGAGAGAAACAGAGAGAGAGAGTGTGAGAGAGAGAGAGAGAGAGAGAGAGAGAGAGCAGAACGAGAAGAACAGGGAGAAGAAAGGACACAGTGAGGATGCGGAGGATAATCAAAAAGGACAGAAGGCCCTGTGGGAGCAACGGCGCCACCGCGTGGTCACGATCAGCCTTGCGGCAAGACATGGGGAACCAGTTATCATGTTCCTGCACAGCCTCTTTAGCTAATAAAGAGCTTCCTGAGTATTTAATTATGTAATTACTCAGCTGGACGCGCTGTTAGCTGAACATGACAAACGGGCCGAACAGCTGGGCTTCCCTATGTACAGTACAGTATACGGGCTGTATGAATGATATACAGGCAGATATAGATACAGTACTTTATATATGCATGAAAATGCATATATGGGAAAGACAGAGGAAGATAAGGTAAGAGAAACATGAATGGGGGAAGGGGAAGGGGAGAAGGATATTCCTCACTGAGGTCATTTCAAAGTGTTAAGGCTAATCTGCAACTCCCATCTCTTTGCCTTCTAGAATCTACAGCTAGGGATTGTCAACCGTTGCATACATGGACAAACACGTCCATGGCAAGACTCGTCTGTGTCCATGGCAAAATGTTTTGACCGAGATAAAAAACTACGCAGGTTACGTTTTTTTAAATACCATATGTGTTGTAAAAAGTGCACTTTAATCACACCGTCCAGCTGAATTCGCCGTGTCATCGATCCCTGCCTTCAGTGTTAGTGCGTCAATAGTTTAGGTGCCGAAGTCAAACACACTGTGCTATTACCAAGCCCGCTATGTGACTTCTGGGGTAATAACCTCCCCGGGAGGCTGACAGCTGAGCTAACCCTCCCCCAGCTCGTAATCTCAAAGGTAAGGCCCGTAGTTCGACCTGTGAGGGCTGAACATTGTCTTTACACAAGCTGAGCCCTTGAGGCCCTTCAGCTGGTCATGCTGACTTCACGGCAACTACCAGCCCAGGTCCTGTGTCATGCTTCTGATGCAATCTGGCTCCTCTCTGGGGAAATATGGGTTGCAACACACTTGTCAAGCGCCTTGGGGTGACTCTGCTGTGAAAGGCGCTATATAAAAATAATCTAAATAAAAATGAAAATGTGACCATGTTATCCTATGTTTTACATCATCACTAGCAGGAATTATTTCCGGAAACCTGCCACAGGCCTCCAGACTTTTTGGGTTTTACAAACACACTCTTCAGGATATTCAGAGACGGGAAAGACATCCAGAAATGGGAGAATTAAATGAAAATAAGGAAAACGCTCTACGCAAACCTTTTCACGGTGGGAGATCGAAGGCTGTATGAAAAAGTAAACTCACAAAGCCACCAAAGTAATGGAGTTGACAGGGAGAAACCATAAGCTGATGTACGTGATGAGATTTCCGCACTTGGGATCGCGATGCCCTCCCAGTATTCACTGGCCTGACACGGGTTCATCCGCAGAGCTACGGCCCTGTGCTTAGCCAAAGAAGAATGTGCAGTGACTAGGGCTGTCGCGAGGTAATCGCGATTAAATGCCACATGTGCAATTTTCATCTGTATAAATCCGGCGTATCCTTATGTTTAATAAACGTGTCGGACTGCAAACTGCAAAAAGTACCGACACACCACCGACAGACACCTTTTTACCTTGTTTACCCACAATATCTCCTCTTTCAAAAGATGTTGAAGCTGCTGAGCTGTTCCTTTCTTCACTGCCTATCGCATCCATGATCTACTAAAACAACGGCGTGGCATGCTCCGCAAACTGAGGTCAATACGCATAAGGATACGCTGAATTTATACCAACTCCTGACTTCCGGGCTTCACGATACGCATCTCATTAATATCTTAGGCAGTGATCTGCTTACCAAATTGTAACTGTAAGTAAATGTCCGTAAAATGTTTCACCCATCAACAAGCCCTGACAATATGCGCATGTACCATATAATTGTAATTACATCACGACGTGATCGCGACAGCTCTAGTAGTGACTATATGTATAAAACGCCCTCCAGTCCATTCTTTTACCCTGGACCAAAAAGGCTTTCTGTCCAGTCAGATACTAATAGAATATGACCTTAAAAAATCCATGACCGATACAGTAGGCAAAGCTGACCGACTCCTACCTACATGCTTGTAAATTACAGATTAAGTAAATTTAGCACATTTAAATTGACATACGGGAAAACTGATCTGATAACACTGATCTACCTGTAGCACCCAGTAAATGAACCACTAAATTATGACAGCAAACTCTGTCAGCGATGCACAACAGGCAACAGACTGTAAACCACCCTTCCACAATCCCGGTCCTGGGGGGTCAGTTTTCAACACAGTCTGCAGATTTCCCTGATCAAGAACACCTTAATCAGCTGACTGCCAGGTTTAGTAGGTGTGTCTGAGCGGGGAAATTTCCAGACTGTGCTGAAAAGTGACCCTCCAGGACCGGAACTGGGGAACCCTGCCATAAACAATATGAGCTAAACAGCTGACACCTCAGTTCATGAGCGATGCTTCTCCCTCCAAAACGATAACCGCAGCACTTCTCACTCGTGACAATCTTTTCCATTTTTTTTTTCACAATAAAACTCAAGACATACAAGTAACTACAGTGAAAAAAACAAAACTAGCTAAATTTCTCAGCTGTTTCTCTTTCGGAATGTTTTTCACCCTCGGGAAACACAATCCGGCTCGGTTTCCGTAACAATGGGCGGTCGTCTGTCCCATCAGCTGTCTAACCTCGTAATTCGCCTGACCTGGTCTATTGAGTATCTGGCCTGTTGTTTACTCTAACAAACTCCGAGACGCCTGTCATGGCTACGGACTAAGCGTTACCATGCAGGCTTCCGGGTCGTCCAGCCGCTCCACTTCGGCCAGCCCCGAGGCAGCCCGCTTGGGGGTCCGCTCTTCCGAGACATCCAGCTCCAGCGACTCTTGGTGCACCAGGGGTTGACCCTTCCTGGCCAGGTGGTCTGCCTGGGGGAGGGAAATACAGCCAGGCGATTTCATTTCGCTTGTCGATATTCAACCACTGTAAAGGTGGACCGCTTCAACCAAATCAGGATCATGCAGGAGGGCGGCCATATTGTCCCTGAGCTGCGGAGGCTCACCAGAGCGCACTGTGAGCTGGAGAGGGCTTCCAGGATCTCGTCCACGATTCGGTCAGAGAGGAAGGAGGCCAATCCAAGCTTCACCTCACTGGGAGCGCAAACAAAAGGAAAGGGAACGGTAAGAAGAAGGGATGCCGCCGAAGGGGAGCGGGCAAGGTTGCGGCTGACACGGCACTTAGGGGGCCCCTGTAACCTTTGAACCCCCCAGGACTGTCAAGCTTGAAGAATATGGACCAGGAAGGGGGGTGGGGAGGCAAGAAGAAAAAAAAAACACCTCGGCCACCCATAATGCTGTGAAACAAAGTAGCCAATAAGACTGTTCCCTCAGAAGATTAAACCAATTTCAGCAGTACGGCCACCATGATTCAACCAGAACTTCAGGGTGATGCCATCCCTTGTTTTGTACTCGGTTCAGGATCTGATCTAATTTGGATAATTCAGTTTCCTCCCATCTGCAAATAGTCGGCATCACCTGATCTTATTGATGATGTCGACGCCGGACTCTTCCAGGAGGGTGTCCCTGATGAAGCTACGGGGTACGACTGCCTTGCCCACGCCTGCCACGATCAGCTCCTGCCGCAGGTCTGGCCTCTTCATCACATGTGGGCAAAGACCTTCGGCTGCGCCCACCATGGACTCCAGAAGGTTCTGAGAGAAAAGAGAGACTAAAAATATAAACCTAATGCAAGGTGCCTTTGGGCCTCTACTGCATTTGTTCTGAAACAACAGTGAAACGATATATTTACTCATACATAAATATTTAATTATTCCAACAGATGCTTAACAGTAAAAACGTAGCTTTCACTTGCATTAAAAGAACAGAAGGTGAAAGCATATTAACATTACTGTATAAGCCTCACCATATTAGCGCTACGGTATTAGCATTAGCTTTACCATATTAGCACTACTGTATTAGCATTAGCTTTACCATATTAGCCATCATGGTACCAAAAGATTTCCTAAAAAATGAAACCTTCTAACAAAGAAATTCATGGCGTGCATACTGTGGAGTGGAGTGCCAGAGGGGTACTAAACTAAACAATGGAATTACCTGGAATGACCTGCTTTCTGTTTTTCTCCAAGCAGCCCTGAACAGAGTTGGCCACACATCTGTTATCCTCTCACTGAGATATACTTAACGGTCCGAATAGATACTGGTAGCACCAACGCCGAAAAACCGCATCTCATTTGCATATCACCCGGTAAAACGTCTCCATGAAAAAATCAACTCCACAATGTAGAAAACATTTGCAGTTATGTTTACGTTCTACACGGCTGTTGGTTTTATTGCAATTATGGAGGCTGAGTGAGCTGCAGACACATACGCCTTCCAAGCTGCTATGCATAGCCCATTTCATAGCCATAATTTAAGGTAATTACTGCCTGAAAGGGGAAGGAAAAACGACTGGCATCCAGACCGCAGAAATTAAGAGCTGTAAATTTTGCACATTCACCGCGACCCAGCTGTTCAGTTTCTAGACTTCTAGTTAAATGATTTGGGGCAGCTCTGCTGTGTTTGAATTATAAAATACGAACCGCAGAGAAACTCCCAATGGAGTTTCACACTGCGCCATTGCGGAGTTGCAGTTTGGCCTGGGGTCTCACACCTACAAGCTGACGTAGATGTGAGTTACGGCCCATTACCTGGGCTGGGTCCTGTCAAGCTCACCCAGCCACCCACGTCCTGAGGGGTCACTGCTCTCCTGAACTTACCTGCAGCTGCTCGTCCATTACCTGGGCCACCTCCCCAGCCATGGACTCCAGCTTCTCCTGGATGGGGTTGGCAGAGGTGCCGCTGATCTCACTCCGCAAGGAAGCACCCAAGTGGTACAGGTTTGGCAGGAGCTACAGGAGGATGGGGGGGGGACAGGAGGATGGGGGCATCTCAGCAATACTTACTGGCAAATGCTTTTATCCAGAACAATGTACTGAGAAAGCGGGGTCAGGCACTCCCTGGAACAACCGGGAGTGAGGGGCCTTGCTGGGGGTCCCAACGGTAGGGTGACCAGACAATCCATGTCATGCCAGACACTTTGACCTAGGACAGTATTTAAAAACTAACATTTCAATTAAAAGGCCCTGGATTTTCTTAAGCGCTGAGTTCTTGCTGCGTGCTGATTGGTCAGACTCCTATAATCATGCATGTGTCACTGATATGAAACAGCTGGATGAGTATATCAGTTAAGGAAACAAATCAGTCAAAGTACCAGAAAAATGGAGGTATTCAGCCGATCACAGGAGCCATTCAGTTTGAAAGTAGTTTGTAAAACCTGAAGTAGCTCAAAGTGTCATGGCCACCCTACCCAACAATGACATCATGCTGCCAACTGTGGGATTCGAACTAGACACCTTCTGATTACGGGCAAAGCGTGAGCCACAGACCGCCCATGTTGGTATGTCCCACAGAAGGAGCCTTGGAGGGAGAGCTCCGGTCTAACATGCTGCTGGGTATGAGTGCATGTCTTTGGACTGCAGGAGCCCAGCACTGCACCCGGAGACCAAGCAAAGTGCGCACACACAGTGGGGGCAGGATTCAAAGCCCCCAGGCCTGTAGGTGTGAGGCAACAACTCAACCAACTGCCACCCGCTGTCAGTTTCAATTAAGCCGAATAAGTTCTTATTTACAGAGTGATACCAGCAGCTTCTCTCACCGTCTTGGAGTTCCTGGCGTCCTTCATTAAGTTCTCGGCCATCTTCATATCCTCCAGGATGGTGTCCGTCTCGGTGTACCTCAGCGAATTGAGGTGGTCTTGGACCTTGACGCAGATTCTGTCAATCATCTTAGAGGAACCGGAACAAGGGACTGATGGTTACCGGGGCGATTTGCTCAACTCCTCAGATATTACACTATAAATGAAACCTTAACTACCCCTATACATCTTTTCGAAAGGCTGTGGCCTTGGTGAAGCATCACAGCCCAGAACCAGAAGATCCTGCAAATGCTGACCTGCTGCGTGGTCGTCGTGACGATGCCCTGCTGGAGCCGGTAGGCCTGTTCCTGCTGGTACTTGCGGGTCTTGTGGTTCCGGAAGAGGTAGCTCTCAATCTGGACCGGGAGTAGGAGCATGCCATGTTCAGGTCCCCCCCCGGAGGGCGCTGTTATGCCACAGCTCATAAAAAACGTCAGGGCCGGGAGGAATGGCTCACCTTGAGCAGGGCGTCCTCGGTCTTCTCTGGGCTGGCTTTGAGGGCCTGGGAGGCATCGATAATGGGGATCGGCATGAATCGGATGGTGAAGTTTCTGTCGATGACATGAGTCCCTCCATTACAGGCATGTTGTACTCATCATCCAATAAGATACCAGCAATGGAAACACACCAGATAAGCATGTCTAAGCATACATATTACAAATATCCACGTTAGATGTGTAGATTGTGAGGCTTTAATGCAGAGGTATTTAAGCCTTTTTTGACAGGGACCCCCTAGGGCTGATATGCGGTTCAATGGGAAGGATGGGCCAGTTTCCCTATCGCTATTTTTAATATTTCTAAAGGTTGCGGTTTCTCTCACCAGCACACTCCCCTGTAATTCCTTCACCATCCCACTAGGGGGCATGCCTCACGGACTGCATATCTGTGCTCTGATGCACGTATTTATATATATCAAAAATGTGCTGAAGCCACGGAGCACCGGTGAGCAGGAGATACTGCTCAGCTTGTAGGAAGATACCGGCCGATTGGTGGAGCACTGGAGTACGATTCCCATTTTGGATACGGAACAGAAAATCAGGAATAAGACCTACAGGAAAAGAGCAGTAGAAAGAGCATGTAACGGTACTGTAGACTTGGAGCAGTATTTATCAGGGGAGCGCTGGCCAACTGAAGGCTCGGTGTCCTCCCAAAAAACAGGCGGGACATGCCCGCCACAGAGCGGAGGTGGACTCGTGGCAGATACTCAAACTTGCTGGATCACCCTCTTTCCCAGGCCTCCCCGTTGCCATGGTACCCAGCTGCCAATCAGCAACCACCACGGAAGTGTCACTCGACAAGAGATGATCTCCGGGGGCTTTAGCAGAGCGTGTCACCGTCATGGAAACGGCACCGCAACCAGCGTGGAAAGAGACGCACCGGACGCTGGGCTGTGCGTTTCTAGGCATGTAATAAAATCAAGGCAGCTTCCTGCCTCCTTGCTGCTGCTCTCTCGCCCTGCAGCCAAAGAGAGCAAACAAAGGCAGCTCCCAGAGAAGCAGGAAAATTAAAAAATAACAACAAAGTTTCAGCCTCCTCCTCTTCTTGGGTCCGCCCACGGCACCTCGGTGTCTGGGGGTCTTACAGCAGGGCTCGTCTGGCCCTATGCTTCTCTCGGAGTTCAAAAGCCAATGGCCCGCCCCCCCCCCCCCCCCACACAAAAAAAAAAAATTACAAAATGAAAAGAATAAAAAACCCCCGGACAAGGGGGGGAAAA
>JAODJX010000136.1:7935398-7945651 GCA_026776945.1 Isichthys henryi | reverse complement strand
CATCCATTTCTAAAGCAGAGTGTATCTGATTGGCCGGCTCACGTTTTGAGACCCGCGTTGTCCAGGACCAGCTCCTCCAGACGACTGGACCGGGAAACGACTCGAAGGATCTGATCACACACGTCAGACGGCTGCAATAGAGATGCAGGCTATCAGAACGACAATGTGACATCAGTTTGTGAGGACGGCATAGAACGTTCTGACATACTACCGTGGGGTCAGGATGGGGTCAAACCCAGGCTGTACTGGGTGCAATGAAGGGGATGGGGGTCCACTGCAGGGCAGAGACCCAACAGACACTTGTGTTATGGGGGGAAACCAGCAAATGAAGAAACCAGAGGGGGAGTTAATTTTAGTTCCCCTCATACATTGCTGGGGTGGGGGTTTGTGGAATCATGGAAACCCTGAGCCACCACGCCCCCTAACGTGACAAACTGCCCTCCCCTTCAAACACAAACTCACAGTGATACCATCCGTACTGCGCTCAGCCCAGCAACCCGCCCTAAAAAGATGCGTTGCCTTCCCCTCTCCCTATGCTCTCCGCTCCTGAATGCATCTCCTCTCTGCACTGAGCAGATGCGTTAAATTACACCCAAATGTATCTTTATTTCTGCACTCTGCTAAACTTTTAATGCTAATTACCTTAACAGTCAATACCATTCTATTGATCTAGATGTTCATACCCTTAATGGCTAATGGTTTACTGAGCCTGGGGCCTATGAAGGTATTCAAGTGTAATGGTGACAGTCTGTGATAGAAACTGTGTCAGTCCCGCCCATGACGGAACGTGCTTCTTCCCAGCTGAGGTGATTACAGCAGAATGGTTCCTCTTCTGGGTTTTATCAGAACATCTCCATTGAATCAGACGGCAATCTGGATCCCATGTGTGAGCATAACTGTCCCTTGCTTCATCTGCTATCTGCTTGCCACCCCCCTCCCCGCACACACACACCCAACACCCCTAGGGCCTTCTTCCCAGTGGGACCTGTCTCCTGAGAATCTGTCAAGCCGCGGGAGCGGTGGGGTGGGTGGGTTCAGAAAAAGCATCTCGCATCACGACCCTCCCCGACAGTTCCACAATGGAACGTTCTGTTCAGATGATGAACAGCCCTTTTGTGTAGGGACACGTGCCAAGCTGGGCCATCTGATGGCTGGGGGGAGGGGTGGTTGCTGCTGAGTCCAGAGATACATAATAAATCGTTCCAATTAAAAAGTTAAACAGCTACAAAAGTCATCAACGCTCTGACCCATTTTCCCCTGATTTGGGCCAGACTCCTCTTTCACATGTAGATAGATACCATTAAAATGGTCAGCACAAGCCATTATACTTATAAAGGTATTTCAAGTATATTACAGAGCAGAGCTTCATAGAGCATTCATAACGCATTATAAACATGGCTATAATGTGTTATGCCTTTTTATAACTATTTATTGCCATGCTTATAATACTTTATGAATACATTATAATGCATTATGAGGGTATCTATGATGCATTATACAGTACATTGATGCTTTAAGTAAAGCATTACTGGGGGGGGGGTCTGCATCGAATGTCTTTATATAACGATTCAACCTCTAACCAGCCAGTGTTTTTTATGGTATCTATTTAAAGTGGTGATGATGTCATTAAAATTATGCAATGTACAGAGGTATAGCAGAAGCTGACGAATATGGTGAGAATATGCATTTTAAAATGTGATATTACTGTAAAGTAGGTAAAACGACCCTTGCAGGGTGGCTTGGAGGGTAGCGGTAAACCCGCGGGGCTAAGGGTTAGAGTCCCTGGGTTTGGTGTCCTCCCACACTCTAAAAACATGCACTCGCCTGAATTACAGTCTCTGAATTGCCCACAGCAGGTTCTGCGATGGACCGGCACCCTGTCCCCTGCTTCCTGGGCTCCTGCCAGCCTGTGATTCTATACTAGATAAATGCTGGATAGATGGATGACAGCCTATGTTACTGAAGGGATCAAAATGTCAAAATCTCTTTCAGATCCTGGTCCCCCAGCAGAAGACAATGACCTGCCACGCACAAAAACCACTCTTCAAAAAAGTTACGGGAGTCCTATAGGGCACGACATTGACATAACCCTGCTTAAGTTGAAGCACCATAGCGCTGACATGGGCAATGCAACCTGCAAGAAAATCACCTTGTTTTCTGCATATGAGTCTATTGACATTCTCATTGCTATTGTGAAAAAAAGCAGATGTGGGTCACATGACTGCTGTGGGAGAAATCTGGAATTTAATTTGTGAAAGAATTCCAGCAGGAATGTGAGCTGCTCTGTTTAACTGTGGCTTTCTGTACTGAGTGTGTCGTGCGTGGGGGTGGGTGGTGAGGGGGGGACTCTCCAGCAGCCTGGCCAAGGGACCCAGGGCTCAACATGGATGTGGCACATCCCCCCCCCCACCATAGTCAAATATTTGTTCCCATCAGAATAACAGAGCCGATCCCTTGAGCCTAACCCAGTTCTTCCCTGATTGTTTACTCCTCATTGTCACCCCATGGGATCCATGAGTGTACCACCTGATTCTCAGAGCCAATCAACAGGAGCAATACCTGCTTAGCCTTGGCATGCATGCTAACCTTAACAATACTTGCCGGCAATAGTAATGACACCCTCCGCATCACCGATGGTGATCGTGCTAATAAAGGTTGTTTCTCTTCCACCGGCTCAGACCCACCACCGCGACAGTAAGCTAAGCTAATCGACGCTGTCTCTACCCACGTTCTCTTTCTAGGCTCTGGCTCTGATTGCTCATACAGTTACTCAACTGCAATTACAAAATGAGCACTTTGGCAGAGCCCTTAAAGCGAAGCCATGGAGTCAAACACAATCCGCTAAGTATCGTCTTTGCAATTAATTACCCACAACTCCGGTGGCACGCATCCAGACAAAGGAACCGTCTTGAGATCGATGCAGCTCTGTAACATCCACAATCCTTGCTCTGTTGCAGGCCGTCTCAGTGATAATTCCGGGCACATTTGTCGCAGAAATTCACCGTTATTGCGATGCAGGGCCCTGCTTACTGCGGCTGGGTGAGATGCGACATCACTGCACACTCGAACGCTGGCTCACTGCTCATAAGCACCCGTTGACACAACTGCCCCCAATCACACTGTGATCATGGTCATCAGTAGGTGATAACAGTGAATAGAAGGAGAGGATTTTACACGTCAGGAAAAACCCCAAAGAGCCAGTATACAGGTCTGACAGTCATATTCTTTTAATGAAAGAAATTTCACATAAAAATTCATAGCTTTTCTATTTGACGGTGGAAAGGTAACTCACCAGTTTATAATCCTTTGTGGAGAGCTTTATAAACCACTGATTATACTCCAGAACAGCAATGATAGCCACCAAATCCCTGAAACATCAAAAAAAAAAACAAAAACAAAACATTGTCTTCAAATAACGTTGAACAGATTGATGGCAATATGGTCAATTCAAATCCCAAATGGTCTTCATTACACTGTTTTCTTTGGACTTTGAATCATTTGTATTTTTTGGAATGAGTGACACTACATGTTAAAATATGAAAATGTGAGATTCTGTTTCCCCCCCGGCTTGATCACTGAGGCGTAGAGGCAGTCTCAGTAGCTGTTCAGGTGACACAGTAGACACCTACCTGGTTTCCAGATGGCTAAAATCCTGCAGGTTCAGTTCCCTCGTATCCTGCGTCAAATATATTGTGTCCACGTCCTGTTGAGGGAATCAGAAGGCAGGTTTTTGCTCCCGTCCTCATTTCCTGTGCAGGAAACGCTGACAGCTGGACTCTAGTGCACCTTGGCACAGCTCAGAAAGTGTACCCAGACTGAAGGAACAGTCATAAAAATTTAATTAAGCATACTTTAAATGTCTTGCTAGAAGAAAATATATGGCACAGAGAAATACGCCATTATAAAATATTGTCAGAATGAGGCTTGATTTTTTTAAATAAGATTAAAATAATCTTTCTAAAAGCAATTAATATTAGCTACCCAAATGCTATTTGCGTTTTGTATTACCTGGGAAATCCCACGAATTTGTTCTTCACTTAAAGGCCACAGAGTCTGTTCTTAACTGAACGGAGATGCATTGACCTGAAGAGCGTTTGTTCGTGGATCTTATCGGCGGACGAAGCGCTTGCATACTAACCCACTGGACCTCCTCGCGGTACGGCTGGCCCAGGAAGTCACAGATGCACTTGTACGTCTGAGAGAAACCGCCTGAGCAGAAGACAGCAAATAGGGCCTTTGGTCAAGCACAAAGCAAAGCTGACAGACCCCATGAACCTCCATTTGATTGGGCAACATTAAAGCTATGTTCTCAGATCAATGCTGCATCAGGAAGGAAAGTTGTGATGTTTGAACCTGCACTCAAACTCTATGCATCCCATTTCCAATGTGAAAACAGACTAATGGCTCTTTTCTGCACTTTATCAATACTACTTACTGTGTAGCATATCTGCACACCCTTTGCATTGTATTTAACATTTATTGTTCTCTTATATAATAAGTCTCTCCACATCTTGTCTTGTTTTGTCTTTTATGGCACTATTGTCCTGTATTGCACTGTTGTTGTCCTACTGTCCCCCCATTCACTTGTCCTTCCCCTGCAACTGTGGCAATAACAAGTTCACCATGTTCCTCTGAACACGTGACAATAAAACTTGAAACTTCATGAACCAGAGAAGAGTTTCCTTAATTTCTCTCACACACATGAAGCAAACCCGCACGTAATCTGCATGTTGGCCAATTCCGGTAACGGTGGCGTTTTCACTAGTGTCCTATTTACCACAAGGTCCAGGATCTACCACGGTCTGTTTCTCCCAAAGGGCCTGCAGGTTGGAGATCCGCTCTGGGGGCTCCATCAACACCTTCTTCATCATCTTCCTACAGGGTTCAGAAACACAAAGAGGAGGCCCAAATTATCACACACTGCTTTTATCGGTTCTCACTCAGCTCCCAAGAGAAAGAACATGCTCTGTCTCGATGGAATACATCCAGAGTTCCTTACGAAACACCTTATCTAAAGTCCGCCCCAGAAGATCTCCATGTACTATATAGTCTGGGACAGTTGCTTTTGTGAACGAGGACTTCAGACAACAAAAAAACGCAAAACAAGTCATAACAATAGATAGATTCTATCCAATTAGGTTGGATGTTATGACCTGAACAGAAGAGTAATATTTTATGGAAGTCCATGCAAACGGAAGACTGGTCAGACAATATGGGGAGAGTCTTGGAACCTACAGAGGGGGCAGGCCGGGACATATCCTCTGTAGGCTGTGTCCGATGTGGGCCACCACGTCGTTCACATCCTCGGGGGATGCCAGCTTCATGGACATCGACCCCCTGTCATACTCCAGCGCTAGCTGCCGTTGGGGGGGGGGATGCACCAAAGAGTCGGTTATGTTTCGCGGCAGAAGCAGCAAATGTAAAAAAAGAGAATGGAGAGAGAGAGAGAGAGAACACCTCTAACCAGGTGTAACCAGGTGTGGAGTGATGTTCGGAAAAACGCCTGTGATGTGTCAAAATCATCTTACTAAGTCATATAACCACTTTGAGTTTCAGACGTTTGCCACATGGTCTGGTTTGGTATTTCTCATAGTTCCTTTATAACAAAAATAATCAAGACACCGGTAACACTTGATGAGACACATAACTTAATTACTCAAGAACAAATCATGAACCCCCATGATTGATGAATAATGAACGAACATGAAATCAGCACATAACCAACACTACAATCAGTTACTGGTTAATTAACACATTAAGTAAGAGCGTCCTACTACATTGTACCCCCTCAAGTAAAGTGTTGCCAACAAACCTTTTGTAAAGCATGTTTAGCGATGATTCGGCTTGAGATTATTTTCCTTCACTGAAGTTCTGACATATGGTAATTTCCATTGCATTAATGCTGGAAACCCCCGTCAGATTAACACCTGACATCATGATCTGCTAAAACGACAGGCTGACAGATGTGAAAGAGATTTCCCATCTTTTCAAGCAGCAGTAATAAAGTAAAGGATTTTCAAGAGGGGTTTAGTGGAAGATTAGGAACGCTACTCGCTAATGCGTTACCGTCAGTCAGAGGAGACCGCGACGCCCTTAAAATGATCCTACGTCGCGTGTCTATAAGTCAATTACTGCAGCATTTTCATTTCAAAAAAGGATTCAGCTTTCATGAAAAGGCCTTTTTCTTCCATCAAAAACAGTGAGTTCAAATCCTTGGCTTGCAGGCTGGAGAGGTCAAGGGGTGTTACTCTGACGGGACAGTAAGCTGAGAATCGGATGATAACAAACTGAAAGATATAGTGCTTTATATTGATTTGATATATGATTATAGAGGTATGGCTGGGGGAGGGACAGGTTTGCACTAGGCTGCATTCCCCCCACGAATCGAAGGCCTTCTGGTTACAAAGCAGCCAGCTAGCTCCCGCTAGCATCAAAGCTAGCCATCATCCAGAGAAAAGCGGCCCGACTTTGGTACCTGTGCCGGCTTGTTGCAGGCGATCCCTTGTATCTCCAGGTAATTGAAGGACTGCTCCACCTAACAGACGGCAGAGAGGTCAGGGGATCAGCAGGAAAACAGCTACTGAGAAAAGACAGTTTGTGCATTAAAGACTGACCCCAGGTCAGCATCGCAAACATCCCTGATGTTGACAAAGGCGCTGTATAAGCAGAATTAGCAGAATAAAAGCACAGAGGGGGAAAGCTGTAAAGAAGGCGTTTGATAGTTTTAAAAAGAGGTGCTTCATAAACAATGCATGACAGTGTGCTAATTGCTCATTCATTAGCTATGAAATTATATGACACGTTTTAACCAGTCCTGAAAAACGTCTATGTTTTAGAGACGTAAACAAAACCCTTCCTCCTTTATTGCCTTTTCTGATATTTATTAGATGTGATAAAAATATTACTCTCTATGCCTTTCAGAGACACAGACACTGATAGGATTGTCCTCGCTCACATACACAAAAACACAATGTCCCTCCGCCTCAATAACTTTTAGTGATAACCCTGCCCCTCCTCAATGCTAATAACCAGAGAAAGCAATAAACAATGCCTTAGCTTGTTCAAAAACAAACTGTGATGTACTAACGTCTACTAGTGTCTGCTTTGTGGGGCATTATTTTTATACACACTTACACAAGACATTATTAAAGAGATCGCTGGGGTCTTCAAAAACATGCCGTGGATTGATGGACATGCGGTGGATTGATGAACATGCAGTGGACGGATGGACATGCAGTGGATTGATGGACATTCAGTGGATTGATGGACATTCAGTGGATTGATGAACATGCAGTGGATTGATGGACGTGCAGTGGACTGATGCCACCTCACTTATGATCCACATGCAAGATCTTCCTTTATGCAGCTGCCTGACTTCCATATCGTATCTTTTTTTATCTTGCAGAAAAGCTGCATTCTGGCATGTGATTTACACTGTCAGTGATGCTTGGCTGACTCGTGAAAAATTCATGGATCTTGCATTTTCAGTTACGATCTTTTTAAATTATACTTTTAAAGCAGAAGAGGTCAGCCCAAGGTGTCTACTATCAAGATTAACAAATGATATCAAAGTCTGCCATTCAGACTCAAAAGAGAAGTTTGCAAGATATACTCTGAATAAATGAAGATAGCATCTCTGATAGATCAGAGTGGTGTTGAGTCAAGTTCTTTTTTTAATCTGTTAATAGGTTAAAACCTCACTCTGCATGTATAAAATTAAAACAGTTAAACAGACACATTAGTGTGGGCCAGTGTGACAAATGTGGATTAAAATGTGGGAGGATGAGAAGGATTAGGAGGACGAAAGGGTCTGTGGTGTCATATTCTGTCAGCGTCCAGACCGCAGAACAAATGCTGGACTCACTAGGACATATTATACATTAGGTCAACCATTGGTAGTTTTGCTGAAGTTACCATTCAGCAATGAGGAAGAAACATATAGACCCCGTGTAATGATGAGTAAAATAGCACTGAGCACGCGAGCGCTCACCTCCACCCGATTGTTTGGTGCATGGGTAACAGGAACTAAACTCTTAGCTGGTGATACCTCAAGCCAAAAACACGGAACCTGAAAGCATTTCAACATCGCGTCTCAGATAAAAAGCAGGAAGAGGACACCCTTGGTAACAAAGGAGGAGGGCAGGCTCAAAAGAGTGCCCACAGAGATAAGTGAAGGCCGATGAGCTGCTCTCCAAAAGAACTATTTGGGAAAACAGGCATGGTAGATGCTCCACCTATGTCATGGATATGGGAAGGAGTCGGCTGGTTCTTGTGAAAGGACTTGATTTAACTTCAACAGCATAGAGCAGAGAGGAAAACAAACATCTGCCATTTCAAATGAATATCATAAGGAACCAAAAGTTTCAGAAGGCCCACAGGAAGATGAGCTGCCGTGCCTGTGCCCGCTGTCGCGCTGCGAAAGCCCGTTCCAGGCCTGGCTTACCTTAGCTGGGATGCGGGCGGTTAGAAGGTAGGTCCGGTGAGCCGAAAGTGCCTGCAGAACAACAGAGAGGGAAGGCCAACATCATGAGAGACGAACCGAACCAGAATTAACAAGCATGCTGTATTCATCCATTTGCCCTATCACCATTCTGCACAAGGCATACATTATACAACATGCAGGGAAGGCAATCATTTCTGCTCCTTCATTTCCTTCTTAATCTCATCTCATCTTCTCCCTGCTTCTCCTGGTGAAGAGCACAGCGGTGGCACGTTGAGCAGGTCAGACCACACCTCTCTCTGCATGGATGCAGACTTTAGCCAGTTCTGATGGAAACTTAGACATTCCCAGGTCAGCTGGGATATAATAGTGTCTCCTCAGCATGTCCTAGGGTTTCCCTGGGGCCTCTAACTAGTGGGACAGGCCCGGAGCAGTTCCCTTGGGATCCACCTAGCTGGCATCCTTATAGGATGCTCCAACCACCTAACTTGACTCTTCTTAATCTGAAAAGGCAACACCCCTATTTTGTGGTCCATCTACATCTCCTAACTTCTCATGCTGTCACAGAGCAAAGACAATAATCTTTTAGAGAATCCTCATTTTCCTATAAGTAATGCTTAAAAAACTGCCTTAGAATGAAAAAAAACCTTATCCACAAACCCAACACCGCAAACACAAATAACAGCACTAGGACTTCATGTTTGACACGGAATCCCCTCATCCGAGATCTCTAATGCAAAGGGTTTAGGGAGCATGTACATGACATCACAAGGACTAATCCTGGAAAGTCACAGGAAGAGGATTAAATGAGGGGCTGGTTGCCTGCCTGCAGTGAGAGACCAATGCGGTTTAGGGCTAATGCAAATGAAGGTGATAACGGGAATCAAGCGAAACGAACATAACAGCCACAGAAAAGCACTTCATTAAGAGTGCAATTCAATTTCAGAGAGGGAAATTGCTTTACGCTCCTGTGGAGGCTAGACACAGATTAAAGCAGCAATGACCTGAACACTCTGATCATGAATTTGCGTTTTTAATATGTAAAGACAACACCTTAGGGGAAGAACGAGAGCAGGTGAGAGAGTAAACCATGAGACTGAGACAATGGAGGGGATTAGCAAGTCACATGGGTATCTTCATACAATCTATCCCCACTTGGGACCACCCAGTCACAGGTCACATGGGTATCTTCATACAATCTATCCCCACTTGGGACCACTCAGTCACAGGTCACATGGGTATCTTCATACAGGTTATCCCCACTTGTGACCACCCAGTCACAGGTCACATGGGTATCTTCATACAGGTTATCCCCACTTGTGACCACCCAGTTACAGGTCACATCTTCATACATCATTCAAACACGGTTGCCTGCCCGTACTAGTGCTGTCCTGTCTGGAAGCGTGTCGAGGGCCTTTTTAGGCCAAGGTCCAGTAACGTTAACAGCAGGTGAGACTCTCAACGGAACCAGTGGCCTCTAAATACAAAGTAAAGGGAACTAAACTAATAGCCTGCCGTGATAAAACATCCTCTGAGAGATTATCTGGGTTTCTCTGAGAGGCCAGGGGCTGTAATGAGGGCAGCAACCACTGGGCAGTAGAGGGATCTGGGTTAGGGCCGCACGATGTGTGATGCTAATATCGACGCCGCATGTCACGTGCATTACAATCATCACATCAGAAGAACCGTGATAGTCGGCTGGTTTGAGATTAAGCTTAGGTGGTGTCTAATTTTTCATACCATCTGGGCATTGTATGCAGTGTACAGTATTTTGACAGTATTTTCAAAAGCAAGACTATTTTGGTATTTTGAA
>JAODJX010000136.1:7906460-7935298 GCA_026776945.1 Isichthys henryi | reverse complement strand
CCCCCCCCCCCCCCCCCCCCCCCCCCCCCCGCCCCCCCCCCCCCCCCCCGCCGCCCCCAAAAAATCAAGGTATTACTATAATAACTGAATGAGATTGTCAATTTTTACTAAAACATTTTTACTCTGTCATAGGAAACAAAGCTTAGCGAGCTTAGCAATTTTAATTATTGTTCCTTTTCAAGATTATCTAGTGTATGTTAAAAAAATATCAGTGTAAAGTTTACTGCCGCCTTTGCATGAGCTCTCCAAGAAAATCATAATCATTTTCATCTGTGCCATCACTCACAGACACTGTGGCGCATTTATAAGAAATTTAACAAAAAGGAGTAAGAAGGAAAAAAGCGAATGAGAACTGGTCTTCGATTGAGACGATACTGAGCAAAAGCACTTCACACCAACTCCACACCACCAACATAACTGACTTTACTGGTAGATAAGCTGTACTTGGCTATAATTTATTTTGGGTGAATATTCATCTCCAGTCTTGGTTTAGAAATATTGCAATATTTATTGCAAAAAATCCATATCGTGATATTTTACGTTTTTTTCAGTATTGTGCAGCCACAGGGCTATAAGCAGGCTTTCATCCCAGTATATACTCAATGTCTAGCTGGTCTGAACAGCAGTTCATCATACATACTATTTACCTTCCTTAAAACAACTGAGTAAGATACACACAGACTGAGGTTTATTCGAGTTCAAATCAGATATAGATCATTATTTAGAAAAAAGCATCACGTGTGACACACGGGTCGATTTGAAATGTGAAACGTTTCCCTCCAGGGAACGAGTTTCAAAGCGGACCTGAGTCTGTTGGATCGTAACGACAGTATTAATGTTCAGACATATAGTATACACATGAACACAGGGTGGGAAATATTCACAGTGACACTTTGTTTTCCCACCGGCAGGGCAGAGAGACCAATCACACCCCACATAGGCCGAGAGCCCTTTCAGTGCCGCACTCGTAAAACTCAGCCCCCTCAGCCAGCAAGGGAACCGGGGACTCCTCATCTTTCACTGCCCAGAGAGGAACTGAAAAGCACCAGCGTGGGGCCTCCATCAGACAAGCGCCAGTCCTTCACCAGGACAGCGCTCTGCAGCATCTGCTGCCGGCAGTCACCTCCAGATGGCGACAGAGAGGCACCCCGGGAGACAAGCACTGCAGCGTGGTGTGGTACAAAGGGAACCCCCCCCCTCCTCCTCCCACCCCTCACTCCCGTGTTACCTGCCCCGTGCTCACGTCTACACGGCCACGCAGACGCTGGTGCTCAAACATACACGCACGCACCTTCCGGGGAAAAACAGACGACAGAGAACAAAAGACGTCTACCCCATACCGCGGCGTGTGCCCCAGGAAATTGTCCGCGCTTGTCAAACAAGGCCTCACATCACCATCCACCCCCCACTGTTACCATGGCGACGAATCCCCCCACACACATATGAGAGTAGCATGTTTTTGCAGTGTCGAATGGGTGCTCCAGGCTCCGCGGATAAGAAAAACGAGATGTGTGCCTATGTCTGCAGCCCCTGACTAAGATTTATCACATAAAGTGAGCCCCATTCGTACCACATGTACTCTGCATTTAAAGAACCAATTAAAACATTTCAGATGCAATCTGGAATCCTCTAACAAGCAAAAATTTTTATACGAGAGGTAGCTTAAATATTTCCTCCATTTTTGATAAATATTATTACATACTGAAACACAAATGCTGCAGGGAATGAAAACTCAGCATGATGAAGAGTCGATTTCAATAATATTTTACAGGATGGAAGAAGGAAAGAAATGGAAAACTGGGGACTGAAATCACGGCTACCAGCATCCTCATCTCGGTCCACTCAAAGCACCCTGAATTTACCAGTGGGGGCTGGGGAGTGTGTCCTTAGGTCTTCCAGTAACATTTCACTGCAACGAGCATTAACACAATGAACCACCTATCTACCCCGATCCAGCACATCTGTCTTCCATAACTGCTTATGCAGTCACAGGGTCCTGGAGCCTATCTTAGAAAGCACATGGCACCTGGGGAGCAGAAAGCAGAAAGCACTGGATGGGAAGCCAGTCCATCGCAGGGCACACACTCACACTCTGCAGATGACTTATATCAAGTACTCCCAGTTTGTGGACTGTGGAAGTAAACTAGAGTACCTGAACAGAAGCCAGAGACAACAGGGGAACCTGCACTGGGTTACGTACTGACCCACTGTGTTTCACCCATCTATGCACCCATTTCTACAACCAGGGCAGATCCCGGACGGCCTGGTGGGGTCCACACGCCCTCACGCCAGTGGAGTGCCCAAGCATGTGATATATCGCGTCATACCCAATAAATCCCAAGTGCTAAAGTGTTACATCTGTGCACCACATTAGCGGATTAAATAACCAGTTATAATACGCGATACCATAAATCCTATGGGCTGGCAAACGTGTGGTTAGCCTTAATGTATGTGTGTGGTTTTGGCGTTCGTCTACTGGAAAGCGAAGCAGTTACAGAGCATCAATCACTCCGTTTTATATGACGGCTATGACAGCGATCCGATAAATGCGAAGAGTGATTTACTCCAACACAATGGAAAAACAGCACAATCCCTCTAAAAGAACCGATAAATGGAAACAAAGCAGCACTATCAAAATGAGAAAGAATAATTATGCCAGCAATAATTACCTAAATGCCACACTATACTTAGTAATATTCCTGTTATTGGGATGTAATGATAAATTACCTAAAATAAAGAGTTATTCTCCTTTAGGCTGCTCTCCCGTGTAGCAAACATAAAAACCTTGGCCCTGTACAATGAGAGCACGGGGTGCCTGCTGTAGAGGCAAACATTACTGTCCGCAGGATAACAATGGGTTTGTTTTAATAGAGGCACTGTCTAGTCAAAAGACTCAGTGTTACACACCAGGTCAGAACAATCAGTGGTTACACGGTCTGGCATTGGCTCCGGGGGTGTTGGAGGGGTGGTCTGGTTCAATGGTCACGCACAGTAGCACGGCAGACACCCAGTAGCAGGTCAGCCACAACACGCCCAGACCCACAGCAGGACCAGGCAGCGAATCAGGAGCCAAAGTACGACCACAGGGCAAAACGCTGGTCTCTCCTCCGTCCCCATGTCGGCTGGCCTCAGGACAACGTCACGAGGAGGGATGCGGGAAAAAACGGATTGGGGGAGAAGGAAAGAGCATATTTTTGGAGATTATGCCAACACTCATCTCTCTCCCCCCCCCCGTGCCTTTATAATGGAGGCCTCACCACACTGAGGTTGCCATGATGCATCATTTTAAACAAAACAAAATCAAACAAAACATATCGGTGAGATGATGGGGCAAAACAAGATGTGAGATATGATCAGGGATGCCATTCATTTACCCCCCCAACAACGCTTTCAAGAAGAATGTCTCAGCTTCGTGTTCATTCTCACTCCTGCAGGGAGCTGGAGGCTTTGCATCTTCGTAAATGAGTCATGCCGTTCCTTCTTTTGCCCGAAATTCAGGCTCGGGTCTCCGTTTACCGCTCACATCGGGGATAAACACATTCTGGTAACCTACACTCTTTGATGTCACTGTCAATGATGCAGCTCACAGCCACTGAACCCCTCCTATCCTGGAAATCTACAAGATCAGGACCGAGCTGGTTCCCCGGCCAGAAATCCTTACATACACGCTCGCTGCCTCGTTCCTCACGCTAACATCCCGCGGTGACCTCAGGTGACCCCTTTGCCACTCCACCGCGAGAGGACAAGCTAATTAAACAGCAGGCAGAATATCACCCCCATCATCCTCCGTCCTGCCGAGACCCTCGCTTCTCTGTGCTTGTCCCCCCCGACTGTGACGCCCGTATTTACATCATCATTCTGACACCGTCACTACAGCTCAGCAAACGCCGTCAAGTACAGAGGAGGTTCCCACGCGGGGTCAACGGCCGCAGGTCTGCTGTTAATGCCGGGAACATCCTGTCTCATCTTCTGCCCGACTTCCTCCTTAATCATGTTTCCACTATCAATCCGACATCAACTCTGCTGATGACATTTTACAGCTGCAGCTCTGACACATACAGACAGAGCTTAGACTGCGCTTGCACTCCACAAACACACGGTTAGGAGATTCGTGTCTGTGAAGAGCTCACAGCGTGCAATCGTATCTACACTGCCCAAAACACGAACGTTTCCCCTGAAAACTGGCATTTTGCAAAGCCACAATTCATCTCTGTAACGTCAGCAGAGAAACACTATCAACTCTACCCAAGAGAAAAAACACTCTGAACGTTGCCACAGGCCAAACGCTTACATGGCACCTCTCAGCTGATGTGAGATCAGTCGTGTACAAAAGAGCTACCTGGGGAATACAGGATTTAATACAGTTAAATAAAAGCAAATAGGATGGCGTCATTATCAATGTCCACGGGGCCCTGCCCCACATATAGAGGTGCAGGAGTATGAAGAGCTTTAGAGACGCCTGCTACACTGAGTTTATTTGTTTTTATACAGGAATTTTGCCCCATAATTGTAAAAGATAGATTCCCAGTGCTGCAGGATACACCCATGCTGTAGTGAGCTGGATGGGGTGTGAGGCAGGGCTACACCAGGCAGGCTGGGTGCTGATTATTCACTCCCTGTGGAGTGTGGGTGAGAGCCACAGGCCAACACACACCCACAGACACAAACATGCGTTACTCTGTACACCAATACACACAGATATAATCACACACATTCCGTATACAAATACGCAGACAAAAATGTTACCCTGTTCACCAATATACACGATCACACACATTCAGTACATAAATACGCAGACAAAAACACGTAACTCTGTGCACAATTACACACACAGACAAACACACATGTTCAATAACACAAATACACAATCAGACGCAAACTCAAAAAGACATAAAAGCAGAAATGCACAAAAATACACAAAGCGTCGCGTGTGACACATGGGTCGATCTGAAATGTGAAGACCGGCATCCAACCCATGATGCCTCCGGTCTCACTGTGACCCAGAACTCAGTATGTGGTTATGGAAGATGGATGGATTAACGTACATTAAAAGAAATACATTATAGATATCTATTTAACAAATGCTTTTATCAAGAGCAATGTACAATTGAGTAAGCAGGGTCAGCCAGTCCCAAGAGCAATTAAGAGCCTTGTACCAGGGCCCAGTGGGAATAGCTGCCTCCCAACTCTGGGATTTGAGCCAACAACCTTCCGTTCACAGACAAATTGCCCTACCCCACTGAGCTACACACCTCCCCCAGCAGCAAGACATACTTACAAGAAAATCACTTATTCGGCCTTATCCATTAAAATTGCTTTCTGGTAAATTTTGTGCATTCTCAACTCACAGGGGATTTCTTTTTAATTACTGTCCCAATCAACACTTGGATGTAACAAACACGCCCCATGTCAGGTCCAAATAAGGATGGGGGGGGCGGGACATGATTCCCACGCATAGCAACTTCCAAACTAAATATGCATGCAAGCATTCACAAGTAAATTCTTCAAGTTCGCCATAACCTTGCTTAAAAATTAACCTTGACATGCAAGTCTTTCCATCAACAGGCGGAAGTAAGCGAGGGCCTCGACCGTGACGAAGGCCAGCATGTCCTGCAGTTCCCCGAGAGCGATGCTGAAAGCCGCTAGCAAGCTCTGCCGAACGTGCTGACGCGCTTGCTATTCAGAGATGGAGATAATTACCAAGCTTTACTGCAGCTCTGCCTTTCCGACGCTTCACAAGTCAGCAAAAACATCCAAGGTGATTTTTATTAGCCCAGTGAATGACAGGAACAAGTTCAATAAAAACAAAATATTATGCTTTATTTATTTAGGACAGGGTTCCCCAATCCTGGCGGGCCAGTCTGCAGCGCAGCCTGTAGATTTCCCTGCTCAAACACACCTTATTCAGCTCACCAGCCAATCGCCAGGTTTAGTAGGTGTGTCTGAGCATGCAAATCTGCAGGCTGCGCCACAGACTGGCCCGCCAGAAATGGGAAGCCCTAATTTAACAGATGCTTTATTCCACAACGAGTTGCTATCAATATTTCAAGCGCAAACAGGTGGCACAGTGACTAAAGATCCTCAATTGTACCACTCACTAAATCTTCGACTTAAGGATCAAAGAGTTAATCAATACACTGTAGGGCCATTGAAAATAAACCAGCAAGGATATCCTGCAGATAAAAGACCTGCCCCTGAATAACTCACTGGTGTAATGACATAATGCGTTAATATCCTTCTGTGACGCTACCTTAGCATAGCTGAGCTTCAGCCTGCATAGTGTACGGCTCTCCTGGACCTCAGGCTCCTTCTGTGACCTCAAGGCTTCTCTGTAGGGTCACTAAGGTTACCAAGATCCTGACAACGGACACCTTCTGGGGATGGTTGTCAGGTCTACACTCACACTCAGACTCAAATTGCTCTACCCAAGCTAATGATTTCAACACACACACACCATACACATACGTGTGCCTCACCAGCGTTACTTATGAATTATTGATTCTAGTAACCTATGACCTGCCAGACATGCAAGTTAGCATAAATTTGATTTATAAAGGGGGTTTCATCACTGTATCTTCATTCCCTAGTGAACGTTAACAAACATTTAGGTGGTTTTCAGACGGCTGATACATAGTTCAAAATGGAGGCTATTAAGATAGCAACTCGGGGTCAGAATGATTATGACTGAAAACGTGACACGTATGCAACAAGTGACGACATGACAGCAGCCAGCACTCGCCCAGAGAGTCCCTCGACTCGGGGGAGGGGGGGTCGTCATTGTTAAAGCTCAGAGACTCAGAACCAAGCACAAATTCAACAAGTTACCCGAGGGCCTCCATTCATTTCCAATGTCACACATGACCTCAGGACAGAAGGACTATCAGGTGCTGCCCACGTGAACAAAAACGCTCTTAGTGCTAAGCGGAATTCCTCTGAATAATAAGACAAAGGGCGGCGGGACACGAAGGACCTCAGGAGTGCTTTGGGGATTGGAGAGCTGCAACCGTGGGGGTCTCAGGCTTTAGACTGGCCTCTGAAATGGGGAGCTGACCTAGTTCTGCTCAAGTCACAGTAACCAGTAGTGGGGGGGGGGGTATAGGGGTATCTCCTCCCTGGGTCAACAAAGTTTAATAAGCCCCCTCTCTGGCTGTTGCCCCCCTCCCGCTATGAGACCCTCCCCCTGACACTGACAGTAACGCCGAGGAGAGCAGCAAATATGGCCACTTACACATCGCCCACCGACCCGCTGGGGGATTAAACGATCTCAGTTGGAGATCAGGAAAGATTGCGTTCACGGACAATTCGGTAGTGTAGCTCGCGATGGCAAAGATACGATGTTGAAGGAGGGCAGCCAGATCCTACCTTTCCACACTCCACTGAAATTCGATGGTGGGTGTCTGAGGTCTGCCTACCGCCGCGCGAGAGCCCCTGAGACTAAGAGGAGAAGAGTCCCAGCAGGGAGCAGGAAGGTCAGTATCACAGCACCTTTCAGCCTGATGCTACATTCGCTTCTCCTTGCTTAAGTCACATGATTTCCTCACAATTAGAGAGGAAAAATTTTATGCATTTATTTTTCCCCAGAACCATGCTGACAAGTTGACCTCCCTTGTTCCTTGTGTTAGATGGAAGAAGCCCAAAACCTGAACACAGAGTGTCAAGACAACGTGCAGTCAGAGGTCAAGGCATTGCTCTCTAAGCAGTTTCTAAAACACGGATCTCAGCACCATTCAGCTTAATCTGATCTGCAAGCGAGCCTCTTCACTTCACCCTCACAAACACTATAATCCCGTTAAACTATTAGACTGGCTCTTGTGGACAAAATGGTCCCTCTCAGAGGGGGGGCTCTCGGATAATTCATTAGGATAACAGAAAAGGGCACAGAGGACCGAGGAGGGGGGATACGTGCAGTAAGCTAAGGTAACAGAACAGAAAACTGAACTACGCATTTAGTCCTAGAGGCATCCGGTTTTACATTCAGCAGACTTCTTTGAACCAAGTGAGGCCAACAGCACATTACAAACAAACGTACTGTCAAGGAGTCAGACAATAAAAAGCAGAAGCTATTTTACAATTCAGAATAGTACCATTAGCATGTTATCATATAAGCACACGTTAAAGAAAAATACGACACCACCCCTCCGCCAAATATACTGGCGTGTGCCTCCAGCAGTCCTGCAGTTTAGCGCTTAGTCGCTGCTGTCACGCAGGGAAAAGCAGGCGACTACGCGTCACAGGTAAGGCGCATTTGCAACCACGCAGCATGCGCATTCAGTGACGGGACGTGACAGGTCAAAGCCACAGTGCGTCGGCGGTGTAAGGTTTCTTTCTGTGGGCGTGGCGTTAACCACAAAACCCATCTTCCAACAATAAGCGGCTGAAATTTGACATACAGCAGTGGGCAGCCCGGCTCGAGAAAACACCGAGCAAAATCCTTTTCCATAACTTTCCCTGCGCTCAGACCCCAAAAACCTTCGCCCTCACCTCTGTTTGCACAGGTGAGCCTTAGAAAATGAGAACAGCACATGGTATGTGAAAACAAACACATCTCTATCTAGCTGTAATGCAATAGAGAATAAAGCTGCATTTCAATGCATTTCAGCCAAAACCATCAAACTCCCCAAAGCCCAGCCTTACAAAACGTCATCATCCTATTACCATGTCAGTATGGCGGTACTGGATCGTACTTTCAGTGTTCTGTTTATTTTGTACATGTTACATGTATGCTATGGTGACATACATATGGTTAGTGTTACTAGTATTTGAACAGTGTTTTATTGTATACTATGGTACTTTGTTCGGAAATCATAGTATTGTGTTATGTCCCACTGTATTTATTTCCAACCTGTATTGGTACTGTGGTATTTAGTACTCATGGCATTGCCAAAAAGCACATATAATATAGCTCCCTTGCAAAAATGTCATTGCATTCTAAACACTGGACTGCGATCATTTCAACTGTACTGGATTTGGCGATGGAATCTGAGAATTTCACCTAAGTAACTCACAGGAATCAGTAATTAAGATGCCACATTTTATTTTCGTCATTTCAAATGAACGCACAATTCAAAATATGAAAGGTTTCTGTTTTTTTGAGCATGTGTTTTGATAAAAATGTTTCCTTCAGTTTTTGTCATTTATATTATTAAGTGGTTAATTGGTATGATGCATGCAGCTATTAAACTATTAAAGTGTTTATTCACTAAGCCAAAGATACATTTCATGCATAGTATTTTTAATGTAATTATGATGTCTATTTTCAACGCTGTCTTATTACAATACTATGGCAGACATTATGCAAAATATCGAAAATATGCTTATATTACCACAGTATAGCATATTTAAAAACATGTTATCACCATGGTACAATAAACAAACCTTAATGGAGTACCATTGTATTTTAACTTAAGCTACATTGTAATACTATGTAGTACACCGTGGTATTTAGATAGTCACACTACAATGTTATTACCATATAGTGCTAATACAGCACAGCACGGATATCGGTCTCTCTGGTGGTGTCTGCGCCCTCCTGCAGTATTTAACCTGCAGCTAATCAATCACACAGGCGCAATCCCCATTTATCCACTTATCTCACAACAATAATGTCTGACCAAGTATTAAGAAGCTGATTTGATAACAACCGACTGGGCTGCAATTGCGACACACAAGGCTTCTCGTTTCAGCCTCTGAAAAATGACGTCATAAATAATATACGCTAAACTCGTACAACCTGAACCCGTAAGAAAAATAAGGAGCACACTGCAAATGTGTGCAATTATTAATTTTTAAAAATCTAAGTCTAAATTCCAAAAGGCCAAATTAAAATTACATTCATCAATTAAAATCTAATCCATCATCATGATTTGTGATGACTTCCCGTTCTCCAGCCCATTATACATCTTCCAGGAGCGAATTAGCTTCCCGTCAGATAACCGCTACATCTTCTTCGCTTCCCGCGGTTATTCACGGCTGCTGCATGAATATGTAACGCAATTAACGATTTCGTTAATGTGACAGCTCAGATAACGATCGGATTTGTAACAGAGCTCCCGAGAGCAGCGGGTATATTTACAGACAGTTTTATAAATTTGAGCCCCAGAAATTTTCATGTTTAAGATGCTGAGGAAAACAAACAAAGATAATCCGTATCCCTCGCTTCTGTTACGGCTTTGAGGCCCCACAGTGTCTCTCAGGCTATTTTCATTACCGACATATCTACACACATCTCGAAAGGTAAACTGCGCTGCATCGGAGCCACTTTAGTGGGCGATTACGCCCCAAGGTGAGTGTGTTTATCCGGCGGCCGAGTCAGACAATTGAAATTGATTTTTCCCCAGAGCCGACCGCGGGGGTTGAACTAACCGGGCACCTCTGGGCTGGAGAAGCTACCGGGAAAGTGAAAGCGTTTGCAGTCAGGACACCGGGGCCTGAATGCAAACGGCGAAATGAGCAAATCTCATTTTCTGAACAAAAATTAAGCCACGAGAGTATTTGCTGACAGAATGAATTAAACATTCAATTAAAACACAAGTACAAAAAAAACAATAAATAGAATTAAAAGTATGATAAATAGAAATAATATTACCCATATAAAGAAATATGTAAATGTATAAATAAAAGTGGTACGCCAAGATTTAGGGTACAAACAAACAGCTTTGGGTGTGCAAATAAGCTTATGAATTCAATTATTCAACGTAAGGTATATAATGGCAAAATTTTCACGTATCCAGATGCCTGGAATGTTTTAAAATGCTGTGTGATTGGACTTTGTATGCCCTGCCGTATTGCAAGGGTTTCTTCCAACATTTCAAAATTTGTGGTTAATTTAGCTGAATCCTGGACAGCTGTATGTTTGTAATGTGCTATTTGCCTCACTTCTGTGTTGGTTTGGACAAAAGTAATTTTTTTGTCATCAAATTAAAAAAAAAATAAAAATCAATGAATGAAACAAGCAAAAACTTGCCATCGTCTACAATAAGAAACACCCCTCCACCAAAGCCCACTCCCCTCCCCCCCAACCCTTCCCTGAGACAGCCCAAGAGAAGCAAACATATCAGTGGCAGAGACGACCAGCGCACCCCACCCCGGAGTGAATGCAAGAAGAAGAAAAATAAAGTCTAGCAATACCAGATTGTGAAAAGCGGACTTCCAGACAGCCGGAACAGAAAGTCGGAAGATTTCCAGTGGGTGGCTAAATGTATCTTAGCTGTGATGGATGCTGATATCAGAAAAGCCCGCTGGATGTGAAAGAGAGAAAGAGAGGAGAGATCCAGGAGGAGAAGGACTTCGGGGAATAAAGGATTGAGGAAGGACAGAATCATGGAGGGACCGAAGTGTCTGCTAAACAGAATGTAATGTGGGCGGGGCTAAACAGAATGTAATGTGGGCGGGGCTGCACCCTTCCTCGGCTCCCCAGCACTCACACTTGACTCACATCGTTTCTTCAGAGAGCCCAGTTGTAAACTTGGGAGCCCCACTGAACTTTTACACATCATTTGCATGCTGCTTACAAAATGCTGGAATGGCAACCTTTCAGAGGTCACTTCCTCTTTCGGCACGGCCCCGGCATGCACACATGCAGAACACCTTCTGCACACATTATACTCATGGATCAGTCAGTTCTTCATTTTCAGTCGAATCACACTGACGGCATGCAAAACACAATCTAATTCATAGTAGTTACTGTTGGCATTTCAGGATGCTCTCTGCTCACAACAATCCACCTGTTACCTCAACATGGGCTGAATTTCTCTTGAGGTTCCTACCTCTTGCCATATCAATGTGGGGCGGAGCAGCACAGCAGTGTTCTACTTCCATTGGCTCTCTCATGGCTGATTGACACTCGCTGTCTTGAATGACTAACATTCACAGGCCACACCCCCAGGTACATTAAAGAGTAGCAGAAGCCGGTTTAATATAAACTCATTTGAGAATTTCAGACAGTAGTGTGTCCTTTTATGTAACAGAGCTCACAATGTTTTACACTGACACTGAAAACTGATGAAACTACACACAGAAGACTACGGGTTTGAGTACTAAAGCAGTGTGACTTGAGCAAATGGATCCTTAATTGCACATGTATAACTTTGGTGGAAGAAAACTAAACTGCTTCTCACCAAACAAATTTTTTATTGCCCTCTTTGGGTAGATAAAACCAACCAGCTTAAAGAAAAAATGCAAACAATTTAATCTCACTGTCAAGGACATACTCCAGCCACAAAACACCACGCGAACACAACAGGACTAAAACACTATTTTTCTACTAGTGGAAAAACAAAGACAGGGGTCTTTTTCAGTATCTTGTTCAATCAGTAAGATCCAGCACATCTCTTTGAGGAAGCTGAGACTCTAGAGGGCAAGAAAACACACAGGTGTTCTTGCTCTATTAAAAGAGAAGCTCCCACCTTCAGCTGGAAAATACACCTGAAAAGCATCACGGCTCTCAGACGGCTGCTATAGAAGATCCTTAATCGCCTGTAGCTAACAGGCTGTCCAGCCGTTTCTCTGAAATGTTACCGGAGCTCCCACTAAGACCATGCCTTCACACGCCACCTCGGCACGTACCGGTGCTTTACAGACAAATGAGTTTGAAAATGAGCTGCTCTGTGGTCGAATGCCAGCTGCTCCTTAAACACTGAGGCCCAGACACCGCAAAAGGACAAAGCAATAACCCTGGAAACTAAAAACAAATAAGCGAGGGTGCCTGAAGAAGATAAGATAAAGTTTTTTCAGAAATTTATAGAATAGATTATTTATTAACTCATAAAATTGAAATGTTTGAAGTACAATCTTAAGCACTATACAAAGGGCAGGCAGATGAATGTAATAACGGTATAAACCCCTCGTTGTCTCAGCAAATAAATGCTTTGTGTAGCAGGGGTGTGGAGGAAAAGGTATCTGTCACATTGCTAGGAAATTATGACTTTTACGGTCATAGGAGGCCAAGGTGTTGGGCGAGTGTTTATCATTGCTTTGTCTCTGTGGCGCAGTGGAGGCGACGAGGACGGCCTCCAGAGACGAGGTGCTGTGGGGCTGGAAGTCCAGACTCCACTGATGCACCGCAGCCCTGAGGTGGCACAGCCAGGAGCCTGAGGATGGGGTGGGGGGCGGGTAGGGGGGAAGGTCACTGGTGATGCTTGTCAAAGCCAGTGAGCTTAAAATGAAACAGGAGGGAAGCAGGAAGTTAGCGAAAACAGGCGAGGACAGGAGTTTACTGTGTGATAAAGTGCAATTTCATTACACGGTACGAAATAGTATTCGCCCCCATAGGCTGTACAAGCCAGTGCTAAGGCACATTAGCACTGCGGTATGAAATCACATCAAAGGCAAAGCTACAATTCATCTCTGTAACGTCAGCAGAGAAGCACAACCAACTCTACACAGGAGAAAAAATACTCTGAACGTTGCCACAGGCCAAACGCTTACATGGCACCTCTCAGCTGATGTGAGATCAGTCGTGTACGAAAGAGGTGCCTGGGGAATACAGGATTTAATACAGTTAATGTAAATAGGATGGCATCATTATCAATGTCCACGGGGCCCTGCCCCATATATAGAGGTGCAGGAGTATGAAGAGCTTTTGAGACGTCTGCTACACTGAGTTTATTTGTTTTTATACAGGAATTTTGCCCCATAATTGTGAAAGATAGATTCCCAGTGCTGCAGGATACACCCATGCTGTAGTGAGCTGGATGGGGTGTGAGGCAGGGCTACACCAGGCAGGCTGGGTGCTGATTATTCACTCCCTGTGGAGTGTGGGTGGGCACGCTCGCTCGGGAGAGAGCCTGTGATCACAGGCCAACACACACCCACAGACGCAAACATGCGTTACTGTGTACACCAATACACACAGATATAATCACACACATTCCGTATACAAATACGCAAAAACAGACAAAAACACTTTAATCTGTGCACAATTACACCGACAAACACGCATATTCAATACACAATCAGACACAAACACGTTACTCTGCACAAAAAACTCAACCACAGCACAAGCGAACACAGTGCTGGGTTCAGGTGCAGGCGGCCAGTCTGACTCGCATCACACATGTCTTCATTACACAAACATTCAGGTTAAGGTGGGCTGTGAAGGTGCTGCCTTTCTGAGCGACAGTCAAACGAATTTGTGTGGCATTGCCCTGTCATTGGGGCCTCCAAACAAAGTCTCAACTGTTAACCATGTGGTCGTACGTACTTCATACATGTGAAAATACCATTACAAGCACATCAAGTAGACTTATGCAACTTAACCTACGTTCCAGCAATCATGCATGGACAATTATAATCATCCACAGGGAGCTAGAAATTATAATGGAGGCCATGCAGAGTTACTAAATGAGAAGTTAGGGTGTAGGGTTAGGACCCAGGGGATGAGGCAAGCCAGCAGGTATTACTCCTTCTGCTATCCTGTCAAGACATGTGGGAATCAAGCTGATGATGGCGAAGGAGGGGGGGTGTAATTTTGCAGAAGGACCCGGCGTGCACGTTCCACCACGTGGCAGGTGACAGACCTCAGGCTGGCGGTGATAGTGAGCCCCCGGTTGGCGGTCTACTCGCAAATGAGACGCCTTTTTAGAAGCCCTCTGTGGGGGCCGAGACACACGTTCCCCAGGTGCCTACGGATCCTGTCAAAGGTTCAGAGAGGACATGGCAACAGTGATGGCCCTTAGGGTTCATTTTCAGGAGCTGCAGAAAGTCTCTATGCCTCTTAAGCTAAGGGGTGGCGGGAAAGATGAGCCATCGAGGCGGGAGGGGAGGAAATCAACGCCAGAGAACTGGATCCTCCAGCCCCGAAAAGGTGCTCACCGAGAGGCACGTTGCTATTCCAGCCCAAGCTTATGTACAACTCGACTGACACGTCATTTAACATTTAGGATGTGTGCTATTATCGTGTACATTATTCACTTTGCCGTGGGTGTCTGAAGACGCCAATCACTGACGCAGAGCAGGTTTGCTATTTATTGCATACAGTTTTTAACCTTTATATAACTTCAGCCAAACATACCCTTTAAAATCATGCTGTCTAACAGCCCATACATCTATCTGTCAAGGGACACGATGGCATCATGCCAAGCTGGTCAGACCACACCTCAGGTTCTATTTTGGTGAGATTTCCAGACTGTCCCAAGCCAGGATGGACACACAGTCCCTCTGACCTGTCCTGGGTGGCGTTTTGCTGTCCTGTCCAAGGGAATGACAATCACAAATGTAGACAAGATGGATCATTCCTGGAGGCCAACATCTACTCTAAACAGCTCTGCATTTGTACAAAGCACACGGATGTGGCTCTCACTAGCTTCCCTGGGAAAGCTGGGGATGGAAAAGAGACTTGGTCCAAATTCTGACCTGGCACTGAATCGGTGGACTAGCTCTATTCCCTGGCATAGCTGGGTGAGGGTATATGAGAATCTGTTAACCCAACCTCCATGTGCTATGTGGATCTAGGGTATGGTTCCGACCGTGCGCCTCAACATATACCGTGGGAGGACAGGGTACCACTGTGTGCTATTCTGTCATTCAATGAGTTTAGAGACAATCTTGGCAGTGGTGTGGAAATGGCGCTTCAAGGTGACAGTTTTAAGGTTTCACGGTGATTCATCCCTTTGGCAACAGCAAGACCGGCACAAACAGAGTGGACATGAGGTACACCAGTTCACGATCATCAGACTACACAACACCTTTCAATATCTCAGTAGCTGAATTGTCAAATCCCTGGAGCAATGGGGATTAAGGGCCTTGCTCAAGGATTCAATGACAAAGATACTGTACTGACATTCGGGGATTTGTGATCACAGGCACAATCTGCTGATCCCCACCATCACCACCCTTTTGAGATAATTTATTTATAGAAATAATGGGACTATGAGATTATAATAAAACAGCCACCGGCTACTTATTTAGAGTAGCTGCGTTTTGAACTTTCGTCCCATTAAGGTATGAGGTCACGTCGGCAATGATAATATGTGAATTTCCGGCTCGATGTTGCGTAATATTACGTTAACCATGACTACTATCAGACGCTAACCCTGGTCTCTCAGGACGAAAAGGCAAACACAGCCAGACACACCCAGCGCTGTAAAATCTGTTTACTCAAAGATTTCAGAGGAATAGCTTTAAAAAAGAAAAAAAGCCTTGTAGATAAAGTCTTTTACGTGCAAGCAGGGAAGCTTCCGGAAGCTGTCGCGTTCTGGGGTCCTGCCCCGGGGAGTTTGGTGAAAACACTGACCCTCAGAAGCAGAGAAATATACCAGCATGAGAAAAGTCACCACGGCGGCAACTCTGCTGACCTGTTTTATTTTCCGGCATTTGGAGTTCAGCACTATTTTCAGTCACTTAAATTTAGCTGGAAAGCGCTTACTGATGCCAGAGGGAAGCAATGCGCCTTCTGCTGCTGCTACGCTCTACAAAGCAACTCAGAGTAAAACACGCTGTCCGCTGAAATTCGGGGGTGGCATAATGCAACGACGCGTGGAGGAGGTACCCCAGCCTGGGAGAGCGGCCGAGTTGCAAGCGGGCGTCAGGAATGCTGGCTTTGTTCCAGCCTCCACGTCATTCAGGAATGTGCTCCCGTTCGCCGGGCTAGGCCTGGCCACAGGACCCAGACATGGGCTCCCCAGCTCCCATGTCCCAGCAGCCTTGACATCACCCTGAAGGGCAGCCCTACCACCGGGGGCTCCCTCCCTGCGGTGAAGCTCTCTCATCACAGCGTCTCCTTGGCTGAGGTTTATGAAACGCAATGGTGCTTCATTTGCCTTTTGTAGAAGTATGAGTACAGGCGCATTGGAGTGCTTTCTGTATATCGCATCATGGTTTGTGCAGAGGATCAGCTGTCTAAGAAAGTGTGTGAGAGAAAGCAGTCTAAGAAGAGTTTAAAACACATTTTTCCCACGCTTCCCCAAGTGATGTTTAGCTCCTCATCTTACAGTTCTTTTCACCTTATGTAAGGGGGTCTTGTTCTTCTGCCAGGCTCTGGTACTGTAGCAAATGATTTTCAGGGTTTACCTTCCACAAAGGTACTGGCCAATTAGTTTAATTTAGTTTAACTATAACTGGAAAAGTATTGGAAGCTATAATCCAATCATAAATGGTAGATTACCTGGATTCAAATAACATTGAGGGATAGCCAACATGGATTTAGGAGAGGAAGATTCTGACGATTTCCAGAAGGCCTTTTGTCTCCCACAAACAGCTCCTGTTTATGCTAACAGCAGACAGGAAGCAGCGGGTAGTTTTTAGAGGCACAATGTCACAGTGGGCCTGCGTTCATAGTGGGGTACTGCAGGGTTCAATTTTAGGACCACTATTGTACCTAATTTACATTAATGATATTGACACCAATACATATAGTAAACTGGTTAAATTTGCAGATTCAATTACTGGCTGGGCTGATATCTGAAATTTAATGTAGACAAATGTAAGGTAATCCATGCAGGGAGCAGAAATATAAAGCACAGATATTGTATGGGTTCCACTGAAATAAAGGTAGCTGATTATGAGAAAGACCTTGGTGTTGGGTTATATCTCTAGGTGTGTGGAGTTTAAGTCAAGGGAGATGATGCTAAGATTAGCTGAGGTGAATCTGTTCAGCCTCGAACAAAGGAGATTAAGGAAGAGTATGATCCAGGTATATAAGATTCTAGTACGTCTGGATACTGTTCAACCAAATAGTTACTTCTATATTAGTTCAAATACAAGAACTGATGGCCATAAGTGAAAATTAGCAGGAGAACATTTTAATAAAAGAAACATTTTTCATTTGAGAAAACACTTCTTTACACAGCGTGTAGTTAGAGTATGGAATAGTCTTCCTGTTAGTGTAGCCCAAGCTAAAACCCTGGGTTCCTTTAAATCAGAGCTAGATAAGATTTTAACAACTCTGAGCTATTAGTTAAGTTCTCCCCTGGAGTATATTTCAGGTGGGTACGGGCCCCAACAAAGGGCCCAGCACCAATGTGACTATTCTGCCAGACCTGGGATTCAAAACAGCAACCTTCAGATCACAGGTAGAAAGGTCTAACCTCCCAAACAAAACACCACCTCCCAACATATCGTGCAAACTTGTCGACAGCTAAGATTAGCGGCAATGGACTAGAAGGTAGTACTCATCCCCGCGGGTGGGGCACTGGAAATCCCACAATGCCCATTGCCGCTTTAAATGCCCTATCAGAGCAGTCTTTCGGGCTCAGTTTGTGATACTCTAAGCATTTTATAGGTTCTGTCTGCCAGCTGATGCTGCATCCATCATTTACTGCAGAACCAAAGCTTCTATGATCAGATGATACAATACAGGGATCCTCTGTTTCAACACGACCGACTGGCAGTCGAGCTGCACCACAGTCGGATCTCAACAGTCAGATAATTAGATTAACTTTCTAAAAACCTTCACTGACCCAGGTCTGGCTTTTGTACATTAAAAACTTCAGCAGTCCAGCTGAACACAGGTAAGGTTGTATGCAGAGACCTAAACTGTTTAAGACTTGAAGCTTACACTGGAAAATAGAGAGAAAATATCTCTAATAAAAATGCTAACTTGATGCAATTGAAATGCAGAGGCACTGTGACTTAACTCAAAAAAACTACACACTCTTCACACACTTTACGATTATTAAACAAGTGCATCATTACACCACACAGAAACACCCACAGATCAACCCCATGAAACACGTACCATCCATCCACACACCATTGCACTGCTCTGCCAAAGTCGTTTTTTTCTGGTTTGCCCGTGTTGACCTGAGCGGCTGGTTGGTCAGTGCGCCGGTTAATACGCCAGTCCCAGGGTCCTCTATTGTGGGTTCATTTTTAGTCCATGTTTGTATATCCATGTTGTCTGTTAACAGCTAGATAACAAACTAAGCTACCTACCTGAAAAACTGTGGGAAAGTTGGCAATTTGGCATCAACACAACCCAACATACTTACACTACGTTATTGCGCACTAACCCACACAACCAATGAAACAGATTCGAGAGGATTCGGAAATGTACGCTAGAACGTGACTTTGATTTTAGTGAATTATGCAGGGCCTTCATCTGATAATCCATCTCAGTGGGGGATGGCCCTTTATGCTCCCCCCCCCGCCCCGTGGGGCCAGGCCTGGGAAGCACTGTGACAGTTCCAGGACTGGGGGGGTTTAATTCTTGCCCCAGCTGTGTATGTTTTAGCGTAAAGCATCCATTTCCTCCCTGTCGCTGTGCAGGGTTCTCGCTGTTTTAAGACACATGAATTGGGATAAATTTTTGCATCTTGAAATTCCAGTTTTGGGATTATATGATACACTACATGGGCAAAAGTGTTAGGACACCTGGCCATTATACCCACAGCAACTTTCATGACATTCCATTCTAAATCCACGGGCATCACTATGTAGCTGGTCCTCCCTTTTCAGCTATAACATCACCAGGTCAAATCCCAGCAAAGAGACCAAGGTCCGGAACCCCAGTTGCTCCAGGGATTGGCAGACCCTCCTTTCACAATTGCATGTTGCTTTAGATAAAAGTGTCTGATAACTAAATAAATGAAAATGTTCTTAAAACTAGACAGATGGATATATGATTGCAGCAGCATCTTCAGAAAGGAGACCAGCTGTACCTTTAAGGGTAAACTTGTGCATTTTACTCACCTCTAACTGCCTTAATTATTTCTAAGTAATTATTTGGATGTTAAATCATCTCACCTTGATTTAGTGAAGTGCCAACTAGACGCTAACTTCATTACCTTAAACCTGCAGGGAATTGGCCCTTTGAGGACCAGGGATGAGAAGGGATGAAGCATTAGCTTAGCAAATATTGGGCTACAAATGTGGGACATTTGGTCCCCACAAGGTAAGGTATACCTGGACCACACACACACACACACACAGACACACACGGTCTGTTGTCTCACTGCCCACTCATCAATAGGTCTGCTTTCCTGTTCCTTACAGCCATTTCCTCTTTGAGCAGCCGACACGCGGGTCGAAAGCAGGTGCTACTGTAAATAAATGCAGGGTTCAGTTTTTGTTTTTTTACTGGACCTCCCCCCCCCCTCACAGGTCCTGCAGAGGCTCAACACAGCCCTCGCTTTTGACCCTCGCAGACAGTGGGCCCAACCACATCCATCACAGTCAGCAGCTCGTCCTCTGAACGACAGAACTGTCTGATTCGGCTGCCGTCTCATCTCTCTATGCCTGAGACCCGCAGGGAAAGCGGGCAGCTTCCATTCCGCCTCCCCCACGCTGACGGTCCCGTTTTTACTCCACGAAAAGTGTGAAAGCTCCATTTCATGTTCACCTGCGGTGAGCAGAATTCCCCGTTGCCATGTTTTGCTGCACATTTATTTCTCAGAATAAAACAGTAAGAGTGACAGGAGCCCAAAGTTACAGTCAGACTTCATTAAAGGTGATGAAAAAGCCCGAGCCACATTGCAAAGCCCCACAAATACTTAAAAAGAAGAAAAAATACTCCAACTGTACTCAATGACTTTACTATACTCCAGAGGAATGCAAATGTTACTAAGCTTAACCCTGCTGTCATCAGGGGTCTCTGCTTTGTTGGTGCACGTGACCAGACTCGTATAGTTAAAGCCAGACTGTTTTTATGTTGTGTAACGTGACAGTGAATTCCCTAATGTTGAAAAAGGACTTTGAATCAGTGAAGTAATACTCATTCTAGCCACTAAAACTGTAGGTTTCAGTTCATGTAGTAATTAGTGTTTGTTGGACAATTCAATTTAAAATCCAGTGATTGAATACCCAGGATTATGGAGGTGGGCAGAGGGGTCCATACACCCTAACAGGATGCCAACCCCCCAGCACTGGAGGCAGAAGGCAACACCACTACCCAGTGAGCCACCCATTAAAATTTACTGGATCTCTAACTGAAAATGATATTCTCTTAAAGGCCTATTCAGAGGTAGACATTTTAGGTCCAGAAAGTAAAAATACAGACCAAGATTTCATTTCAACCAACCAGTTGTACAAGTTTGTCTGCATGCTGAGGGACACAAATATATGAGATGTACCTATTTATGTGCTCATGAAAGTTTAGTCTGTCTTAGTCTGTGTGCCTGTAATCAGAAGGTTGCTGGTTCAAACCCAGCCTCAGCATGTCTGCGGGTTCTTCAGCAAGGCCCTTAACCCCCAGCTCACTGGGCGCCGTTACAAGTGGGAGCCCCTTGCGGACAACTTCTACATAGAGCAAGTTGAGGGATGTGACAAAGAGAATTTCCCCATGGGGATCAAGAAAGTATCGATTATTATCATCTGTCCACGGAATGGAGTACTGTAACTGTACCAATGACTCCGCCACCAGTGTGGATGAGAGACTCTGTGACCGCCGGAGGCTTTCAGCCGCCTGACTGCATTTAAGGAGTCGCTTTCCTGCTCTCCTCATCAGGTGCAGCTCAGAACATCTCATTCACCCCCCCCCACATGTATAATTCATCCCAAAAAAGGCCGGGTTCAGAGAGAGAGTCCAATCACACCACGAGGGACGGAGGAGGAAGACTATGAATTATATTATAATACATGATAAACAGTGGTGTAATTTTCAAAAATGCTATCATCATCATCCCAGGCTGGACACTTTTTCATGCTATGATCTCTTGCATACACAGTAAACATTGTTTTACCACTAATTTGGACTATTAGGATTACATAGGTCACATAAACAGCTTTTCAATTACGTCAACCCAGTATGGGGCAAAACCCGCTGAAGTGGCTCTCATTCATCTTCATAGTTCGCTTTGACATGCATTTTCTGGTTCAGCCTCACCAGCCTACGTCCGGCCCGCGGGTCAGGCAGAACCACACGTTGGCAAGCCCAGGAAGAAACGTGCTTGGGATGTACGAGACACCAACATGCCACACTACACTACCCCCCCCCCCCACCCCCCCCGGCAGACTCACCAGGACGCGGTTTTCAACTTTATCGCCCTTGATCTCCAGCTTGACCTTCTTCTTGAGAGTCAGTTTGACCCTCCTGCCCACAGCATCCTTCATGCTCTCTGTAAGGAAAACGGGGCACCCGGAGATGAGGAAGACCGGCAAGATGGGAAAAACGCTGTCATTGACTTTGAAAATCCGCAGACTGACCACAGACAGCATCTTAGAAACCATATGCAGACCTCACTCACAAGAACTCCACACAGCCCAATCTCGGTCACGAGACATTTACAAGGAAAAGCGGAAGATTAAGGAGGACTTACACTGTCACTGTACAGTCATGCTCCACAAGGTACAAACAACATTAATGTACCCCAATGGTACAAAATTGTTCATCAGAGTCCATTTCTATACCTTAAAGGTACATTTACCTACATCTAGTGTACAGCTGGCAGACCCTTGAGGGTACTTTTACAAGTAATTGTGCCCTCAAAGGTACTAATTGGTTCTGACACTATAACAGTTGAAAAACGCTGAGTTTTCCAAGCAATTTAAAGTGCTGATGGGCAAAATGATTCATTCAACCGAATGTCAGGCAGAATTATCAGCCACTAGTAATTAATGCCTGATTTGAACCTCAAAGGGAACCTGCAAAGTGAAGTGGGTTTATCTGACATTTTATGGAAATACTATAAGCAGTTAGCAAAACTGTTCATATAATAATCACAAAAACAAACAGTGAGGCTTATATTCCAGAAGACTGATGGCAAAAGCAGCTCCGTATTCACCCCGGCTCCTCCTCTCCAAACCGTTCATAGAGTCCCACACTTTCTGGACACGTAATCCGGAAGTGGAATTTGGCCCTTGAAGTACAGACCAGTTCTGCAATCTGCAGTGTTCAGACAGTGTGCAGTGACAAACCTGGCAGGAATGCCAGACGTGATTTAATGGATCCACCTCCTCCACAAGATCCCATGAAAGAGAACTTTGAAGTAGTCAAACTCCAGCCATCTACCAGTTTTTTCCCTGTTAAATAAAATATCAGCTTATTGTGAAAACTGATTCGTGATGTAGCTAAGACCTCCAACCAGCATCTCCAAATGCAGCTTCCAGTAACTCAAGTGCAAATAGAAAATCTTTCTGATGACCATCCATGAAACAGCACAGATCTGAAATAGAGACCCTGTTTGCCACTATGACGGGCAAACGCACGCCGAAGTTTCACTTTCTTTTCTAAGCGACCCTGAATAGATTCTGCTGCTGCCCCGAGTCAGAAAACAAAGGGACAAGTTGCTCACACTGGCTCTTCTTTAGTTGTCTCCCTCTTCCTGCACGCCCTCTCCCTTTCTCCCTCCCTCCCTCCGTCCAGGTAACAGCCAAAACCTATTCGCCGAGCCGAGAAAGAACAATAAGCTCCAGCCCAGCCGCTTCGCTGAGGCCAGCGGGACAATGTAGTCTCTTTCTCCTCTTCCTCACCTGTTTACCACATTGCCGTTTGTCTTACATGCACTTAACTGCGCTGCAAAGAAAGAACAGCAGATACCGAAGCTGTGATTTATCGTGCGGTGCAGTAATTTACCAGCTGCGCCATGCGAATCAGCCGTCCGGTTTAATTACCTTAATATTATCTTAATATTCTGATGTTCTCAGAACATCAGCATGTTGATGATATCTCACAATGTTCGCCTGAATTTTGCTTTACAGTATAGCGATTTCACATCGCGAAACCCCAAGTTTGATACACAGGTAAAAGAAATAATCTTGCCCTTTTCTTTTTAAATTAGTACAGACGAGTTTCACACAGTACCACCTAGACACGGGCATGATTTACAACTAGTTTTTTAATGATGGTACCGATTTAGTGTCCTGTCAGCAGTATGTCCCTTTGGTCCCGAGTCACAGCAAACATCAGCAACACTTTGGCCCATCTACAGCAAAGCTATACGTGCGCACGGAAATGCCTGCGCTCAAATGCACACTGAATAAATTCCCGAAACACGATGATCTTAGGAAATTACTCTTCTTAAGGTAAATGATGCACCTATGTATGAAGCGCGTTAAATGTCATCGCTAGTAGTGGTGACTGAGAGATATAGTACTATACCACTAGTTCAAGACGTCCCTAGACCGCTTAACCAGCACAAACATGATAATTTGGTACGGTAGTTAATTACAATGCTAATAAATAACAATAAAAATAATAATTATAATAATGTTATGATTCCGTTTCAGCAGAATTCCAACCAGCAGGCATTAGGCGCACCATTGCGGTCGATAATTAAATGACTAATTATGGGTTAATAAAAGGATAAACAAATATTTAAAAGATTAATATTCCGTCCAGGAAGAATCCTATAAACACTTCCTCGGGCAAATTCTAGAAATTGTTAATTATTTATAATATTTACAACCAGCTCTTCATTGGGATCACGCACAGGCGGACGCGTGTACGTGAATTATATATAACAGTATATCCACGACATTTTCATAATAAAACTGTGACAAATGCGCTGCTTGTACAACATTCTTCCACTGTGCAAAAACTACAACAATAGCGATAAGCGCTGTGTGCATGAACACGGGCGATAATCACCGCGGCGTCTTTACCAGAATAAAGAAATCAAGTGTAAAATTGTTTTAAAATAATAAAATAAAAATCTTTTTCTTACCAAGCAGGTCTTTGGGAATATCGGATGCCTCCTCGCTCATTCTGTCAAATGTGTACCGCAGATTATGTCCAAATTAATGGTATCCAAAGAACAAAAAATACAGCCGGACTACATAAAATGTAGGAAGGTGACAAAAACGGGGCAGAAATACTGGTGCTGGATTTTCAGGCTGCGTTACATGTTCCTTTCCCTGCGAGCTGTTGGGACGTGGTCTCCGCACACGCCTCGGCGCATCTCTCCTCACTCCCGGGCACCTTACAATGAGCACAGCGGCAGATGTCGCGCATGGAGCAGGAGCTGGGCAGAAGACTGGAGCCCACTTACAAAAAAAAGAGAGAAAGGGAAAACAGAGGGATCACCTCGCGAGAATGAGCCGGCGGAAGGATCACACACCCTCGGCGGAGCCCACGGCACCTCGACACGGGGCTGATAAAGGAGCCCCTCCTCGCACGACGCTACTCTCAGCCGTAAGCGGTGGGGCGCAAAGCCGAAGCTCTACAACAGGGGGATGGTGACATCTACTGGTAGGACCGTTAAGTACGCGTCTATTCCAGTATCCATCCATCCATCCATCCATCCATCTTCTTCGTTATTAATCTTATTATACAAAACAAAACTGCCATGGGATGAGAAATTGCTTTCCAAATATACGAGACAAGAAGATTCTCACAAGGAGGTAAACTGCAAAAATTTGAAAATGAAAAATCCATCCATTATCTGCCACTTATCCTTGGTCCGGTCTAAGCAGGGATGCCCAGACCTTCCTCTCCCTAGCCATCTTCTCCACCGTGGGAATACCAAAGCATTCCCAGGCCAGTCAAGAGATATATTCTCTTCAGCGTGTCCTGCATCTGCTCCCATGCCTCCTGGTTGGATATCCCCGAAATACCTCCCCAGGCCTTCCAGCTCAGTTCTCCCTTTACAATCTATAATTCAATTATAATGAATAAAATCCAGCTGTTGGGTTGTTGAGTTTGAAAATGCAATTTTCTTCTGTACCAGTGTATGTCTTAATCCTCACTTTTTAACAGCATCGATCCATTTGGACTCCCAGACCACACACATATCTATGCATCCCAATCAGAGTTGGGTAATTCAGGTCCAGAGACTAAAAGTTCAGACCAGGATTTTGTTTCGAGAGAGCACAGCAGTGCCCAAAGTAGCAGCAGAAGGGTCCAGGCAGACAGCAGCAGGCTGACCAGGGTCAGGGTCGGGGTCAGATGACCATGCTGTCCGGGCCAACAGCCTTGTGTCCCCACTTTGCCCACCTGGACACAGAGACTCTGCCCACCTCTCATTTAGGCCCCTGCTTACCCTGCAGAGCACTCTGGGTCTTTAAACCATGGTGGTGGGCCTTCAAAACAGGACTCAGGGTCCAACTCCAAGTCTTCTGGCTGGGCATCATCTGGGTCCATCCCCTCTGGGCAGGCAGCAGCCAGGGAGTCAGGTGGATCAGTAGCCAGCTGTGGGAAACCAGCAGCCGGATCAGCAGTTTCATGCTCAGCAGTTCCCATCAGCTCAGCTCCACCTCCTGGTCCAAGTCTGGTGTGAGTCTTGCCAACGCCTCACCCATGGACCAAAAGAGTTGCAGCCTTGGAAATTCTCCAGACCACTATATTGCTCCCCTACTCCTGAGTGGAGTGCAGGAGCGAGGTCTTCCGCCCGAAGGCAGGCTGGTCTCCAAGAGGTGGGCAACTTTCCAGGTGCCAGGGTCTTAGGCACCTGGGGTATTCAGCCGGCCAGGTGCAGGGATGTGTGGAAGCCAGACTGGAGGCGGAAACCATAGGGAACATTTGGGAGTCCTGGCATTCTATCATGCAATAAGGGACCAAGGACATACTGTAGGAGTAGGAGACGGGGCAAACAAACAGGGGTTTATTCAACTAATAGACCAAAACAAAATGAAAGAGGATCAAGGGATCAAATCTAGGAGCACAGAACAGCACAAAAGGCAGGTCACAAGCAGGAGCATTAATGCCAGGACTGGGGAACACAGGACTGGGAATCACTTTTATACAACGACTAACGAGGGAGCAAAACGAAAGAAAGTTGGAGCGAATCACCCAAGGCCAGGAACAAGTGATAAGACAAATGCGTAGGAAGGAAACAGGAGGGTCATGTGGGTGGGGCATTACAGCAGCATTATCAGGCATGTTATCAGGGTACAGGCCTACCGAAAATAACAAAGACTAAACAGAAATCAGACAGTCGCATCTCATATTGTTCCCTTTTGTGTAACACAGCTAAACATTATCACCATACAGTAAACTAAACCAGCCATCTCTGCCGTTAGTGACTAATTACCTAAAACCCCACAGAAAGCTCGATTCTCCGCGAACCTGTCATTTACATCAGTTATTTAGAATTTTTGAAGTGAGACATTTTGTAATTTGATAATGTATTGATGGTTAATTAACAATATGGTTCAAAGTAATTTTGTTACGGGCACAAGGCAAGGAACAAGGCAAGGATGTGCTTCCTGGGATGGGCGTCAGGTGCCCTGTTTCCTTGCATCAGAAAAATGGTTTGAGAAAATGGGTGGATTGATGTGATACAACTTCCTAGATGGCAGGATGTAAATAAGCCCATGAGATTTTCTGTGCAATTTTCCACTGTGCCATCACTCTACAAAATGTATTGCTGTAGAAATTTCAGATTTGGTTCTTATTTGAAGAGAATATTTTTCTTTTTACCTGGAGCAAGAACCTACAGTAATTTAGCTCTGCAAACAGTCTTTTTGTTGTTGCAATACTGTCTTTTATAATGTTTTCGAGAAAACAACCAATTCTCCCTCATCGAGTTTGCTTATGCTAGGATTCTTCTATCAAATTCCACACACCAATCCTATCACTGCGCAGAAGACGCAGCTATTTCCGCGTTTGCAGCTTTGTACGCGATGATAAACGCCCACGCGACATCTCTGGAACCAGCAGCATCGTACGTCAACGTCGCCGCCATATTGCGAGTGGCGCTGCTGTGGAGAGAACAGTGTGGCCAACTTAGCGACTTTGTCGCTATATTTAGCGACCTTTTTGACCCCTCTAGCGCCTCGTTTTCAAAAAAGCGACTAGCGACAAATCTAGCGACTTTTTCTGGTGTTATTGGAGACTTTTGGAGACTCTGACGTGAAAGCATGTATTGCTCTCTCTCTCCTCACCAAGCAACGGGCGCTGCCGTAGGCTCCTCCCCGTCCAGACGGCAAATGAACCGCGCATGCGCGAAGCCGCCGCTGGCTGATCCTACCGTGGCTGTCAGAGTAATCAAGACACAACTTATAAACGCGGAACACATGGTTTTATTTTTGTCAATTATTGAATGAAGATCGTCTGTTGTTTACATATGAGAGGTTTTTGTCGGAGTATATTCCTGTTTCTACTAAAGAATATTGCATGGTTTTTTGATGCGATACATAGTGGGACAGTCCTGCTATCATCGGCTGTAAAGGGCAGAAACTGCACTCTCCCTCATCTAGTTCCTGAGGATCTCTCTATAGGCAACATATGCCCTTTTCTGAGCAAAGAAGCGACCAACAAACGCATTAGACATATAATTCAGAGGAATATTTTCTCTAAACCAGCTACCGAATTTTACTGGAATAATCTGTTCGATGACATAGATTGGAAATCTACTTGGATGCTACCTAGGACTTTCGTTATTACGAATAAGGTGCGGGAGGTAACTTTAAAGATTCTTCACCGTTGTTATCCAGTGAATTGTAAGATTGCCAAATTTAAAAGAGATATAAATGTGTCCTGTTCTTTTGGATGTAATGCTTTTGAAACTATAATTATTTTATTTTGGGATTTTACATACAGTATAAGATATTCTAGACAGACCTCAATAATTACATAAACACAATCGTTGTTGTTTTAGTTCTTTTCTACCATTTATATTGTCACAGTGAACTATATCCTAAGATGTGCTTGTAAAATGTTTGTATATACTGTAGTACAGCATTAATAATAATTTAAAAAAACTCCGCCAGAGTGTCTCTTTGGTGTCACTTTTACCGGTCTGAAGGCCGGATATAGGAGTAGGGTTGGAATTGTTTGAATTGGTTGGAACAGAATGAAGTTCATTTGTAGTTCTAAATGTATTTATGGTTTTTTAACCACCTTTTGTATCTCCCACGACATTATTCCTCTCTCCTACAACGTCCATTACAATTACATGCACAATATGCAAATGAGGCGATGGCGTCTTTTAGCGACTTCTAGCGATTTTTGGGACAGGCAATACCATTTTCCTTGCTGAGGAGTTGGCAACAGTGGGAGAGAAGTAGCGGATAAAGTTGCATCACGC